>NC_069399.1:92834885-92912385 GCF_026875155.1 Cherax quadricarinatus | reverse complement strand
GGGTACGTGAGGGTTGGATTTGGGGAAGGATAACCCTGAGGGTAGGATGGTGGGAAAGGGTAAATGTGAGGGTTTGGTGGAAGGATAGCGTGGGGTAGGATGGTTTAAGGTAGTGGAGGGTAGGGTGGTGAAGGATTGTGGGGGTAGGGGTGAAGGAAGTGGGGGGGGAAAAATAGGATTTGGGGAAGGATAGTTTAGGGGAGGATGGGGAGGGGTAGCGGAGGGTAGGATTGGGGAAGGGTATGGGGAGGGGAGGAAAGGGTGAAGGATAGTGGGGGTAGGATGGTGAAGGATATGTGAGGGAGGGTGGGGAACATATTGTGGGGGAGGAAAGGTGAAGGATAGGGGTTGGGGGGAGGAAAGGCGAAGGATAGTGTGAGGGGAGAATTTGGGGAAGGATGCGGAGGGTTTGGATGGGGGAAAGGGTAGCGTGAGGGTAGGATTGGGGAAAAGGAAAAGTGTGAGGGTAGGAGGGAAGGATAGCGTGAGGGGAAAGGGTGGTTTAAGGACAGGGTGGGGGGTAGGATGGTGAAGGTAGTGTAAGGGAGGTGGTGAAGGATAGGTGAGGGTAGGATGGTGGGAAGGGTAGCGTGAGGGTAGGGTGGGGAAGGAAGCTGAGGGGAGGATGGTTTAAATAGCGTGAGGGGAGGGGTGAAGGAAGGGGTGGGGGAAAATTTGGGGAAGGATTGGTGGGGAAGGGTGGTGAAGGGTAGTTAGGGGTAGGATTGGGGGGAAGGATAGTGTGGGGTAGGGTGGGGGGAAAGGGTTTGGTGAGGGAAAGGAGGGAAGGAAAACGTGAGGGGAGGAAGGGAAGGGTTTGGGTTTTGGGGGTTTTGGGTGGGAAGGTTTGTTGAGGGTTTGGGGTGGGTGAAGGGAAAATTTAGGGTTTAAAAGGGAAACTTTGTGTGGGGTAGGATGGGGGAAGGAAGCGTGAGGGAAAAGGGAAAGGCGAAGGAAAGTGTAGGTTTGAATGGTGAAAGGGTAGCGGAGGATAGGATTGGGGGAAAGGGTAGCGAGAGGGAAGGATGGTGAAGGGTAGTGTTTAGGGAGGATGGTGAAGGATTCGGAGGGGAGATGGTGAAGGACAGCGTTTAGGGGTAGGATGGTGGGAAGGTTGTGGGAAGGGTAGGATGGTTAAGGATAGAGTGAGGTAGGTTTGGTTTAAGGATAGCGTGGGGTAGGAAGGTAAGGATAAACGTGGGGAAATTTGTGAAGGAAAAAAAAAGCGGGGGGTTTTAAAAAGGGTTGGATGGTGAAGGAAAAATGTTTAGGGTAGGTTGGTTAAGGAAAAACGGGGGTAGGGTGGTGAAGGATAGTGGTGGGTAGGGGGTGGGGGAAGGGGTAGTGTGAGGGTAGGATGGTTTAAAATAGTGTTGGGGGATTTGGGGAAAGGGTAGTTTTGAGGGTTTGGAAAGGTGAAGGATAGTGTGGGGATTTGGAAGGTGAAGGGTAGCGTGAGGGGGGGATGGGAAAGGGTAGCGTGAGGGTAGGGTGGGGGAAAAGGGTTGCGTGAGAGTTGGAGGTGAAGGGTAGTTTGAGGGGGAGGAGGGGTTTGGGTAGCGTTTAGGGTTTGGATGGAAAGGATTGTGTGAGGGGGAGGAAAGGTGAAGGATAAACGTGGGGTTTTGGAAGGTTTAAAAGGGCGTGTGAGGGTTTGGAAAGGGGAAGGTTTCGTGGGGTAGGGTTGGTGAAGGAAAAAGGGGGGGGGTTTGGGGGAAAAAATTGTGGGAAAGGGGGGGATGGGGAAGGTTTTGTGTGGGGTTTGGTTTGGGGAAGGATTTTGTTGAGGTTTGGTTTGGGGAAAGGTTTTTGTTGGGGGGGAAAGGGTTGGTTTAAGGTTTGTGTGAGGGGGGGGATGGTGAAGGTTTGTGAAGGGTTTGGAGGGGGAAGGAAAAAGCGTGAGGGTAGGGTGGTGAAGGATATGTTGGGGGAGGGGTGGAGAAAAGGGAAACGGAGGGTTTGGATGGAAAAAAATTTTTTTTGAGGGTTTTTTTGGGGGGATTGGGGAAGGATACGGGAGGGGAGGATGGGAAGGATAGGGTGAGGGGTTTGGATGGGGAAAAGGGTAGCGTGAGGGGAGGAAGTTGAAAGGGTAGCGTGAGGGTTTGGGGTGGGTGGTAGTTGAGGGTAGGGTGGGGAAGGGAAAAGTGTTTTGGGGTTTGGATGGGGGAAGGGTTTGGTTTAAGGGGAGGGTGGTTAAGGATGGTGAGGGTAGGATGGTGAAAGGTTTTAGCGTGGTTGGGAGGGTGGTGAAGGATATGGGGGGGAAAGGGGGGTTTAAGGATAGCGTTAGGGTAGGGGTTTTAAAGGGTAGCGTGAGGGTAGGGTGGGAAGGATAGTTTTGGGGGAGTAGGTGGGGGATAGTGTGAGGGTTAAAGGTGAAGGATAGCGTGAGGGGGGGATGGTGAAAGGGGTAGCGTGAGGGTAGGAAAGGTGAAGGTTTGCGTTTAGGGTAAAGGGTTGAAGGGGTAGCCGGGGGGTTTGGATGATGAAAAGGGTAGTGTTGGGGGGGGAGGATGGTGAAGGATGCGGAGGGTAGGATGGGGAAGGGGATAGCGTGAGGGTTGGGTGGTGGAAAGGGTAGGTGGGGTAGGATGGGGAAGGATAGCGTAGGGTAGGATGGGTAAAACTAGCGTGAGGGGGGGGATGGGGAAAAGGGTAGCGGGGAGGTTTTTAATGGTAAGGGGTATTTTAGGTTGGATGGTGAAGGATAGTGGAGGGGTAGGGGTTGGGGAAAAGGGTTTGTGTGGGGTAGGTGGTGAAGGGTAGTGGGGAGGGGAGGATTTGGGGAAGGGTAAATTTAGAGTAGGATGGGGGAATGTGGGGGAAGGTAGGATGGTGAAGGTAGCGTGAGCGTTTGGATGGTGGGAAAGGTTTGTGGGGAGGGGAGGATTGGGGAAGGATGTGTGAGGGTAGGTGGTGAAAAGGGTAGCGTGGGGTTTTTATGTTAAGGATAGTGTAAGGTAGCATGGTGAAGGAAAAGCGTAGAGAAGGAAGAGAAAGGGTTTGGGGCGAAAGGGGGGAAGGGGCACATAGCGTGAGGGTAGGATGGTGAAGGATTTGTGTAGGGAAAGGAAAGGTGAAGAAAGCGGAGGTAGGGTGGTAAGGAAAAGCGTTTATGTAGGGTGGTTGGGAAAAATATTTTGGGGGTTTTAGGTGAAGGATAGGTGAGGGTTTGGGAAATGAAGGATTCGGAGAGTAGGATGGTGAAGGATAGTGTGAGCTTTTGGGGTTTAAAAGGAAAAGCGTGAGGGTAGGGTGTTGAAGGATTGTGTGAGGGTAGGATGGTTTAAGGTTTTGAGAGGGTAGGATGGTGAAAAGGTAGTGTGAGGAAGGATGGTGAAGGAAAATTTTAAGGGGAGGATGGTGAAAAGGGTAGTGTGGGGTAGGTTAAAGAAGGAAGCGTGAGGTAGGATGGTGAAGGATATTTTTAGGGGAGGATTTGGTTTAAGGATAGGGTGAGGGTTTTGAATTGGTGGGAAGGGTAGGGAGGGTTTTGGATGGGAAAAAATAGGGGTTTGGGGGGAGTGTAGTGAAGAACCAGACCCCTTTTTATCCTCAGTGAGGTTGTGAAATTTTTAAAACCAGACCCTTTTATTTTCCCGTGAGGGTTTTTGTAGTGTAGAACCCAGACCCTTTATCCTCATGAGGGTTTTGTAAATTTTAGAACCGCCTTTGATCCCCAGGTGAGGTTTTTTGTAGTTTTTAGAAAACCGAAACCCTTTTTATCCCCAGTGAGGTTTGTAGGTAGAACCGGACATTTGTCCTCAGGAGTTTGTGTATGTATAAAAAAAGACCTTTGGGTCCTCATTTAGGTGTGTAGGGGTTTGAACCAGACCTTTTATCCCCAGTGAGGTTTTGTAGTGTAAACCGGGCATTTGATCCTCAGTGATTTGTGTAGTGGGAGAACCAGGGCCCTTTTATGCCCCATGAGGTTTTGTTTGTGTAGAAACCCCGGGCCTTTTTATGCCAGTGAGGTTGTGTAGTGAAAAACCGAACCCTTTTTTCCCAGTGGGTTGTTTAGTGTAGAAAACCCGACCTTTATCCTCAGTGGGGTGTAAATGTTGAACCCGACCTTTCCCCCTAGGTTTAGGTTGTGTAGGGGTAGAACCAACCTATGATCCTCAGTGAGGTTTTTGTATGTTGAACCGAAACCCTTTTATGGGTCCCGTAGGGTTTTGTAGTGTTTGAAAACCGGGGGCCCTTTTATCCCGTGAGGTTGTGTATGTGAACCGGGGCCTTTGATCCCCCGTAAGGTTGGTAGTGCACAAAACCCGACCTTTGATCCTCAGTGAGGTTTTGTAGTGTAGAAAACCCGCCTTTGTTCCCCCCAGTTGGTTGTATAGTGAAATAAACCGGGCCCTTGATCCCCCAGTGAGGTTGAGCCGTGTAGAACCAGCCTTGGAACCCCAGTGGGTTGGTAGTTTTAGAAACCCGACCTTTGATTTCCCCAGTGGGTTTGTTTGTGGGAGAAACCCGACCCTTTTATTATCCCGGTGAGGGTTTTTGTGTTAGAACCCCGACCTTTTATCCTCAGTGAGGTTGTGTAGGTAAACCAACCTTTTGATCCCCCAGTGAGGTTTTGTTTTGTAGAAGGAAACCCTTTTATTCAGTGAGGGTTTTTAGTGGGGGAACCAGTCTTTTATCCTCATGAGGTTTTTGTAGTGTTTGAACCAACCTTTATCCTCAGTGAGGTTGGGGAGTGTAGAACCAGACCCCTTTATCCTCAGTGAGGGTTTTGGGATTTTAGAACCAAAAAACCTTTTTAACCTCAGGAGGTTGTGTAGAGTAGAACCGAACCCCTTTTGGGCCTCGTGAGGTTGTGTATTTTTAAACCAACCTTTGATCCCCAGTAAAGGTTTTTGTAGTGTAAAAAACCCGACCTTTTTATCCCTCCCGTGAGGTTGTGTAGTGTAAGGGAAACAACCCTTTTATCCTCGGAGGTTGGTTTGGTAGAACCAGAACCCTTGTTCCTCAGTGAAAGGGTTTTTAGTGTAGAACCAGACCTTTGATCCTCAGTGAGGTTGTGTAGTGTGAACCAAAACCTTTGATCCCCAGGAGGGTTTTGTTTGTGTAGAAAATGACCCTTTTATCCTCAGTGAGGTTTTTTAATGTTGAAAAGGGGGCCTTTGATCCTCAGTTTAGGTTGTGTAGTGTAGAACCGACCTTGATCCTCAGTGAGGGTTGTGTTGTAAAAACCCGCCTTTGATCCCCATGAGGTTTTTGTAATGTAGAAAAAAGGACCTTTGATCCTCGGGAGGTTTGGGGTAATGTAGAACCCGACCTTTGATCCTCAGTGAAAGGGTTTTGTAGTTTTAAAACCCCCCCTTTTTCCTAGTGAGGTTGTGTAGTGAAAACCAGGGCCCCTTTATCCTTTATGAGGGGTTTTGTATGTAGAACCAACCTTTGTTTCCCCATTTAGGTTTTTGTAGTGTTTGAAACCCGCCTTTTTTTTCCTCAGTGAGGGTTGGGGTTGTGTAGAAAACCCGAACCCTTTTATCCCGTGAGGTTTTTGTAATGTTAAACCCGCCCTTTTATCCTCAGTGGGTTTGTTAGTTAAACCAGCCCCTTTGATCCTCATGAGGTTGTGTGTGTAGAACCAGACCTTTTGGGTCCCCCGTGAGGTTTTGTAGTGTTAAAACCGACCTTTTATCCTCAGTGAGGTTGTGTTTGTGTAGGGAAACCCGACCCTTTGGGTCCCAGTGAGGGGTTTTGTAGTTAGAACCAACCTTTGATCCTCAGTGAGGGTTTTGTAGTTTTAGAAAACCCGACCCTTTTATCCTCAGTGAGGTTGTTTTAGTGTAGAACCAGACCCTTTTTATCCCTTTTTGAGGGTTTTGTATGAAAAAAAACCAGACCCTTTTACCTCATGAGGTTTTTTATGTAGAAAACCGGGTTTTTGATCCCCATTGGGTTGGTTGTGTAGAAACCCAAACCTTTTTACCTCATGAGGTTTTGTAGTGTAGGGAAACCTACCTTTGATCCTCTTGGGGGTTTTTGTAGTGGTTTTGAACCGAACCCTTTGACCTCAGTGGAATTTGTTTTAATTTTGAACCAGACATTTTTTTCCTCAGTGAGGTTTTGTAGTGTTGAACAAGACCTTTGATCCCCAGTGGGGGGTTGTTTTGGGGTAAACCGACCCTTTTATCCTCGTGAGGCTGTGTAATGTAAACCAAAACCTTTTATCCTCAAAATGAGGTTGCGTAGTGTAGAACCAGACCTTTGATTTTCCCGTGAGGTTTTTTTTGTAGAACCAGACCTTTTATCCTCAGTGAGGTTGTGTAGTGTAAACAAACCCTTTTATCCTCAGTGAGGTTGTGTTGTGTTTGAACCAACCTTTGTCCTTTAGGAGGTTGTTTTTGTGTAGAACCAGGCCTTTGATCCTCCAATGAGGTTGTGTAGTGGGAAACCAGACCTTTTATCCTCATTGGGGTTGTGGTAGTGAAGAACCGAACCTTTGGGTCCTCAGTGAGGGTTTTGTAGTGTAGAACCAGACCCTTTTATCCCAATGGGTTGGTTTTAGTGGAAAACCCCCCTTTGATCCTCAGTGGGGGTTGTGTAGTGTAGGAAAACCCGGGCCTTTGAACCTCAGTGAGGTTGTGTAGGGTAGAAACCCCCTTTGATCCCAGGGGAGGTTGTGTTGTGTAGAACCCGACCTTTTTCCCCTCAGGGAAAGGGGTTTTGTATGGAACCCGACCTTTTTTAAACCCCCAGTTGGGGTTTTTTTAGTGTAGAAAAAAACCTTTGATCCTCAGTGGGTTTTTGAGAACCAGACCCCTTTTCCCCAGGAGGTTGTTTTAGTGTAGAAAAAAGACCTTTTATCCTCAATGGGTTTTTGTTTGTGTAGAACCGGGCCTTGATCCTCGTGAGGTTTTGTAAATTAGAAACCCGACCTTGATCCTCAGTGGGGGTTGTGTAGTGTTGAAACCGGAAACCCCTTTATCCCCAGGGGGTTGTGTAGTGTTGAACCCCGGGCTTTTGGGTCCTCAGAATGTTGGTTTTTGGGGTTGAAAACCCGGAAACCCCCTGATCCTCAGTGAGGTTGTGTAGGGGTTTAACCGGAAACCCCTGATCCCGGGGGGGTTTTTTATGTTTTTAAACCCGGAAACCCCTGATTCCCCGTGAGGTTGGGTAGTGTTGAACCCGGGCCTCTGATCCTCAGTGAGGTTGTGTAGTGTTGAACCCCCCTTTATCCTCAGTGAGGGGGTTTTGTGGGTTTAAGAACCGGGCCTCGGGTCCTCAGTGAGGTTGTGAGTGGGAAAACCCGACCTTTTGATTCCTGTGAGGTTGGTTTTTGTGTTGAAACCGGGAATTCTGATCCTCAGTGAGGGGGTGTAGTTTTGAAACCCGGGCCTCTGAAACCTTGGGTTGGGGTAGGGTTGAAAACCCGGCCTTGTTTCCCCAGTGAAAGGGTTTGTTTTGGGGTTGAACCCGGGCCCCTGATCCTCAGTGAGGTTGTGTGATGAAGAACCCCGGGCCTTGATTTCCCCGTGGGGGTTGTA
Source organism: Cherax quadricarinatus (assembly GCF_026875155.1). Classification (NCBI taxonomy): domain Eukaryota; kingdom Metazoa; phylum Arthropoda; class Malacostraca; order Decapoda; family Parastacidae; genus Cherax; species Cherax quadricarinatus. Next base: position 92,904,883 of record NC_069399.1, on the reverse strand, counting down.
TAGTGTAGAACCAGCCTTTTGATCCCCCAGGGGTTGTGTAGTGTAGAACCGGACCTCTGATCCTCAGTGAGGTTGTGTAGTGTTGACCGGGCCTCTATCCTCAGTGGGTTGTGTAGTGTAAAAAACCAGGAAAAAACTGAACCTCATGAGGTTTTTGTAGTGTTTTAAAACCCGGGCCCCTGATCCTCAGTGAGGTTTTTGTTGTGTTTTAACCGGGCCCCCTGATCCTCAGTGTTGGGGTTTTTTGTGTTGAACCCCCCGCACCCTTGGGAAAACCTCAGTGAGGTTTTGGGATGTTGGGAAAACCGGGCCCCCTGATCCTCAGTGAGGGTTTTGTAAATGTTGAACCGGACCTCTGATCCTCAGTGAGGTTTTGCAGTGTTGAAACCCGGGCCTCTGAATTTCCCATGAGGTTGGTTTGTGTTGAACCAGAAACCCCTTATCCTCAGTGGGGTTGTGTGGTTTAAGAACCGGACCTCTGATCCTCCCCGTGAGGTTTGGGAATTAGGGAAACCCGACCTTGATCCCAGTGAGGTTGTGTGTGTTGAACCGGAAATCTGATCCTCAAGGGGGTTTGTGTGTTTGAAAGGACCTCTGATCCCCAGTGGGGTTGTGTAGGGGTTTAAACCCGGAAACCCTGGGTCCCAGTGAGGTTGTGTTTTGTTGAACCGCCCCTTTTTCCCTCAGTGAGGGTTTTGTGGTGAAAACCCGGGCCCCGGGTCCTCAGTGAGGTTGTGTAGGTAAACTAGACCTGAACCTCAGTGGGTTGTGTAGGTTTGAACCGGACCCGGATCCTCATGATTTTTGTTGGTGAAGAAACCCGACCCCTGTTCCCCAAATGGGTTTTTGTAGTGTTAAAACCAGACCTCTGACCCCAGTGAGGTTTTGTAATTTTTGAACCCCGGGCCCCCTGACCTCAGTGAGTTTTTGTAGTGTAGAACCAGACCTTTTAACCTCAGTGAGGGTTTTTGTAGTTTGACCCCGACCTTTGATCCCCAAATAGGTTTGTGTGATTGAAACCCCGGGCCTTTTTTCCTCAGTGAGGTTGTTTTGGGGTAGAACCAAACCCTTTATCCCCCATTTAGGTTTTTGTAGTGTAGAACCCCGACCTTTGATCCTCGTGGGGGTTGTGTAGGGGTAAACCAGACCTTTGACCTCAGTGAGGGTTTGTAGTGTAGGGAAACCCGGGCCTTTGTTCCCTCAGTGAGGTTGTGTAGTGTAAACCAGACTTTGATCCCCCAGTGAGGGGTGTAAATGAAAAAACCAGACCTTTGATCCCAGTGGGTTGTGTATGTAGAACCAGACCTTTTTAACCCTCAAATGAGGGTTTTTGTAGTGTGAACCAAGGGCCCCTTTTATCCTCAGTGGGGGTTTTTGTAGTGTAGAAACCCGACCCCTTTTATCCTCCCGTGAGGTTGTGTTGTGTAAACCAGAAAACCCCTTTTATCCTCTTTATTTTTTAGTGTAAAGCAGGCCCTTTGATCCCAGTGAGGTTTTGTTAAAGTTAAAAACCAGACCCCTTTTATCCTCATTGGTTTTTGTTGGGGTAGAACCCAAACCCTTTTATCCCCAGTGAGGTTGTTAGGGGTTAAAAACCCAAAATTTGATCCCAGGGGTTGTTTTTGGGGTTGAACCAGAAACCCTTTTATTTCCCCAGGGGAGGTTTTTGTAGTGCAGAACCAACCTTTGATCACTCAGGGGGTTGTGTTGTTAGAAACCGAAACCTTTTTTACCCCAGTAGGTTGTTAGTGTAGAAAAAGACCCTTTTATCCTCGTGAGGTTGGTAGTGTAGAACCGGGCCTTTGATCCCCCAAATGAGGGTTTTGTATGTTTGAACCCGGGCCTTTTATCCTCATGAGGTTGTGTAGTGTAGAACCCCGGGCCTTTGATCGTCAGTGAGGTTGGGGTAGTGTAGAAAACCCGGGCCTTTGTCCTCAGTGAGGGTTTTGATTTTTAGAACCAGACCTTTGATCCTCAGGAAAGGTTTTTTAGTTAAAAAACCAGACCTTTTATCCTCAGTTTAGGTTGTTAGGGGAAACCCGACCTTTTATCCCCAGTGAGGTTTTTTGTGGTGTAGAAACCGACCCCCCTTTTAACCTTTATTGAGGTTGTGTAGGGTAGAACCCGGCTTTGATCCCCAGGGGGGGTTGTTAGTGTAAAAACCAACCTTTGATCTCAGTGTGGTTGTGTGGTGTAGAACCCGACCTTTTATGTCATTGGGTTTTGTATGGGAGAAAGGGCCCTTTTATCCTCAGTGAGGGTTTTTAGTGGGGGAACCGGAATTTGATCCTCAGTGGGGGTTGTGAAATGTAGAACCTGACCTTTGTTTCCCCAGGGGAGGTTGTTGGTGTAGAACCGGGCCTTTGATGCCAGGGGGAGGTTGTGTGTGAAGGGAAACCCGGAAACCCTTTTATTCAGTGAGGTTTTTGTAGTTTTAGAAAAGGCCTTTGAAACTCAGGGGTTTGTTTTAGGGTAGAACCGGACCTTTTTATCCCCATGAGGTTTTTTTTAGGGGAGAACCCGGACCTTTGAGGTTTATGGGTTGGGTGTGTAGAACCAGACCTTTTATCCTCAGTGAGGTTGGGTTTGGGGTAAAAAACCCGACCTTTTATGCTCATGGGTTTGGGGAGTGGTTTAAAACCGGGGCCTTTTGGGTCCTCAGTGGGTTGTGTAGTGTTGAAAACCGACCTTTTATCCCCAGGGGGTTGTGTTTGTGTAAACCAGGGCCTTTGATCCCCCATTGAGGGTTTTGTAGTTTTAGAAACCCAACCCTTTTATCCTCAGTGAGGTTGTGTAGGTTTAAAACCCGACCTTTTATCCTCCCGTGAGGTTTTTGTAGTGAAGAACCAAAACCTTTGATCCCCCAGTGAGGTTGTGTAGTGTTTGAACCAGACCTTTTTATCCCCAGGGAGGGTTTTGGGAGTTAAACCAAAAACCTTTGATCCCCCCAGTGGGTTGTGTAGGGGTAGAAAAAACCTTTTATCCTCAGTGGGGTTGTGTAGTGAAGAAACCGACCTTTGATCCCCAGTGGGTTTTGTTGTGTAGAACCAGGAAACCTTTTATCCTCTGGTGGTTGTGTAGTGTAGAAAACCGACCCCTTTTATCCCCAAATGAGGTTTGTTTTTGTAGAATCCAGACCTTTGATCCCCCAGTGGGTTGTGTATTTTAGAAAAGGACTTTGATCCTCAGTGAGTTTGTGTAGGGTAGAACCAGGGCCCTTTTTTCCTCAGTGAAGGTTTTGTAGGGTAAAAAACCAGAAAAATTTGATTTCCCCAGTGGGTTTTGAGTGTAGAAAACCCGCCTTTTTCCTCGGAGGTTGTGTAGTGTAAAAAACCCCAAAATTTGATCCTCAGTGAGGTTTTGTATGTAGAAAACCCGACCTTTGATCCCCAGTGGGGGTTGTGTATGTTAAAACCAGAAACCCTTTTATCCCATTTAGGTTTTTGTAGTGTAGAACCCGGGCATTTGTCCCCAGGGTTTGTGGGGTGTAGAACCCCGACCTTTGATTCCCCCCCATTTAGGTTTGGGAAATGTAGAACCCGGAAATTTTATCCCAGTTTAGGTTGGTAGTGTAGAACCCCGCCTTTGATCCCCCAGTGAGGTTGTTTTGTGTAAGAAACCCAAACCCTTTTATCCAAATGAGGTTTGTGTAGTGTAGAAACCGGGCTTTGATTTCCCCCTTGAGGTTGTGTTTTTGTAGAAAACCCGACCTTTGTTTCCCCGTGATTTTTGTAGTTAAACCGACCTTTGAAACCTCAGTGAGGGGTTTTGTAGTGTAGAACCAGACCTTTTATTCCTCGTGAGGTTTTAGGGAAAACCAAAACCTTTGATCCTCAGTGAGGTTGTTTTAGTGTTAAAAACCCAAACCCTTTGGGTCCTCGTGGGTTGGTAGTGTAGAACCTACCCTTTTATCCTCAGTGAGGGTTTTTAGGGTTTAAACCCAACCCTTTTATCCTCGTAGGTTGTGTTTGGGTTTAAAAACCCGACCCTTTTATCCCAGTGAGGTTTTGTAGTGTAGAAAACCCGCCTTTGTCCCGTGAGGGTTTGGTTTTGTAAAACCAGACCTTTGATCCTCCGTGAGGTTGTGTATGTTTTGAAACCAAAAATTTTTTCCTAAATGAGGTTTTTGTAGTCCTTCCCCAGAATTTTGAACGTCAGTTTTTGTTTTTTTTTCTGAAGTTTTTTTTTTTGACATTATTAGTCGAGTACTTTGTCTTGTAAGTTTCTTGTTGATTCAGTCTACGATAATTCTCTTTTCCAACCTCTTTTAAATTCTTAATTATATATCACGTACTCTCGTCTAATTCTCTGAAAGTAATGTGATTTTTGTTGTAAATTTTCTTGATCTATTTCCACCTAAAATATCCATCGATGTAATTCAGTGGGAGGCAGCGTTGTCTTTCATATCTGATGGACTCCTAGTCAAGGTGACTATGAGTCTAAACCTTCCAAAGAGTTTTGTCACCACCAGCCAGTATTTGAGTTATAACCTTATTTGGTATAAATATGTTAGTACCTCCCTGAAGGAGGTACTAATATATTTATACCAAAAGGTTTTATAATGACAACGCGAATCTTGATTTCTGGAAAACACGATATCATGCTGTGATTCTCCACATATTTACCTCGACGAGGTGCTCGAGACAGTGGTCCATGGTCGCTAGCTCACAATGACACATGATACATCAGATAAGCTTAAGTGAAGACCAGGTCCTGTCTTCCAGGGTCATCTCAATGACGCTTTTGGTTTCTGTTCCTCTGTGAGAATGCTTATTTTATTTTTCACCGTCTGGTTCTTTGTTATTTAAATCTGCCATTCTACCAGCCTTGCGTTGATCACACTATTATAGTGCCAACCAGTGATTTGTTGTAGTCTTTGTATTTCTGTCATGGTGCTGGGCTGTAGATCACTGCTACTGCTACTACTTCTACTATTACTACTACTGCTACTACTACATACTTCTACTACTAGTTCTAATACTAATAGTACCACTACTACTTCCAGTACTACTATTAACACTAGTACTTCTACTAGTATTACTACTACTACTATTACTACAACTACTACTATTATTACTACTAATACTTTGTATCTCCAGTCTTTGTGCCCACTTTGTTGTCATTTAATTAATATATGTTTATCTCTTTCATCTCCTCAAAGCTCCGCTGATTTGTAATTAGCAGTGTCAGTTCCCCTCCCTTGTTTCCTCTTTCTTTACTCAGTACTTGATATCCTGCTGTAAATATTGCATCTGTTAAAATCTCAGTTTCACCTAAGTGAGGTCTATGATTCTGGGGGTTGAGAGTGAGCTGAGCTGAACATAAGTCAACACGGAGTTGCACTGCGGCTTCACTGGTCTGGGACAGTAATTAATGCGGCACATCCAGTGAAAATGGTTATTCTAAATTTGAAGTGGTGAGTCATAGGTGGTCATGATCCTCTTTTTCTTGCTTACATAGCTATTCGCCTGTATCAACCTATGGTACAGAGGTGGATTTTGCTGGCCCATACTAGTAGGAGATGCACTCCTAACCCAGTTGTTGAGTGCCTTGGGCTCGTCTGGGGCACCAAGCTGGCAGGGGTGATAGTAGTAGTAGTAGTAGTAGCAGTAGTAGTAGTAGTAGTAGTGACATATATGGAACACTTAACTATATAGGTCATTCAGCACTCACAGCAATAAAAAATATATTCAACACAAAACCAACACAGTCCTCACTCTTAGATCAGTCAGATATTGGCTGGAGTGCCATAGATGTCAGAAAGTCGACATAGAGGATAACTCCACCTGGATGGACTTTCATATGCTTGTTTTAGGAAGTCAATTATAGCTGTGTGCTTAATTTTGTGTGCAGCGAGTGAAAGAGCGCCTGTGTTGATAAGTGTTCAGTTCGTAAACTATTTTGTGGCAGCAGCCAGCACGACCAGTGGTGACACAACGATCCCGTTTAACCCACATAATGCAGAATATTTCAACTCTAACATCTCTTGGAGACATGGACTAGTAACTATAGGTTAGGTAACCCGCCACTGTGCTCGTGTTGGGTATTGGAAGATAGACCATTAGTGGCAGAGTCCATTATCCCGGTAGACTAGTCAGGTGATATGGCTGACTCTTCCTCACAAATCAGGGAGGTGAATGATAATACTAATCAGGCAAGTGATAAGGCCGAATTCGTGGTATTGAGAAATAAAACCTTCCGTAAGAACGCGAAGAAGCTAGAAAGGTTGAATATAGAAAAGACGAGAGCAACAGCAGCTGTCTTTTTGCCCCCTAAGGCAGTCCGGCTAAATTTTCCCGTCAGCACGGACTTAGTGGACACGTTTAATGGCTTGCTGAAGCGTCCCCTCCATGACGTGGACCCAGCCAGCACTCATCCATCAAACTGTCTGGCTCAGCTGGCCTGGGTCTGGCTTCGTGAGACGAGATAGGTGCAGTTTCAATCGTGCAACAGTGATATTGCACGTGAAAATGCTGCAGAAGTAATGTTATCATTTAAGGTTTAACCTTCAGCAACACGAAGAACACTGCAGTATCTGAGAGTAGTGTTGTTAGTGATAATGAAGATGGTGTTTAGGTTGGCAATAGTGTCGGTGATGGTGATGAGTATAGAGGTGTCGATGGTTATGGTGAGATTAATGAGTGTAGTGAAGGGGACGAGGGAGTCACCACTGCAGACACTTCGTCTCATAAATTCACCGGAAAATAATAAAGTTAAGAGATCTCTGCAGGACACACGAAACAAACAACAACGTTTGTCAGCTGCTTCGGGAATTTCCTCCGTGTACTGATTACTTTACGCTATCCCGGGACTGATAACATATACTGATTACCTTACGCTATCCCGGGACTGATAACATATACTGATTACTTTACGCTATCCCGGGACTGATAACATATACTGATTACTTTACGCTATCCAGGGACCGATAACATATACAGATAACTTCATGCTATCCCGGGACTGATAGCATATACTGATAACTTTAGGCTATCCCGGGACTGATAACATATACTGATAACTTCATGCTATCCCGGGACTGATAAAATATATGATAACTTCATGCTATCCGGGACTGATTAAAATATTTTGGATAAATTATGCTATCCCAAGGGCTGATAGCAAAATACTGATAACTTCATGCTATCCCGGGACTGATAGCATATACTGATAACTTCATGCTATCCCGGGACTGATAGCATATACTGATAACTTCATGCTATCCCGGGATGATAGCATATTACTGATTTAAAATTCATTGCTATCCCCGGGTTTATAGCATATATGATAACTTCATGCTTTTCCCGGGACGATAGCCCTATATTTATAACTTCATGCTATCCCGGGACTGATAGCATATACTGATAACTTCAAAGCTATCCCGGGACTGATAGATATACTGATAACTTCATGCTATCACGGGACTGATAGCATATACGATAAATTTATGCTATCCCCGGGACTTTATAGCATATAATGATAAAATTCATGCTTCCCGGGGGCTGATAGCATATACTGAAACTTCATGCTATCCGGGACTGATTGCATATACTGATAACTTCATGCTATCCCGGGACTGATTTGCATATACCCATAACTTATGCTATTTCCCGGGGTGATAGCTATACTGATAACTCATGCATCCGGGACTGATAGCATTTTACCTGATAACTTCATGCTATCCCGGGACTGATAACATATACTGATTAAATTCATGCTATCCCGGGATGATAGCAAAAACTGAAACTCATGCTATCCCGGGACTGATAACATTTATGATAACTTCATGCTTCCCGGGACTGAGCATATAATGATAACTTCAAAGCTATCCCGGGAATGATAGCATATAAATGATAACTTCATGCTATCCCGGGACTGATAGCATATACTGATAACTTCATGCTATCCCGGGACTGATAGCATATACTGATAACTTCATGCTATCCCGGGACTGATAACATATACTGATAACTTCATGCTATCCCGGGACTGATAACATATACTGATAACTTCATGCTATCCCGGGACTGATAGCATATACTGATAACTTCATGCTATCCCGGGACTGATAGCATATACTGATAACTTATGCTTTTCCCGGGACTGATAGCATATATGATAACTTCATGCTATTTCCCCGGGGAAAGATTTCATATACTGATAAATTCATGCTATCCCGGGACTGATATCATATACTGATAAACTTCATGCTATCCGGGGCTGATTTGCATTTTTACTGATAATTTTAGGCTATCCCGGGACTGATAACATATACTGATAACTTCATGCTATCCAGGGACTGATAACATATACTGATAACTTCATGCTATCCCAAGACTGATAACATATACTGATAACTTCATGCTATCCCAAGACTGATAGCATATACTGATAACTTCATGCTATCCCGGGACTGATAGCATATACTGATAACTTCATGCTATCCCGGGACTGATAGCATATACTGATAACTTCATGCTATCCCGGGACTGATAGCATATACTGATAACTTCATGCTATCCCGGGACAGATAGCATATATTGATAACTTCATGCTATCCCGGGACTGATAGCATATACTGATAACTTCATGCTATCCCGGGACTGATAGCATATACTGATAACTTCATGCTATCCCGGGACTGATAGCATATACTGATAACTTCATGCTATCCCGGGACTGATAGCATATACTGATAACTTCATGCTATCCCGGGACTGATAGCATATATGATAACTTCTGCTATCCCGGGACTGATTTTGCATATACCGATAACTTCATGCTATCCCGGGACTGATGCTTTAATGATAAATTCATGCTATCCCGGATGATGGGTATTACTGATAACTTACATGCTATCCCGGGACTGATAACATTACTGATATCTTCATGCTATCCCGGGACTGATAGCATATATGATTACTTCTGCTATCCGGACTGATAACATATACTGATAACTTCATGCTATCCCGGGACTGATAGCATATACTGATAACTTCATGCTATCCCGGGACTGATAGCATATACTGATAACTTCATGCTATCCCGGGACTGATAGCATATACTGATAACTTCATGCTATCCGGGACTGATAGCATTACTGATAACTTCTTTCTACCCGGGGGCTGATAAATATACTGATAACTTCATGCTATCCCGGGACTGATAACATATACTGATAACTTCATGCTATCCCGGGACTGATAGCATATACTGATAACTTCATGCTATCCCGGGACTGATAGCATATACTGATAACTTCATTTCTATCCCGGGCTGATAGCTATAATGATAACTTCATGCTATCCGGGACTGATAGCATATACTGATAACTTCATGCTATCCCGGGGCTTTATTCATATACTGATAACTTCATGCTATCCCGGGATGATAGGGATTTTACTGATAACTTAATGCTATCCCGGGACTGATAGCATATACTGATAACTTCATGCTATCCCGGGACTGATAACATATACTGATAACTTCATGCTATCCCGGGACTGATAACATATACTGATAACTTCATGCTATCCCGGGACTGATAGACATATACTGATAACTTCATGCTATCCGGGACTGATAGCATTATACTGATTTAAATTCTTTCTATCCCGGGACTGATAGCATATTTCTGATAAACTTCATGCTATCCCGGGACTGATAGCATATAAAGATAACTTTTGTATCGGGACTGATAACATTTTTACTGTTTAAATTTTTATGCTATCCGGGACTGGTAGCATATACTGATAACTTCCTGCTATCCCGGGACGATAACATATACGATAACTTCATGCTATCCCGGGACTGATAGCATTACTGTAACTTCATGCTATCCGGGACTGATAATATACTGATTTAAATTCATGCTATCCCCCCGGACTGGGTAGCATATACTGATAACTTCATGCTATCCCCGGGGTGATACATATACTGATACTTCATGCTATCCCGGGACTGATAGCATATACTGATAACTTAATGCTATCCCGGGACTGATACATTACTGATAAAATTCATGCTATACCGGACTGATAACATTTTACTGTTAAATTCATGCTATCCCGGGACTGATACATATTAATGATAACTTATGCTATCCCGGGACTGATACATATACTGTAACTTTATGCATCCCGGGACTGATTAATATACTGATAACTTCATGCTTATCCGGGACTGATACATTAAAACGATAACTTCATGCTATCCGGGAATGATAGCATATACTGATAACTTCATGCTATCCCGGGACTGATAACATATACTGATAACTTCATGCTATCCCGGGACTGATAGCATATACTGATAACTTCATGCTATCCCGGGACTGATAATATACTGATAACTTCATGCTATCCCGGGACTGATAACATATACTGATAACTTCATGCTATCCCGGGACTGATAGCATTACTGATAACTTTCATGCTATCCCGGGACTGATAACATATACTGATAACTTCATGCTATCCCGGGACTGATAACATATACTGATAACTTCATGCTATCCCGGGACTGATAGCATATACTGAAACTTTAGCTATCCGGGACTGTTAGACATAATACTGATAAACTTCTGCTTCCGGGACTGATAAACATTATGATAAATTACTATCCCCCGGGCTGATAGCATTACTGATAAACTTCATGCTATCCGGGCTGATAAATACTGATAACTTCATGCTATCCGCGGATGATAACATATACTGTAACTTCATGTATCCCGGGATGATAATTACTGAAACTTGCATCCGGGATTTTTAACAATACTGATAACTTCATTTCTATCCCGGGCTGATACAATACTGATACTTCTGCTATCCCGGACTGATACATATACTGTAACTTCATGCTATCCGGGATGATGCATTACTGATAACTTCATGCTATCCCGGGACTGATAGCATATAAGATAACTTCAAGCTATCCCGGGACTGATACATTACTGTAAACTTCTTGTATCGGGCTGATAACATATCCTGATACTTACTTGTTCCGGGACTGTAGTCCTGATCTTCCCCTGTTTCCACCGATAAGATTTCTGAACTTCATTTTCTACCAGCGGGCCCCGATAACTTACTGATTTTCTACCGGGGTACAATCTGCAATCTTCATGTTCCCCCGGGGGGAATTCCCCTTTGATTTCAGAATCCCCCCGGCTGAACTTTTTGTTTAACTTAGCTTCCGGGTGTTTCAATTAAAATTCTGCTTTCCCGGGCTATAAAAATCCCCAAACTTATTTTTTCCCCGGGTAAAAATTTAGAAAATTCCGTATCGAACCCCGAGTTTCCGATACTTCAAGCTTCCCCGGGCTAAGATTTCTTGAAACTTCCATGGTTCAAGGTCGGATAACTTATACTGATAAACCCCCCATCTTCCCGGTGCTAGAGCAAAACCTCGCGTAAACTTTTCTTTGTTGTCCCGAATATTGAGTTATTTAGGAAAACATCTCCATTCAAAGTTACTACTGAAAACCCACTGGATGAGTCTACAGAGTACAGAGTCCCTGCAAAGTCTTCCATGAGTGTCTACCAGAGTACAGAGGCACTGCAAGTCTTCCACTGATGTTGTCGCATGAGTACAGAGACCTGCAAGTCTTCCACTGATGTGTCTACCAGAGTACAGAGTCCCTGCAAGTCTTCCACTGATGTGTCTACCAGAGTACAGAGTCCCTGCAAGTCTTCCACTGATGTGTCTACCAGAGTACAGAGTCCTGCAAGTTTCCACTGAGGTGTGCTTCTACCAGTGTACAGAGACCTGCTAAGTCTTCACACTGATGTGTCTACCAGAGTACAGGTCCCTGATGTCTGTCTCACTGATGTGTCTAGCCAGCAGCTAAAGAGTCCCTGCAAGCTTCACTGATGTGTCTACAGAGTACAGAGTCCCTGCAATAAGTCTTCCATCTGATGTGGCTACAGAGTACAGAGTCCTGCAAGTCTTCCACTGATGTGTCTACCAGAGTACAGAGTCCCTGCAAGTCTTCCACTGATGTGTCTACCAGAGTACAGAGTCCCTGCAAGTCTTCCACTGATGTGTCTACCAGAGTACAGAGTCCCTGCAAGTCTTCCACTGATGTGTCTACCAGAGTACAGAGTCCTTGCAAAGTCTTCCAAAATGTGTTACAGAGGACAGAGGTCCTGCAGTTTTCCTTGATGTGTCTACAGAGATACAGGGTCCTGCAAGTCTTCCACTGATGTGTCTACCAGAGTACAGAGTCCCTTGCAAGTCTTCCATGATGGTGTCTACACCCCCCGAGTCCAAGAGTTCCCTGCAAGTCTTCCCTGATGTGTCTCCAGAGTACAGAGTCCCTGAGTCTTCCACTGATGTGTCTACCAGAGTACACAGTCCCTGCAAGTCTTCCACTGATGTGTCTACCAGAGTACAGAGTCCCTGCAAGTCTTCCACTGATGTGTCTACCAGAGTACAGAGTCCCTGCAAGTCTTCCACTGATGTGTCTACCAGAGTACACAGTCCTGCATGTCCTTCCACTGATGTGTCTACAGTGTACAGCGTACCTGCAAGTCTTCCCACTGATGTGTCTACCAGAGTGCAAGAGTCCCATGCCAGTCTTCCACTGATGTGTCTACAGAGTTCAAGTGAGTCCCTGCAAGTCTTCCATTGATGTGTATACAGATACAGAGTCCTGCAAGTCCTTCCACTGAATGTGTCTACCGAGTACGGAGTCCCTGCCAAGTCTTTCACTGATGTGGCTACCAGAGTACAGGAGTCCCGCAAGTCTTCCTTTGATGTTGTCTACGAGAGTACCGAGTCCCTGCAAGTCTTCCACTGATGTGTCTTTTTAACCCAGAAGTATTGTTTTTTTATTTTTTACAGAGTCCCTGCAAGTCTTCCACTGATGTGTGTCTACCAGAAGTACAGAGTCCCTGGCAAAGTCTTTCCATGATGAGGTCTACCCTGAGTACAGAGTCCCTGCAAGTTTCCACTGATGTGTCTACCAGAGTACTAGAGTTTCCTGCAAGTTTCCATGATGTGTCTAACAGAGTACAGAGTCCCTGCATGTCTTCCCTGATGTGTTTTCCAGAGTACGAGTCCTGCTAAGTCCTTTCCACTGATGTGTCTACAGAGTTCTGAGTCCCTGCTAGTCTTCCACTGATGGTTACCAGTGTACAGAGTCCCTCAAGTCTTCCACTGATGTGTCTACAGAGTACAGAGTCCCTGCTAGTCTTCCACTGCTGGTGTTCTACAGAGATACAGAGTCCTGCAAGTCTTCCACTGATGTGTCACAGAGTACAGAGTCCTGCCAAGTCTTCATGATGTGTCTACCAGAGGATACAGGTCCCTGCAACTCTTCCATGAAGTGTCTACCAGAGTCCAGAGTCCATGCAAGTCTTCCTGATGTGGTCTACCAGAGTACAGGTCTGCAAGTCCTTCCATGATGTGTCTACCGAGTATCAAGTCCGTGCAAGTTTCCACACCTCGATGTGTTTACAGAGTACAGAGTTCCCTGCAAGTCTTCCACTGTTGTGATCTACCACGAGTTACTGAGTCCCTGCAGTCTGTCCACTGATGTGTCTACCAGAGTACAGAGTCCGCAAGGTCTGCCACTGATGTTTTTAACTTTTATTTTTTATGTCTACAGAGTCCCGAGTCTGCAGTCTTCTCTGATGTGTCTACCAGAGTACACAGTCCCTGCAAGTTCTTCATGATGGGTCTACCAGAGTACAGAGTCCTGAGTCTTCATGATTGTTACAGGTACCAAAGTCCCTGCAAGTCTTCCACTGATTGTCTACTGATACAGAGTCCCGCAAGGTCTCTCCACTGATGTGTCTACCAGAGTACAGAGTCCCTGCAAGTCTTCCACTGATGTGTCTACCAGAGTACAGAGTCCCTGCAAGTCTTCCACTGATGTGTCTACCAGAGTACAGAGTCCCTGCAAGTCTTCCACTGATGTGTCTACCAGAGTACAGAGCCGGCAGACTGCCACTGATGAGTCTACCCGAGTTCCGGTCCTGCCGTCGTCCCACTGATGTGTCTACCAGAGTACAGAGTCCTGCAAGTTCTTCCACTGATGTGTCTACCAGAGTACGAGTTCCTGCAAGTTCTTCCAATAATGTGTATACAGAGTACAGAGTCCTGCAAGTCTTCCACTGATGTGTCTACCAGAGTACAGAGTCCCTGCAAGTCTTCCACTGATGTGTCTACCAGAGTACAGAGTCCTGCATTATTCACTGAGGTGTCTACCAGAGTACAGAGTCCCTGCAAGTCTTCCACTGATGTGTCTACCAGAGTACAGAGTCCCTGCAAGTCTTCCACTGATGTGTCTACCAGAGTACAGAGTCCCTGCAGACTGCCACTGATGTGTCTACAGAGTACAGAGTCCCTGCAAGTCGTCCCATGATGTGTCTACCAGAGTCCAGAGTCCTGCAAGTCTTCCCACTGATGTGTCTAACCAGAGTGCAGGTTACCTGCAGTCTTCCACTGATGTGGTCATATACAGAGTACAGAGTCCATGCAAGTCTTCACTGTGTGTCTAACCAGTGTACACAGTCCCTGCACAGTCTTTCCACTGATGTGTTACCAGAGTACAGAGTCCCTGCAAGTTCTATCCCTCTGATGTGCTCTACCAGAGTACAGAGTCCCTTGCAAGTCTTCACTGATGTGGTCTACCGAGTACACCGTCCTGCAAGTCTTCCACTGATGTGTTACCAGAGTACACAGTCCTGGCCCACGTCCTTCCACTGATGTGTTCAGAGTACAGAGTCCCTGCAAGTCTTCACTGATGTGTCTTACCAGAGTACAGAGTCCTGCATGTTCTTCCACTGATGTGTCTACCAGAGTACAGAGTCCCTGCAAGTCTTCCGCTGATGTGTCTACCAGAGTGCAGAGTCCCTGCAAGTCTTCCACTGATGTGTCTACCAGAGTACACAGTCCTGCAAGTCTTCCACTAGACTGTGTATACTAGAGTAACAGTCCCTGCAAGTCTTCATGATGTGTCTAAGAGTACAGAGTCCTGCAAGGTCTTCCATGATGTGTTACCAGAGTTACAGAGTCCCGGCAAGTTTCCCTGATGTGTTACCTGAGTACAGAGTCCGAAGTCTTCCGCTGATGTGTCTTCCAGAGTACAGTGTGTCCCTGCAGTCTTCCCACTGAGTGTCTACCAGGTACAGAGTCCTGCAAGTCTTCCACTGATGTGTCTACCAGAGTACAGAGTCCCTGCAAGTCTTTCACTGATGTGTCTACCAGAGTACAGAGTCCCTGCAAGTCTTCCACTGATGTGTCTACCAGAGTACAGAGTCCCTGCAAGTCTTCCACTGATGTGTCTACCAGAGTACAGAGTCCCTGCAAGTCTTCCACTGATGTGTCTACCAGAGTACAGAGTTCCTGCAAGTTTTCCACTGATGTGTCTACCAGAGTACAGAGTCCCTGCAAGTCTTCCACTGATGTGTCTACCAGAGTACAGAGTCCCTGCAAGTCTTCCACTGATGTGTCTACAGAGTTACAGAGTCCTGCAAGACTGCCACTGATGTGTTACAGAGTACAGAGTCCCTGCAAGTCTTCTCTGATGTGTCTACCGAGTACAGAGTCCTGCAAGTCTTCATGATGTGTCTACAGTGTAGAGTCATGCAAGTCTTCCCACTGATAGTGGTCTACCAAGAGTACAGAGTTCCTGCAAGGTCATTCCACTGATGTGTTAAACAGAGTACAGAGTCCCTGGCAAGTCTTCCACTGTTGTGTTTCCCAGAGTACAGTCGTCCCTGAAGGTCTTCCACTGATGTGGCTACTCATGTACGAGTCCTGCAAGTCTTCCACTTGATGTGTCTACCAGAGTACAAGAGGCCTGCAAGTCTTTCCACTGTGTGTCACCAGAGTACAGAGTTCCTGCAAGTTTTCCACTGAGGTGGTTCTACCCAGGAACTGAGTCCCTGCAGTCGTCCACTGATGTGTCTACCAGAGTACAGAGTCTCTGCAAGTCTTCCACTGATGTGTCTACCAGAGTACAGAGTTCCTGCAAGTCTTCCACTGATGTGTCTACCAGAGTACAGAGTCCCTGCAAGTCTTCCACTGATGTGTCTACCAGAGTACAGAGTCCCTGCAAGACTGCCACCCACCCTAAATTACCCTTATTTAATGCTTATAACCTTAAATCCACTAACACTTGTATTCACTATACTGAAACACTGCTTCCCTGGCGACGTCTTGACACAAGAAGACCTAAGGTGCTTCAGTACCCTGGTACTATTTACTTAGAGTTCTCTGTTCTCAGCATATTTAACTTGTATGCTCCTGCTTACCAAGTTTATGCGGGGTTTCCACTCTGTGCTCACTCTGAACCCATTTATTGTCAGTGATTATAATGCTACACTCCAAACATCGTTGCCGTGAACCACTTTAATTACTCTTTAATATTCGTGTGTAGACTGTGGACAACCCTGAAGCCTCACATTTATAAAGGTACCTTTGATATATGTCTTCGTTCAGAAATTTCCATTGGCAACTTTGAGTCGTGAAACTCCAGGCCAGTGTGTAAGCCACTGGGGCAGGTGGCTACAATAACATATATTTATACGCCATGGGGATTAGCATAGGCCCACTGTGACCACAAATGCAAGGTTTCATAGATGAATCTCACTCCAGCGTGCTAGAGTTTCGTCACGTCCACGCTGGCGGGAGTTTCATCTAACCTTACATTTGTGGTCACAGTGGTGGCCCGTGTTAACCTCCCTATGGTGCATAAATATACCTAGATGGACGAATGTTATTGTAGCCAGCTGACCCAATGGCTTACTCACCGGCCTGGAGTTCTACGACTCACTCACCATGGGTTCTAACCGCACTCGTACCCTGGTTTGCTTGCAAACGAGTTATTACGATTTTGTGAGTCTTAGCTTCGAAGCTCCATTGCCAGCTGCTAGTCTATCATTGTGGACTGATTGCATCGTAAATCCCAAGACATATTCACTTTTAATGTTGGTAATACTATCCTCATGTTATATATATTCAAGGGCGGTACTCTCATGTACCCTGATCAGCGTGTGTCAACTTTGTGGTCATGTTGCCTGCTTGCAACAATTCCTAAGAAAGATTCTTTCAGGACCTTCAAACAATGACCCTATAACTAAACATTCGAATATTAAGACTCACCTGGTGGTTTCTAAATAATTTCTATATTATTCGGAATTTACTCAGTCGTTCCTATAATTCAGCCTCAACTACTATAATAATTATTGCAGACTGTCATGATTGCAGAATTTCGAATAATCGGGAACTTTCGCTAGGATAATATGTCTAGCTACAAAATGATAGGAATTCTGAAATGACTGAAAGTTTTTTCCAAAGGACCTGGGTGTTGCAGGGAGCGTGGGTAAAGCTTGGTAAACAAATTGGAAAAGTTTGTCACAGGTGTCAGTGCCCTCGACGTGTACAGATCGTGGTATTCGATTTGACAAAATACTTTTATCCTTATTTATATCTTCCATTGCCCTGCTGTGTGTTTACCTGGAGTAAACTCTCTCCAGGTAAACTCCAGGTAAACACACAGCAGGGCATGGAAGGATATAAATTAAGGATAAAAGTATTTGGTCAAATCGCACACCCACGACCTGTACACAACAAACGCACTTCATCGGTATCTTTGCTGATGCTTGTGAAAAACATTAAAAAGATAATTCTACATCGTGTTGTGAGTAGCATTGCTGTTCCCCAGCTACATGGCTTCATGCATGGAAGGAGTGTGCAACGCTGCATAGCCACCTTTCTTACCTTGCAGACTGACAGCTCCTACACTACCTTTCGTGACTTTAAAATTGTATTTATGATAGGCAACTGATGTGAGTCGTTTAACATCCCCCCCCCCCCCCCCCCCCCCCCCCCCCCCCCCCCCCCCCCCCCCCCCCCCCCCCCCCCCCCCCCCCCCCCCCCCCCCCCTCTCCAGAGTTCAGTCCTAACCAGCAGCTATGTGACGGAGCAGGGTAGCGCACTGTCTGGTACTTGCTGGGCTCGGTGTTCTGCCTTCAGTGGCCTTTCACTTGTTCAGACGTTATCCAGTTATCCGGTTTAGGTGTTATTAAGTTTTCATTACTTCCTGGTAGATCACTCGGGCTTCTGATCTTGGGAAGTCCAAAACTATTTATAGAAGTGCAACATCTCACTTCTTGTTGCAATGTTACATACCATATATATCCTTAACTGACACCAGCATGGTGGTTCGTGTCACCCAGCTGACGCTTTTGAGTTTCGTGATTGTGACGTTACTGTGTTGGTCTCGCCACAAAACATGCAACTCCTCCATTTGGACTCTGTCACTCACCCGAGTGTCAGGAATAAAATGGAGAGCCCTGTTCTGGACTCCTTGGTGTTTAATCATGTTGGAGTTGGTTGCATTTGGATATTCTATGTTGCATTAGGATATTCTAGGTTGCATTAGGATATTCTAGGGTTGCATTAGGAGTTTTAGGGGTGCAGTCTAGGGTGGCAGCGTAATCATATCTCAAATGAAAGAGACGTTACGTTCGTTACTGTGAATATTCGTGACGTTCAAAAGACTCCGTTGTTTGACCCAAGTTCATATTTGTGTTCTTGATAGCAATAAGAGCGTCTTTGAGTGTTACTTGTAATTTGTGAAGTTTAGGGGTAATTCTCATTTTCCTCTCACAGTTGTCCGTTCATTTATTCATTTAATACGTCTTAACGATCACTTCTTGATTTTTCGTTTGTAGACAGCTGGGGCGGAGGACGCAACGTATATGGCAGTCAGCAAATTGAGTGTTTCTGTACTCGGTCTGGGGAAGGTAAGTAACATAGAATATGACTCAGAAGCCCTGGGGTACTCCAGCTGTAGGTGCAAAAGCTTCTGTTGTTATGTAGTTGAAGGAAGAGATGATGCGTTTGTTGGTTATGATATGCATATCCCTCTCAGAATGTCAGTTGTGTGCAAGGTCGATCAGTTGAACAGAAACCATCCGTGCCAGAGGCTGTCAAATACCTTTACTGCGTCCTTAGTAGGTGTATAATTGCCACATTGTCAACAGCATATAGGCTTGCTGACGTGCCTCTGGTTCTGAACCCTAAACTGTTCTCAGTGATGGTGATGGTGATCCTTGAAGTAGGTCACGTGTGGGAGAGTATTTTGTCCCCCGGTATTTGCCCCCCGTAATAACCTTTTTTCCAAAAATAGTGGAGTTGGTAGTAGTTTGAGTCGTCAGGAAACATTAAAGTATTCAATGACACGAGGTTTTAGCCATACAGGACCACCCCAATTAGATCTATTTCCCGTGAGAGAGACAACGGGGGGGTCTACAATTTTCCTGCTTGTTACTTCTCTTTGTTGAATATCATTTTATGACCTTTACAGCACCGCTGGAGACATCTAGTGTGTACAATTTGGGGAAGACATGTCGTCTGGCACTCAACTGGAGGTGGATCAAGCCTATACCACGTTTCTTGCGTGAATGACTCCATGAGGATATCGCTTACAGAATTAATAATATTAATAATAATAATAATAATAATAATAATAATAATTATAATAATAATAACATCAATAATAATATAATAATAATAATAATAATAATAATAATAATAATAATATTAATAATAATAATTAATATTATTATTATTTATTATTATTAGTATTATTATATTATTCTTATTATTATTATTATTATTATCTATTATTATTATTATATTATAACGCCTCAGGGAAATAGCAAAAGGAGGAAAACAGTGAAGATGTTCGTAGTAATAGGAACCATGTAGTGAGGTACTGGACTTGTTTCTGTGTATTCACAGTGTTCTCCAATGTCATACTTTTTGAGTTTATCTGATTGTTTCGGGGTAGCACTCTTACGTCAAGCCTGCATGTTTAATTTTTTGGCCAGAGTGATTGTGAGACTGATGGGAAGTTGTGAGTGGGGAGAGTGTGTGTGTGTTATGGAGTGTGTGAGTGTATGAGTGAGGTTGAATGTGTGATATAGATGAGGGGTAGAGTGGATAGTCTAGTAAACCTTTCCTCGTCTTCTCTTCATTTTATGTCTATCTATCATTTATGGCGATATATCTACCTATCTTTCTCTCTCTCTTCTTCTACTCTCTCTTCTCTCTCTCTCTATCACCTCTTTTGCATTCTAAGCATATTTGTCCCCTCTCTATAATTACTCAGCTTCAGTTCCCATCTTTCTCTCTCTGTCTCTCCCCTCAATTCCGTCGATTATTTCCATCAGTCCTCTATCTTCCCATACATCACAATTGTTACTTCTCATTCTCCCTTTCCTTATAATTAACTCTTCCTTTCTCTCCATTTTCATTCCTGCTTTTTATCTCCCCTCTCTTCTTGCTTGTAATTATCCTTATTTATTCCCAGTACTCTTATCATTAGCCTGGGTTTTAAGCCTATCTTACTACACCATGGTCATTACTGTTGCATGTCATGTCTCGAATTCTTTGTCTTAAATCAAGAAACTCTGAAATAAAACTTTCAGTGTATATACACAGTAATACATTGTCTCTGTATATACTCTGAGGGACATACAAATCTTATGGTATATACACCGAGGATCTGTCAATTCTCCATATATTTTATATATATATTATATATATTTATATATATAAAATTTTTATATATATTTATATATATGTATATTTATTTTTTATATATATATAAATATTTATATATTATATATATATATCTATATATATTTTACATTTATAATATTATATATATATATATATATATATATATTATATATATATATTTTATACATATTATATATATTATATATATTTATATAATATTTATATATAATATATATATTTATATTATATATATATAATATTTATTTTTTATTTTTAAAGGTACATTATTATGGATTTTTTGAAATTTTATATTTCTACTGAAAGGTCAATTAAACCAATTTCACTGACTGCTAATGGATTTATTTTTTTATACCAGAATAGGGTCAACTATTTTACATTGTTAAAATATGGTTTGCCAACCCCAGCATCCGTAAGTGTTTAACACGTGTGGTCATATTCCAGCCATCAAAGTTTGCATAATTCTTTGATTTTGGCAGAATGGGAAAACCAAACCTTTTATAAGACGTTTATGAGTTACAATTTGGTTTGTAATTTGGGAAATTCGTGTATTTTCATCCTTCAATACAGACCATAAACTCTCAATAGGGTTCATGTCGGGGATATTTCCAGCCCCTGGGAGCAGCTCAACACCATTTTGTGAACACCTCGTCTTTACTGATTTTGGTGTGTGACATGGGGTTGAGTCTTGTTGGAATATTCAACGTCCATCACCATACCAATCCCTTATCTGAGGCAGTAACTGGCCTTGTAATACTTCTATATACTTAACGAACAACTTGTTCCATGAACGGAAGTGGCTCCACACACCATGATTTTCTGAGGAAATTTGACCGTCTTCTTCAGACATTCAGACATATAAATTTCTCACTTGGCCTCCTTCTTACAGTCAGCACAAGGTCATCCAGCACTACAATGGTTGATTCATCAGAGAACACCACCTGCATACAGTCATCCAGCACTACAGTGGCTGATTCATCAGAGAAGACCACCTGCACACGGTCATCCAGCACTACAGTGGCTGATTCATCATAGAACACCACCTGCACACGGTCATCCAGCACTACAATGGTTGATTCATCAGAGAACACCACCTGCACACGGTCATCCAGCACTCCAATGGTTGATTCATCAGAGAACACCACCTGCACACGGACATCCAGCACTAAAATGGCTGATTCATCAGAGAACACCACCTGCATACAGTCATCCAGCACTACAGTGGCTGATTCATCATAGAACACCACCTGCACACGGTCATCCAGCACTACAATGGTTGATTCATCAGAGAACACCACCTGCACACGGTCATCCAGCACTCCAATGGTTGATTCATCAGAGAACACCACCTGCACACGGACATCCCGCACTAAATGGCTGATTCATTTAGAGAACACCACCTGCATACAGTCATCCAGCTACAGTGGCTGTTCATCATTTGAACACCCTGCACACGGTCATCCAGCACTACAATGGTTGATTCATCAGAGAACCCCCACCCGCACACGGTATCCAGCACTCCAATGGTTGATTCATCAGAGAACACCACCTGCACACGGACATCCAGCACTAAAATGGCTGATTCATCAGAAAACACCTGCACACGGTCATCCAGCACTACAATGGCTGATTCATCAGAGAACACCACCTGTCACCGTCATCCAGCACTACAGTGGTTGAATTCTTTAGAGAACACCCACCTGCAAACGGTCATCCAGCACTAAAGTGGCTGATTCATCAGAGAACACCTGCACACGGTTAAACTAGGAATACAATGGTTGATTCATCAGAAAAAAACCCCCTGCACCGGTCCCCCAGCACTACAATTGTTGATTCATCAGCGAACACCACCTGCACACGGTCATCCGCACTACATGGTTGACTCATCAGAGAACATCACCTGCAAACGGTCATGCAGCACTAAAATGGCTGATTCATCAGAGAACACCCCGCACACGGTCATCTAGGAATACAGTGGTTGATTAAACAGAAAACACCACCTGCACCGGTCCTCCAGCACTACAATGGTTGATTCATCAGCGAACACCACCTGCACACAGTCATCCAGCACTACAATGGTTGACTCATCAGAGAACACCACCCGCACACGGTCATCCAGCACTACAATGGTTGATTCATCAGAGAACACCACCTGCACAAGGTCATCTAGCACTAAAAATTTGGGTTTAAATTTATCAGAGAACAACACCTGCACACGGTCATCCAGCACTATAATGGTTGATTCATCAGAGAACACCATCTGCATACAGTCATCCAGCACTACAGTGGCTAATTCATCAGAGAAGATCACCTGCACACGGTCATCCAGCACTACAATGGCTGACTCATCAGAGAACACCACCTGCACACGGTCATCCAGCACTACAGTGGCTGATTCATCAGAGAACACCACCTGAGCACGGTCATCCAGCACTGCAATGGTTGATTCATCAGAGAACATTACCTGAGCACGGTCATCCAGTACTACAATGGCTGATTCATCAGAGAACACCACCTGCACACGGTCATCCAGCACTACAATGGCTGATTCATCAGAGGACACCACCTGAACTCGGTCATCCAACGTTACAATGGTTGATTCATCAGAGAACACCACCTGCACACGGTCATCCGGCACTATAATGGCTGATTCATCAGAGAACACCACCTGTACACCGTCATCCAGCACTACAGTGGTTGATTCATCAGAGAACACCACTTGCACACGGTCATCCAGCACTACAATGGTTGATTCATCAGAGAACACCACTTGCACACGGTCATCCAGCACTAAAATGATTGATTCATCAGAGAACATCTGCACACGGTCATCCAGCACTACAATGGCTGATTCATCAGAGAACGCCACCTGTACACGGTCATCCAGCACTACAGTGGTTGATTCATCAGAGAACACCACCTGCACACGGTCATCCAGCACTACAATGATTGATTCACCACAGAACACCACCTGCACACGGTCATCCAGCAAATACAATTTGGGTTTATTCCAAAAGAAAAACCACCTGCACCGGTCATCGAGCACTACAATTGTTGATTCAAACACAGAACACCACTTCAAACGGTCATCCGCATACAATGGTTGATTCATCACAAAACACCACCTGCACACGGTCATCCAGCACTACAATGGTTGATTCATCACAGAACACCACCTGCACACCGTCATCCAGCACTACAATGGTTGATTTATCAGAGAACACCACCTGCACACGGTCATCCAGCACTACAATGGTTGATCCATCAGAGAACACCACCTGCACACGGTCATCCAGCACTACATTGGTTGATTCACCAGAGAACACCACCTGCACACGGTCATCCAGCACTACAATGGTTGAATCATCAGAGAACACCACCTGCACACGGTCATCCAGCACTACAAATCCAGCACTACATTGGTTGATTCACCATAGAACACCACCTGCACACGGTCATCCAGCACTACAATGGTTGATCCATCAGAGAACACCACCTGCACTCTGTCATCCAGCACTACAATGGTTGATTCATCAGAGAACACCACCTGCACTCTGTCATCCAGCACTACAATGGTTGATTCATCAGAGAACACCACCTGCACAAGGTCATCCAGCACTATAATGGTTGATTCATCAGAGAACACCACCTGCACACGGTCATCCAGCACTATAATGGTTGATTCATCAGAGAACACCACCTGCACACGGTCATCCAGCACTATACTGGTTGATTCATCAGAGAACACCTCCTGCACACATCCAGCACTACAATGGTTGATCCATCAGAGAACACCACCTGCACTCTGTCATCCAGCACTACAATGGTTGATTCATCAGAGAACACCACCTGCACACTGTCATCCAGCACTACAATGGTTGATTCATCAGACAACATCATCTGCATACTGTCATCCAGCACTACAATGGTTGATTCATCAGAGAACACCACCTGCACACGGTCATCCAGCACTACAATGGTTGATTCATCAGAGAACACCACCTGCACACGGTCATCCAGCACTATAATGGTTGATTCATCAGAGAACACCACCTGCACACGGTCATCCAGCACTACAATGGTTGATTCATCAGAGAACACCACCTGCACACGGTCATCCAGCACTATAATGGTTGATTCATCAGAGAAACACCACCTGACAAAGGTCATCCAGCACTACAATGGTTGATTCATCAGAGAACACCACCTGCACACGGTCATCCAGCACTATAATGGTTGATTCATCAGAGAACACCACCTGCACACGGTCATCCAGCACTATAATGGTTGATTCATCAGAGAACACCACCTGCACACGGTCATCCCGCACTATAAAAGGTTGATTCATCAGAGAAAACCACCTGCAAAACGGGCATCCAGCACTATAATGGTTTTATTCTCAGAGAACACCACCTGCACACGGTCATCCAGCACTATAATGGTTGATTCATCAGAGAAACACCCTGCACACGGTCATCCAGCATACAATGGTTGATTCATCAGAGAACACCACCTGCACAAGGTCATCCAGCACTATAATGGTTGATTCATCAGAGAACACCACCTGCACACGGTCATCCAGCACTATAATGGTTGATTCATCAGAGAACACCACCTGCACACGGTCATTTCCCGCATATAATGGTTTATTCTCAGGGGAACACCACCCGCACACGGTCATCCAGCACTATAATGGTTGATTCATCAGAGAACACCACCTGCAACAAGACAAGTAGCGTAACAACAACAGAAGCTGAATGGCAGTCTTATTTTTTTCAAACTAATTGTCATTTTATTAATAATTAATGTTCTTTTATGAACTGAATATCTAGATGTAATTCTTAGCTGCTGCCAGTGTTGAGATGTCAATGTGATTCTTAGCTCAGGTTAAATGTTTCCGTATCATGGGTTGAGTGAGTCGCGGCTTCTTTTTGGGACAAAATTCTTTCAATCTTCTCTGCAAAAGTCTCTCATTAACTGTCCTTTAGTTAGGGTTAACATTTGTTGCTGCTGAGTCAGAGGAAATCTTCCTGCAAGATGCTTTTCTGTTGTTAAAAGACATGTTTTATTTTTGTGTCTAATCTCGGGGTTGTTTTCCGTTTGTTACCACATCATCCCAGTCTTTTTGAGTTGACATGTTGATTGTAATTAAATTTCTTCTTATTTTTACTGACTAAGTTGAAACACCAAGTTTTATTCATGCATTTTTCTGCGTCATTGTGATATCACTCGATAAAACGTTTATCCATCCCACTTCACAAGGATTCAATTTGCTATTTTTACCCGTTTCTGCTGACTTTCTAACCATTAAATTGGAAGAAAAACAAAATCAAACATTGGGATATAAAATACACACTAATGGAATTAACACAACCAATAAAAACCAGAAACAATGTTTGTGCACATAACTGTGTTGCAACTGTCTCTTACTCATCAACTTGTTTACCAACAGTAACTCAATATATTTATAATTGTTATGTCTACTTCCATATCCGAGTTGCATCAGCAAACAGGACACCAAGGAATTATTCTAAACTATGGATGGTTAAAGAAAATATTAATCAATGTAAAATAGTTGACTTGTACTGGTGTATTTTATTAGTTAATTGATCTTTCAGTAGAAAAAAATAGATTTTTAAAAAAATCCATAATAATAATGCCAGTAGTGTGTACTTACCTATATGTGGTTGCAGGGGTCGAGTCATAGCTCCTGGCCCCGTCTCTTCACTGGTCGCTACTAGGTCACTTTCCGTGAACCGTGAGCTTTGACATACCTCTGCTTAAAGCTATGTATGGATCCTGCCTCCACTACATCGCTTGCCAAACTGTTCCACTTGCTGACTACTCTGTGGCTGAAGAAATACTTCCTAACATCCCTGTGATTCATCTGTGTCTTCAACTTCCAACTGTGTCCCCTTGTTACTGTGTCCAATCTCTGGAACATCCTGTCTTTGTCCACCTTGTCAATTCCTCTCAGTATTTTGTATGTCGTTATCGTGTCCCTCCTATCTCTCCTATCCTCCAGGGTCGTCAGGTTGATTTCCCTTAACCTCTCCTCGTAGGACATACCTCTTAGCTCTGGGACTAGTCTTGTTGCAAACTTGCATTTTCCTAGTTTCTTTACGTGTGTGTTGTGTGTTGTGTGTGTGTTTGTGTGTCCCCTACGTTGTACCTCACCTAGTTGAGGTTGCGGGGGTCGAGTCCAAGCTCCTTTTGGCCCCGCCTATTCCCTGATCGCTTCTAGGTCACAAGATCTTCCCTTGAACCGTGTAGCCTTTACATACTCTGCTTAAAGCATGTATGGATTTCTTGTCTGCAACTACATCGCTTTCCTAACTTTCTACTTTATGATACTCTGTGGCTGTATGTGTGTGGTGTGTGTGTGTGTGTGGTGTGTGTGTGTTGGGGGGTTTTCCGCGTGCGTGTGTGTGTGTGTTTGTGTGTGTGTGTGTGTTGTGTGTGTGTGTGTGTGTGTGTGTGTGTGTGTACTCACCTAATTGTGGTTTCAGGGGTCGAGACTCAGCTCCTGGCCCCTCCTTTTCACTGATCGCTACTAGGTCCTCTCTCTCTCTCTGCTTCCTGAGCATTGTCATACCTTGTCTTAAAGCTATGTATGGTTCCTGCCTTTACTACGTCACTTGCCAGGCTATTCCACTTCCTGACGACTCTGTGACTGAAGAAATACTTCCTAACATCCCCTTGACTCGTCTTAGTCTTCAACTTCCAATTTTGACCCATTGTTTCTGTGTCCTCTCTCTTGGAACATTCTGTCTTTGTCCACCTTGTCTATTCCATGCATTTTGTATGTAGTTATCATGTCTCTCCTGACCCTTCTGTCCTCCAGTGTCGTCAGTCCGATTTCCCTCAACCTTTCTTTGTAGGACTTTCCTTGAGCTCCAGAACTAGCCTTGTTGCAAACCTTGATACTTTCTCTAATTTCTTAACGTGCTTGACCAGGTGTGGGTTCCAAACTGATGCTGCATACTCCAGTATGGGCCTGACGTACACGGAGTACAGTGTCTTGAACGATTCCTTACTAAGGTATCGGAACGCTATTCTCAGGTTTGCCAGGTGCCCGTATGCTGCAGCAATTATTTGGTTGATGTGTGCCTCCGGTGACGTGCTCGGTGTTATGGTCACCCGAAGATCTTTCTCCTTGAGTGAGGTTTGCAGTCTTTGGACCACCTAGCCTATACTCTGCGGTCTTCTTTGCCCTTCCCCAATCTTCATGACCCACCCTTCTCTCTCGTGTCTTACTTCTGTTACCTTGTCATAGAACTCCAGAAGGTTTGTGGCACAGGATTTTCCTTCCATGAATCCATGCTGGTTGTCACTTATACTCTTGTTCCGTTCCAGGTGCTCCATCACTCTCCTTCTGATAATCTTCTCCATGACTTTGCATACTATACACGTTTAGTGTGCCTAGTTTCTATCTCCTTTCTTAAAAATGGGGACTACATTTGCCGTCTTCCATGCCTCAGGGAGTTGCCCAGTTTCAAGGGATGTATTGAAGATTGTGGTTAGTAGCATGCACAGCGTCTCTGCTCTTTTTCTAAGGACCCACGCCTTCTCTAAGGACCTATTGCCTTTGAGGTATCAAGGTGACTTAGCAGCTGCTGCACCTCCTCCACCGTTGTTTGTATATCATCCAACAGTTGATGGTATATTCCCTGTTGGTGTTCCCCTCTGTGCTGTCTTCCCAGAGCCCTTCTTGTCTCTACTGTAAATACTTCCTTAAATCTCATGTTAATCTCCTCACATACGTCTTGATCGTTTCTTGTGAGTTCTCCACCTTCTTTCCTCAGCCTGATCATGGTCTTTGACTGTTGTCTTCTCCTAATGTGGCTATTCACTGTTTCGATTAGACTGTGATCTGTCGTGCTGTGATATTTGTCATATTGTCGCTGGGCCTCCCTCCTTACCTGTGCTACTGTCGCTGGGCTACTCCATTTACCTGTGCGTACTGTCGCTGGGTCTCTACCTATGTGCGTACGGTCGGCTGGCCCCTCCTCCTTACTGTGCATACTCGTTCCTGGCTCTGGATTATCTACCTATTTTCTGTTGTTCTTGCCTTCATGTACATTTTCCAATTCTAGTGTGTGTGTGTGTGTGGGTGTGTGTGTACTCACCTATTGTACTAACCTATTTGTGGTTGCAGGGGTCGAGTCATAGCTCCTGGCCCGCCTCTTCGCTGTGTGTGTGTGAGTGTGTGTGTGTGTGTGTGTGTGTGTGTGTGTGTGTGTGTGTGTGTGTGTGTTGTAGGTGTGTAGTGTTTGTGTGGAGCGGGGGTAGGGAGAGAAAGGAAGGGAGGTAGGGAGAGGGAGAGAAAGAGAGGGAGGACGAGACAGGGGTGAAGGAGTACAGAGATGTGGAAAGGGAAAGAGGAGGGAATGAGGGAAGAGAGAGGGGGAGGGATAGTCAGAAAAAAGGGCAGAGAGAAATGAAGAGGAGAGAGAGAGGGGGAGGGGGAGAGGGAGAAAAAGGGGGAGGGAAAGAGAGAGAGGATGAGGAGAAAAATTAGGAGAAAGAGAGAGAGTGGGGGGGAGAGCAGGGGAGGGAAATAGGGGGGAGTGGGGGAGAGAGTGTGTGTGAGGGAATGTGTGGGTGTGAGTCCATGTGTGTGTGTGAACCTTTGTATGTGTGTGAGTGTATGTGTGGATGGGAATATGTGTGTGTGAACTATATGAGTATGGGTTTATTGAGTATGTTAAAAGTAGTGGGTAGGAGTATTAGGGTGTGTGAGTGTGGTGCAGTTTGTGTGTTACATGTTGTGTGTAGCGCTCCTCTGACCTGACCTGCTCTGACCCACAATCCCCTACTAGCGTATGCTTTCTATGCTTATCCTTCTTCTTAGTCTAATAGATACCTCTCTGCCCACCCTCGTTCTGTTTTGTGTGTGTATATACTCTCCTATTTGTACTTGATAGGGGTCGATTCATAGCTCCTGGCCCCATCTCTTTGCTGGTCGTTACAGGGTCCACTCTCTGCTTCATTAGCTTTATCATACCTCTTCTTAAAGCTGTGTAGAGATCCTGTTTCCACTACATCACTCTTCAGATTGTTCCAATTTCATGACATACTGGTGCTGCATACTTCAATATGGGCCTGACGAACACAGGTATAGTGTCGTGAATGACTCCTTACTGGGGTGTCGAAATGCTATCTCTCAGGTTTGCCACGGCGGCCATTACTGCTGATGTTTGTGGTTTATGTGGCCTCATGAAGTGCTCGGTGTTATGCTCACCCAACGTCATTTTCCTTGATGTTTGCTGCCTTTGGCCTATACCCTGTACCCGTCTGTAGTTTTCTTTGACTTCCTATTCTTCATGACTTTGTGCACTCTTGGGGGGTACACTCAAGGAGACACTTGGCTGGACCAAGCTATTCAGGCTGTCCAGATTTCTTTGTTATTGGTAGTCCTACATGATCTTATCGTTTGAATTCTCCGCATTAGCTTCATGTATGCATAGAACTGAACCGACCAGAGGGATGACCTTTGTGGAACCCCGTCATCAAGACGCCTATCTTTGATACCTATCCATATCCATGATTCGTTGTTTTCTTCCTGTCAGGATTCTGATCCATTGCTGTGCCAGTCCTATGTATTCCTACCTTTCTCATCTTTTTTGCAGTAGTCTCTTGTGTGAAAAAACTGTGTCGAAAGCCTTCTTACAGTCCAAGATAATACCGTCCATCCAACTCTCTCTCTCTCTCTTTGTCTTCTGCTGTCACCGTGTTTACTGACCTCCAGCTAGGTTCGTGTGGATGTGTGTGTGTGTGTGTGTTTGTGTGTGTGTTTGTTATGTGTGTGTTGATGTGGGTGTTGGTGTGTGTTGTGTTTTGTGTGTGTGTGTGTGTGTGTGTGTGTGTGTGTGTGTGTGTGTATGTGTGTGTGTGTGTTGTAATGTTTGTACTCACCAGTTACTCACATATTGAGTTTGCGGGGGTTCTATCTGAGTCCGAGCTCCTGGTCCCCGCCTCTTGCACAGATCGCTACTAGGTCCACTCTCCTCTGACCGTGAGCTTTATCATACCTCTGCTTAAAGCTAGATGAGATTCCTGCCTCCACTACATCGCTTGCCATAACGATACCACTTACTGACTACTCTATGTCTGAAGAAATACTTCCTAAACATCCTGTGATTCAACGTTCTTCAACTTCCATTACAGGTGTCCCTTGTTACAGTGTCCCAATCTCTGGAACATCCTGTCATTTGTCCACAGTGTACTCACCTAATGTACTCACCAAATTGTTGTTCAGGGGTCCGAGACTCAGCATTCCTGGCCCTCGCCACTCACTGATACTGCTAACTAGATTCCTCTCTCTCTCTGCTTCACTGAGCTTTGGCATACCTCTTCTTAAAAATATGTTATGGTATCCCTGCCTCTCCACTACTTCACTTTGCTAGGCATTCACTTGCTGACAACACTATGGACTGAAGAAAATACTTCCTAACGTCCCTGTGACTCGTCTGAGTCTTCAGCTTCCAGTTGTGACCCCTTGTCCCTGTGTCCCCACTCTGGAACATCCTATCTCTGTCCACCTTGTCTATTTGTAGATGAATGGTTCAGAGAACCGACATGTTGATAAATTAGACACATGTGCAACTCTTGGGTATCTTTATTGAGGAAACGTTTCGCCACACAGTGGCTTCATCAGTCCATACAAAGGAGAATCTTGAAGAACAGGAGGAGAATGAGGTAATCAGTCCCTCAACCTTGAGTCGATGTGGTCAGTCCATCAATCTTGAATAGAATACGGCATACGTGCTGAGAAGGAGCTTATAAACCGTTGGCAGGAGAGGTGCAGCAGTCATAGGTGGTGTAACATTTGTTCAATGTTGAAGTAGGTCGTGCCCAAGAATTAGGCAAGCGAAGAATTCCCAAGTATTAAGATCCCAAGAAGTTGCAGTGTCTGACAGGTTTGTAGATGAATGGTTCAGAGAACCGACATGTTGATAAATTAGACACATGTGCAAGAGTTGCACATGTGTCTAATTTATCACCTTGTCTATTCCCCGCAGTATTTTGTATGTCGTTATCATGTCTCCCCTGACCTTTCTGTCCTCCAGTGTCGTCAGTCCGATTTCCCTTAACCTTTCCTCGTACGACATTCCCTTGAGCTCTGGGACTAGCCTTGTTGCAAACCTTTGTACTTTCTCTAACTTCTTGACGTGCTTGACCGTGTGTGTGTGGTGTGTGTGTGTGTGTGTGTGTGTGTGTGTGTGTGTGTGTGTGTGTGTGTGTGTGTGTGTTGTGTGTGTGTGTGTGTGTGTGTATGTGTGTGTGTGTGTGTTGTGTGTGTGTGTGTGTGTGTGTGTGTGTGTGTATGTATGTATGTGTGTGTGTTGGTGTGTGTGTGTGTGTGTGTGTGTGTAAGTGTTTCTTCTGCGTAGTAGTTTTTATCAGTTGAATGCAGAGTATCTTCACCAAGAAGAGCTAAACCCATAAGGGTCGCATAGGACCTTGTAAATTGGAAGTAGTTAGTTTTTTTTATACAAGGGGAAAGCAGTTCCAGTTCCTCGAATCACGAGACCACTGTCATTTTCAAGTCACTTGTTGACAGGAGTGTTGGCTCTGAACGTGAAGCTGAGACACACGAAGTATATGTAAGTTTAAGAAATTATGTACTATAACTAAGTAATAATTATGTACCAGAACCTAATAATAATTATGTACCAGAACTTGGTAATAATTATGTACCAGAGCCTAATAATAATTATGTACCAGAACCTAGTAATAATTATGTACCAGAGTCTAATAATATTTATGTACCGGAATCTAGTAAATAATTATGTACCAGAAGCTAGTAACTAATTTTAACTCACTAATTTTTGTTTTCTCACTTCTCAACAGGTAAGCTCACTTCATCAGGTGAGCTCTCCACCGATGGGCCTCCCCCAGCACCCCTGCCCACCCTAAACAGCATCCCTCCCTGGGGCTCAGCCCCCAGAACCCAGGTCTTCAAGAAGCTGGTCAAGACGCCCCAGCTTACTCCTGAGACGTTGCATTGCGTCGCCAAGACCGCCGTATGAGTGACACGTCGGTAGTAGCGTCAGCAACAACGCAGCACTTGTGTTAGTGTGACCCTTGACCTGGTGTGACCCTTGACCCGGTGTAACCCTTGACCCGGTGTAACCCTTGACCTGGTGTAACCCTGAGTCCTAGAGGCAGCGCTGCTGGTACACACGTCGCGGTGTAACGAGGTTTGACTGGCCAAGTCGCGGTATAACGGGATCTGAGGGGCCACAAGGAGATATAAGAAAGAGGAAATAAATATATAAGAATGGCGGACGAAAGTCAGTGAGTGGCTACTCTGGCGAGTGTGTGTTAGAGGGATCATCAAGCGACGAGCAGTGTCGAGTAGTGTTGAATTAGTGTGTACCATCATCAGGAGGACAAGATGCCTGGGCTAGACGCTCTCATCGCACTCAAGGACCGCGCCAAGGAGGTCAAGGAGCGCTTCGCCACCAGGTAAGTTCTCCCACTTCCTCGTTACATATGTATTACTTGTCTTGGTAATTCAAGACTTGAAAATGACACCAAAACCACTACCAGAAAAGATGCAGATCCTGCGCCACTGAGGCTGAGCACATGACCTCGCTCTCCTGAGATGACCAGCCGTCATGACACCAGGGAAACAATACATCCAAGTATGTTGAAAAACCACTGACATGCAGATAATACCTTTAAGAGAAATGTTTATGTTTCGACCTTAGCAGAGGTAATCATCAAGCCCATATATATATATATATATATATATATATATATATATATATATATATATATATATATATATATATATATATATATATCGGTCCCAGGACCGAAACGTTTTCCAATACGTCCTGGTGTTTGCTTAAGTGTTTTTCTACATCAGCATTACTGTCTCTCCTCGCCCTCACTGCCATCTTCAGTACACTTTATTAAGTCCACTAACAAAAGCGTTATCAGGTACTGCCCCATACATCCACTCAGGTTCTGCCCCATACATCCACTCAGGTTCTGCCCCATACATCCACTCAGGTACTGCCCCATACATCCACTCAGGTACTGCCCCATACATCCACTCAGGTACTGCCCCATACATCCACTCAGGTACTGCCCCATACATCCACTCAGGTACTGCCCCATACATCCACTCATCACAGCAAGTAATGTTTGTAAACTGCTTCTTTAAACACTTCAAGTCATTGTTCACAAGTTAAACCCATCAAACACTGGTTTACCATTAATAAACATTTTACACATGTGTATTAAAGGGCTAACTTGGAGCCACTCTACAGACTAGCGAATATACCTATAATATATACCTTTAATATATACTCCTCGTGGTACCTGATCGCCGTTCCTATGGAATACCTACAGAATAAGTTAATTCGACATATATACTACAACAGCAGAATATTAGAAGAATGAGGGATTACATTATGAGGAAGGTAATTACTTATATTTTCTAAGAAAGGAAGGCAGAGAAAAGATAATTATTTATACCCTGTGTTTACATTTAAAAGCAATAACAAAAGACAAGAAATATTGCAAGGGAGGAGAGGTAATATAGGGTAAATTAGAGACAGTACTCACATACGATACCCCTGAGCATGACTCACGAAATCGTAATGACACGATTGCTAACAAACCATGCCATGGGCATGGTATTATCGTAGTACCAGTCTACCCTGACACTGAGAGTACTGTCAGGAACATCCAGCAAGCAGCTCTCCTCCTCGTCTCTTTCATTCACTATATATGCTTCTCTTTAGCCAGTTCTCGGGGATAAGTCACCATATGGGGACCATGTGGTCTCATGTGGAGCCTTCAGAGTCGGGAATACCATGAAACCAGCACATCACATCTTCCCTTCTTATCTGAGGGTAAAAAAAAAAAAGAGATCGTCCCCAGTTTTCAGAATATTTATCTTAAACTTTAATTCAATCTCATATCCTACCACACACAAAAGCTACAAACTCAATACGAAATTCTGAACATATTACAACAGATCTTTATCTCTAGTTCCCATATCCGATACTCAGTATTTGAAGGTTGCTCTTGTCCAAGCAATGTAAAAAAGGAGACTTTTGAGCTAAACATCCTTACCTCTTTCCATCCATAATAATCTATGTAGTCCTATAAAAACAGCCGAGTTGCTTTACAGAACAAACGTCTCTCACTGTCACTAAAATGTGTTGGGGAACAGGAGAAAGAAGACTGACCCTTTGTTCCCTCACTCTCTCTGTTGGATAAGTGAGGTGGGGAAGGCTGTCCCATCCTTCCTCAAAGTGATGTGAGGTTGGCAGGTCAGTATTACTCTGAAGTGTTGCTGTGTGAGATGACGATCTTGCAGTTTCTTGACAAGAAGTTGAGCTGTGTTGTAGACACTGTTGTTCTGGTGGGAATTACAGACAACACCGATGAGAGTTTATTCTAGGACTGTGTGTCTCAAGGTGTTTTCTTTTTTGACAATGAGTAACGCACCTTTGTAATTAATCATATATTTGAGGGAGTTTTGGTGGAAGACGCAGATGCTATCAAAGTCGTTAGCTTTGTTGGAGTATTGGCGCTGGGAAATGCGTTTCCGGAGGTACCTGGATATTTCTCCTACGTATATTTTGTCACATTCGTTGCAAGGGATCGTTTGTACCCCTGCAGTGGTTTTGTTTTGTTGGCGGTGTCTCTTACTGGCAATATCCTTGATTATAGTGGAGGCAGTGACAGCTACTAGATATTTTGTGCTGGGAGAGTATTAGAGAAATGCTCGACAATAAAGTTGTTAGGGAGGACTACGGATCTTCTTTTGGGAGAGGAGGCAGACGCATGGCGTCTACAGTCTCTCATGAAGTGTTAAGGGTAGTGAAGCGTGGAAAAGACTTCTTCGAAGAAAGAGTATTCTTTGAGGAATTCACTG
Source organism: Cherax quadricarinatus (assembly GCF_026875155.1). NCBI lineage: Eukaryota > Metazoa > Arthropoda > Malacostraca > Decapoda > Parastacidae > Cherax > Cherax quadricarinatus. Next base: position 92,869,422 of record NC_069399.1, on the reverse strand, counting down.
CTGCAGATACTGGGATCATTTATTTATTTATTTATTTGAACATGATACAGAGAAGTACATAGGAATACAATTATTAAAGTGCAACATGCCAAATGTACGAAGAAGCCTGTGATGAGGCCAGATTGTTCTTTACTGCCTCACTATGTGCCCTCTGGAAAAAGGATGGAGGAATCAGGCCCATTGCAGTGGGCAACACCCCTCGGCGCCTAGTCGCCAAGGCTGCAGTAAGAATGGTGAGTCAAGAGGCTGCTGCAATGCTGAAACCAACTCAGCTCGGTTTTGGTGTTCAACAGGGCTGTGAAGCAGTTGCCCACACAGCACGAGTATATATCAACAACATGTCCGATGAAGAAGCCTTGATCAAATTGGACTTTTCCAACACTTTCAACTTAGTCAGAAGGGATGCTGTTCTCCAAGCAGTATCTAAACACTTCCATTCCCTCTATCCCTTCATAGAATCGTGTTATAGTGTGACTTCTAAACTATTGTTTGGGGATCATGAAATTGACTCCTGTGAGGGTGTGCAACAGGGGGACCCTCTTGCCCCCTTTCTACTCTGTCTGGTCATCAAGGAAGTCATAGAAGCACTTTCCAGTGAACTCAATATCTGGTTCTTGGATGATGGTTCCCTGGCTGGCACTACAGAATCTCTCCTAGAGGATATCAGAAAAATTAAAGACATGGGAGAACGCCTGGGCCTATCTTTAAACTCCACCAAATGTGAAATAGTTTCTACCACTCGACAGATGATCCGGAATATTAGTGCTGTTTTACCAGGAACACGAGCCATTGATCCAGCCAATAGCATTCTCCTTGGTGCTCCTCTTGGGTCCAATGCCTTTGATCTGATCCTAGAAAAAAAATCTCAGACCTCAGAACGATGGAAGGCAGGAAGAAAGACATCGATACACATGATGCCTTCTACCTACTCACCAGGTGCCTGTCAATACCAAAACTTACCTACTTCCTGAGTTGCTCCCCAACCTTCAACAGTCCCTAAGATCATGCTAGAGAGTGTATTGAATCTTTCCCTCGAAGATAGACAGTGGTTACAAGCTTCACTTCCAGTCAGGCTTGGGGGGCTGGAAGTACACAAATCCTCCCAGATTGCCCGACCAGTTTTCCTGTCTTCTTCCATAGCATCAATCGAGTTAATAAGATAAATTCTTCCTAACATGCTCAGTGACTCACCAGAAATACAGGACCCTAGCTATGCCAGTGCCATCACTGAATAGGAGACTCTTGCTGCTCCAGCACCAAAACCTAGTGCAGCACTGGCCTACAAAGAGTCAAGCTGGAATGGCCCCATCGCTGAAAAGGGGCTTGCCAACATGCTTAGGACTGTAACATCAGACAGGGAGACTTACCCTCTCCAAGCTGTGAGTGCACATCTCTCTGGGGACTTCCTCCAAATAGTTCCCATTTCGGCAATGGGAACACGCCTCGACCCTATTGCAGTGGCTCTACGTCTTGCTGCCCCAATTCACATGGAATATATGTGTATTTGCAGCGATGCTCAAGCCGACCAATATGGACTACATGGACTTAACTGTTCCAAAACCAAGGGCTGGCATGTAAGACAAAATGAGGTCAACGACATTATGAGGAGAACTCTTGATGAAATTAAGACACATGTGCAACGTCTGGGTATCTTTATTGTAGACATTTCGAAATCCAGTGGCTTTATCAATACAAATTCCAGGACATAGTTCTACTGTCTTCAAGTTATGTCCTGGAATTGGTATTGATAAAGCCACTGGATGGCGAAACGTCTACAATAAAGATACCCAGATGTTGCACATGTGTCTTAATTTCATCTTGTCGGTATTGTATACCATTCCTGTACAAAGAGAACTCTTGCTACAGCTGGATGCTCAGCTGAGAGGGAGCCCCGATCACTAGCAGCCAACAATACCCACAACCCAGAAACTGTCCCGATGGGATCACCATCTATCCTTGGAAGAATGGCAAGCTCTTAGCATGGGACTACACCTGTGTGTCGACGCTGGCTGACACCTACATCCATCACAGTGTCGGGCGACAGGGAGGAGCTGCTGATCACAGGGAGGGGTACAAGATCAGCAAGTACAGGAACATAAGCCAACAGTATCAATTTGTCCCAGTGGGATCAGAGACCTTGGGATCATGGGGAAAAAATGCCACACATTTCCTTAAAGACCTGGGTTCCAGATTCATCAACACCACCATGGACCCAAAGGCAGCCACTTTCATTTTCCAGCGCCTCAGCGTGGCTATCCAGAGGGAAAATGCTTGCTGCATACTGGGCTCGCGTCTGGCTTCGGAGGAGATGGAGGACATTCATAATCTTTGATATATTGTACCAATGGTATAAACCTTGGTAATAAATACCGACAAGTTGGTTTAGAAAGACACGTAAGCAAACACTATAACATATTTATTAGAAAACGTTTCGGTCCTGGGACCTTGATCACTTCTAACATACAGAGGTAGAAAGACATTATATATATAGGCGGAGAGTGAGATGTGACGCCCGTGACCTGAGGAATGTCATAAGAACATAAGAATGGAGGAACTCTGTAGAAGGCCTACTGGCCCATGCGAGGCAGGTCCTTATCAAAACAACCTCTGCCTATGATGAGGACGGGTAGACGATGAAATCATGTGACTCCTGTGTTGTTGGGTTGGTGCTGCTTAAGTATCATGTATGCCAATGTTTTTGAAATTTTGTAGTTTCCAGTGTTGCGTTCTATAGTGTCGGTGACGGCGATTAGTGAGGCTTCTAGGCACCGTCGGCGTCTGAGGTCTGGTTCGGTGAGAACGAGTTGTGCCTCGTTCCAGTTCATCAAATGACCCGTGGAGTCTCTGTGGAGGACACAGGCGTACCTTACATCGAAATGCCTCTAACAGAGACGATGTAAGGTACGCCTGTGTCCTCCACAGAGACTCCACGGGTCATTTGATGAACTGGAACGAGGCACAACTCGTTCTCACCGGACCAGACCTCAGACGCCGACGGTGCCTAGAAGCCTCACTAATCGCGGTCACCGACACTATAGAACGCAACACTGGAAACTACAAAATTTCAAAAACATTGGCATACATGATACTTAAGCAGCACCAACCCAACAACACAGGAGTCACATGATTTCATCGTCTACCCGTCCTCATCATAGGCAGAGGTTGTTTTGATAAGGACCTGCCTCGCATGGGCCAGTAGGCCTTCTACAGAGTTCCTGTATGTATGTATAATGTTCGCCAAGACCATAGTCCTGGCACGGGTCCCAATCTTGCGATGACCCGTCTTACAGAGTTCCTCCATTCTTATGTTCTTATGACATTCCTCAGGTCACGTGCGTCACATCTCACTCTCCGCCTGTATATATAATGTCTTTCTACCTCTGTATGTTAGAAGTGATCAAGGTCCCAGGACCGAAACGTTTTCTAAAATGTTATAGTGTTTGCTTACGTGTCTTTCTAAACCATATTGTACCAATGTATTCATGTTTGTGTTTTCTGTCAATGTATTCTGTCTATTAATAAAGAGGGTGGTAGGAGAAGAAAATATTCGAACTGCTCCGGGAGAGCCTTGAGTTTTCCGAGGTACGTTTATTGTCTTCTCTGAGGATGAGGGTCCCCAGTAAAATTCTAGAGGGGGTACCTCCCTAGATATATATATTATATATATATATATATATATATATATATATATATATATATATATATATATATATATATATATATATATATATATATATATAATATATATATATATATATATATATATATATATATAATATATATATATATATATATAATTGAGACAAGGTGTCATACAGACCTTAGTAACCCTCGAGTAGTTGATCGGCTTTATACCCCGCTAAACCCTGTTATGTTTGAGGGCCTATTTTGAGTAGAGGATCCACCATTTTTTGAGTATATTGAGGTCTGACTTTGAGTATATTAAGTAGCGAGAGCGGAGGCTGCCGACCCAGCGGATGGATTCAATCAGAGTGTATAAAACACTAACAAATGCGATCAAGAATCTACAGGGAGTTGCTGCCCTCCATTTATCTTGTAGTTGCTGCCCTCCATGTGTCTTATAGTTGCTGCCCTCCATTTATGTTATAGTTGCTGCCCTCCATTTATGTTATAGTTGATGCCCTCCATGTGTCTTATAGTTGCTGCCCTCCATTTATCTTGTAGTTGCTGCCCTCCATGTGTCTTATAGTTGCTGCCCTCCATTTATGTTATAGTTGCTGCCCTCCATGTATGTTATAGTTGCTGCCCTCCATGTGTCTTATAGTTGCTGCCCTCCATGTATCTTATAGTTGCTGCCCTCCATGTGTCTTATAGTTGCTGCCCCCATTTATGTTATATTTCTGCCCTCCGTATGTTATAGTTGCGCCCCTTTTCATTTTGCCCCCTATTATTTTTTCCCCCTCCATTGTCTTATAGTTCTGCCCCCATTTTGTTTAGTTGCTGCCCTCCATGTATGTTTATTTTCTGCCCTCCATTTTTAAAGTTGCAGCCCTCCAGTGTTTTAAGTTGCTGCCCCCTTTATTTTTATAGTTCTGCCCCCATGTATTTATAGTTGCTGCCCTCCTTTATTTTAGATGCTGCCCTCCATGTGTTTTATATTGCCCCCTCCATTTTGTTATGTTGCTCCCCTCCATGTATGTTATAGTTCTGCCCCCATTTATCTTTAGTTGGCCCTCCATGGTCTTATAGTTCCCTGCCCTCCTTTTATTTTATGTTGCTGCCCCATGTATTTTATATTTTGCTCCCCTCCATGGTCTTATAGTTGCTGCCCTCCAGTGTCTTATGTTGCTGCCCCCTTTATTTATATTGCTGCCCCCGGGCCCCCCCAAATTTCCCCCCCCCCCCCCATGTTTTAAAATTGTTATGTTTTTTTGGGGCCCTTTTATTTATAGTTGTGCCCCTCCATTATGTTATAGTTGCTGCCCTCCATGTTCTTATAGTTGTGCCCCTCCTTTATTTATAGTTGCTCCCCTCCGTATTTTATAGTTGCTGCCCCATTTTCTTATAGTTGCTGCCCCTCCATGTGTCTTATAGTTTGCCCCCATTTAGTTATGTTGCTGCCCTCCAGTATGCTATAGTTCTCCCCTCCATGTGTCTTATATTTGCCCCCCTTGTGTCTTATAGTTGCTGCCCTCCATGTATTTTAAAGGGTTGCTGCCCTCCATGTGTCTTAGTTGCTGCCCTCCATTTATGTTATAGTTGCTGCCCTCCATGTATGTTATAGTTGCTCCCCTCCATGTGTTTTTATAGTTGCTGCCCTCCTTTATGTTATAGTTGCTGCCCCCCATGTATTTTAAATTTTTGTCCCCCTCCATGTGCCCCTTTAAATTGCTGCCTCCATGTGTCTATAGTTGCTGCCTTCCTTTTTTCTTATAGTTGCTGCCCCCCAGATTTATATTCTCCTTTCCATGGCTTATTTGCTGCCCTCCATTTATGTTATATTGCTGCCCTAAAGTGTCTTATAGTTTTGCTGCCCTCCATGTGTTTAAATAGTTCTGCCCCCATTTATGTATAGTTGCTGCCCCCCCATGTATTTATAGTTGCTCCCCTCCATGTGTCTTATAGTTCTCCCCTCCATGTGTCTTATATTTTCTGCCCCATTGTTTATATTGCTGCCCCCCATGTGTTTATATTTTTCTCCCTCCATGTGTCTTATAGTTGCTGCCCCCCCAAGTAGTTATAGTTCCTGCCCTCCATTGCCCTTTATTGCCCCCCTCCATTGTCTTATAGTTGCTGCCCCCATGCATTTATATTTGCTGCCCTCCATTTAGTTATAGTTGTGCCCTCCATGTTTTTTATAGTTGCTGCCCTCATGTAGTTTAGTTCTGCCCCCCATGTATGTTATAGTTCGCCCCCCATGTGTCTTGTAGTTGCTGCCCCATGTATGTTATAGTTGCTGCCCTCCTGTATTTATAGTTGCGCCCTCCATGTATGTTTAGTTGCTGCCCCATGTATGTTATGTTGCTGCCCTCCATGTGTCTTATAGTTGCCCCCTCCATAGGGTTTATAGTTGCCCCCTCCTTTTATGTTATGGGTTCGCCCCATGTGTCTTATATTTGCTGCCCTCCATGATGTTAATTGCTCCCCTCCATGTGTTTTTTTTGTTGCGCCCTCCAGTATTTTAGTTGCTGCCCTCCATGTATGTTATAGTTGCACCCCTATGTATGTTATATTGCTGCCCTCCATGTATGTTAGAATTGCTGCCCTCCATGTATTTTAAAAGTTGCTCCCCTCCATGTATGTTATATTTTGCTGCCCTCCATGTATGTTATGGGTTTTCCCCCTCTAGTAGTTATAGTTCGCCTTTCCATGTATTTATATTTGTGCCCCCCAGTATGTTATAGTTGCACCCTCCATTATGTTAAGTTGTGCCCTCTATGTATTTTTAAGTTGCTCCCCTCCATGTATTTATATTTTGCTGCCCCAGATTTTATAGTTGCTGCCCTCCAGTATCATATTTGCTTCCCCTCCTTTATGTTATGTTGCTGCCCCCCATGTATGTTATAGTTGCTACCCTCTATTATTTATAGTTGTGCCCTCCTGTATTTTTATAGTTCTGCCCCCAGTATGTTTATTGCTCCCCCCATGTATGCATATTTTGCTTCCCTCCATGTATTTTATAGTTCCCCCCTCCATGTATGTTAAAGTTGCTGCCTCCATGAAAGTTATATTTCTGCCCTCCATTGTTTTTGTAGTTGCTGTCCTCCATTATGTTATAGTTGCTGCCCTCCAGTATGTTATAGTTGCCCCCCTCCATGTATGTTATAGTTTCTGCCCCCCATGTGTCTTGTATTGCTGTCCTCCATGTATTTATAGTTTGGCCCCCCAGTATGTTATAGTTCCCTCCATGTATTTTTAAAGTTCTGCCCTCCATGTATGTTTTTTTGCTGCCCCCAGTATGTTATAGTTGCTGCCCTCCATGATGTATAGTTCGCCCCCATGTATGTTTATTTTCTGCCCTCCAGGTCTTTATTGCTGTCCCCCATGTATTTATATTTGCTGCCCTCCAGTATGTTTTTTGCTGCCCTCCATGATTTTATATTTTGCTGCCCCCCATGTATTTTATATTGCTCCCCCTCCATGTATGTTATAGTTTCTGCCCTCCATGTGTCTTGTAGTTGCTGCCTCCATGTAGTTATATTGCTGCCCTCCTTTGTTGTTAAGTTGCGCCCTCCAGTTATTATTTGCTGCCCTCCATGTTGTTAAGTTGTCCCCTCCTGTATTTATATTGTGCCCTCCAGTATTTTTAATTTCCCCTCCATGTGCCCCTTTGTATTGCTGCCTCCTGTATGTTATATTTGCGCCCCCCATGTATGTTATAGTTGCTGCCCCCCCAGTATGTTAATTTCTGCCCTCCATGTATGTTAAAGTTGCTGCCCTATGTTGTTTAGTTGTGCCCTCCATGTATGTTATATTTGCGCCCCCATGTATTTTTATAGTTGCTGCCCCCATGTATTTATAGTTGCTGCCCTCCATGTATGTTATAGTTTCTCCCCTCCAGTTCTTGTATTGCTGCCCCCATGTTTGTTATATTGCTCCCCCTCCAGTATTTATAGTTGCTGCCCCCCATTTATTTTATAGTTGCTCCCCTCCTGATGATAGTTTCGCCCTCCATGTGTCTTGTAGTTGCTGCCCCCATTATGTTTATTGCTGCCCTCCATGTTGTTATAGTTCCCGCCCCCCATGTATGTTATGTTGCTGCCCTCCATGTATTTATAGTTGTGCCCCCCATGTATTTTAAATTTTTTTCTGCCTCCATGTTCTTGTTTGCCTGCCCCCATTATGTTATAGTTGCTGCCCCCCAGTTGTTATATTGCGCCCTCCTTTATTTTATAGTTGTGCCCCCCATTTTTGTCTTGTATTGTGCCCTCCAGTATGTTTAGTTGCTGCCCCCATGTAGTTAAGTTGCTGCCCTCCATGAAAGTTAAGTTGCTGCCCTCCATGTATTTTATATTTGCTCCCCTCCATGTATGTTATATTTTTCTGCCCTCCTGTGTCTTTTAGTTGCGTCCTCCATGTATGTTTAGTTGCTGCCCCCATTATGTTATAGTTGCTGCCCTCCATGATGTTTGTGCTGCCCCCATGTGTCTTTAGTTGTCCCCTCCTGTATGTTTAATGCGTCCCCCATTATGTTATAGTTCAGCCCCCCATGTGCCTTATAGTTGCGCCTCCAGTATTTTTGAGATGCTTTTCCTCATGTTGTTATTTTGCAGCCCCCAGTGTCTTGTATTGCTGCCCTCCAGTATTTTTATTTTTCTGCCCCCCAAGTATGTTATAGTTGCTGCCCCCCATGATTAAGTTGCTGCCCTCCTGTATGTTAAAAGTTTCTGCCCTCCTTTTTTCTTGTATTGCTCCCCTCCATGTATTTTAAGGCTGCCCTCCATTATTTTTAATTTGCTGCCCTCCGTTTTAAGTTGTGCCCCCCCCTGTATGTTATAGTTGCTGCCCTCCAGTAGTTATAGTTTCTGCCCCCCATGGTCTTGTAGTTGCTGCCCTCCATGTAGTTATAGTTGCTGCCCCCATTATGTTTAGTTGCTCCCCTCCATGATTTATAGTTGCGCCCTCCATGTTTTTTTTATTTTGCTGTCCTCCAAGTTATAGTTTGCCCCCTCCATTATGTTTAAGTTGCTGCCCTCCATGAATTTATATTTTTGCTGCCCTCCATGTATGTTATAGTTGCGCCCCCCATGTATTTTAGTTTCTGCCCTCCATGTTCTTTTAGGCTGCCCCCATGTATGTTATATTCTGCCTCCGTATGTTATATTTCTGCCCTCCATGTATTTATAGTTGGCCCCCCTGTGTCTTATAGTTGCTGCCCTCCATGTATGTTGTAGATGCTGCCCCTCCATGTATGTTTATTTGCACCCCCATGTGCCTTATAGTTGCGCCCCCCATGTATTTGTAGATGCGTCCTCCATGTTAAAATAGTTGCAGCCCCCATGGTCTTTATTGCAGCCCCCTGTGCCTTATAGTTGCTGCCCTCTATGCATCTTTATTGCTCCCCTCCATGTATCTTGCGCGTTCCCCTCCATGTGTCTTATAGTTGCTGCCTTCCATGTATCTTGTAGTTCTTCCTTCCTTTTTCTCTTGGTTGCTCCCCTCTCACCGGCTCTCCCCTCTACCCCTTCTCCTCCCCCTCCCCTCCCCCCTCCCCTCCCCAAAGGGGCTGGGACTTGATGGGCACACTGCAGTTGAGCATATTCCCCGTAGAGATGCACCAATTTGGGGTTGGTCCCCCCCGGGAACCAGGGGCTCCCCCTGTCGTAACCCCTCCCCTCCTTTTTTTCCTTGGGACTCCCCCCCCTTCGTGAGTAAAAGCCGTAGTACTTTTATCCCCGGGCCTCCGTAGCTGTTTTGGGGGGGGATTGGGGGGAAGATGGGGGGAGGGTGAGGGAGGGGAGGGGGGTGAGGGAAGGTGGTATTCAAAAGATATCTGTTGGTTTTTGTCTGTGATAATGATTCACGTCATTTGGTTGAAAAAAGAGGGAAAAATGAGAGGGAATTCAAAAAAAAGGGGAAAATGTCCAAAAAGGGGGGGAAATTTTCATGAGGGTTTAAAACCCCAAGAGGGGAAATTTCAAGCAAGGGGGAATCACCAAGAAAGAGGGGGAACCCCCAAAAAAACGGGAACACCAAGAAAAGGGGGCCCCCCAAAAAAAGGGGAGTCACAAAGAAAAAAGGGGAAAACCCCCCAAAAAAGAGGGTTTTTCTCCAAGAAAGAGGGAAATCCTCAAAAAAGACGGGAGAGTAACCAAGTAAGAGGGGGAAACACAAAGGGAAAAAAGGAATCACCAAAAAAAGGGAAAATTTGCTAGAAAAAGGGGAAAATATGAAAAAAATTCGGGAAAACGGTGGAAATTCCCAGGAGGGAAAAACGAGGGGAAACTTCTGAAAAGACAGAAACCCTAGGGCACGGGGGGGGGGGGGTGGGCTTAAATCCCCAAAGAAAAGGATATATAGGGGAGGATCTGATATTTTTTTTTGAGAATGGGAAAAAATGGCCCCCGTGTAGTGACGTGTTTTGGTAAATAAGGAGGTTGTGATTGGGCACTGTAACGAGGGGGAAAAACACCGTGCTCACCTGTACTCACCTGTGACTCACCTTGACTCACCTGTTAACACCTGGACCATTGTGACACACCGTACTCACCTGTGACACACTTCGGGACACTTGTGACACACCTTGACACGCCTGTGACACCCTGTGACACACCTGGAAATCATCTGTGACCACCTGTGACTCACCTGTAACAAAACCGCGACACCCCGAGACAAACCGTGAACCCTGTACACACCCGTGACCACCTGTACTCACCTGTGACTCACCTGTACTCACTTGTGACAACCTGTGATGCACTTGTACACCTTGTGACACACCTAAGACTCACCTGTGGCACCCTGGACTTACTTTTGAAAAAACCTTTGGGTTCACCTGTGACACACTTTTTACGCACTTGTGACACACCGTGGGAACCTGTGACTCACTTTGACACACTGTCTACCTGCGCCCCACTTTCTACACCCTTGTGACACCCTGCGACACACTTATGATACACATGTTCACAAAAGTGCACCCTGTGACACAGTTGTGACATACTTGACATACTTCTTAACACACCTTGACACTTTGACACATGTGACACACTTTTTACACCCTGTAACACCGTGCCCCTCCGGGGACACCCTGTTATCACTTTTTGAAAAACCGTGACACATTTTGGGCACCTTGACCATATGTGACACACCTCTGACTACTTGTACCCAAAAGTACCACACTTTTTTACTACCTGCACACACTTGTTAATCCTGTGACACACTTGTAACACACTTATGATTTAACTGGACTCCCTGTGGCCACACTGTGACACATCTTGACCCATTGACACACTTTTGTGAACACCTGTGACAAAAACCCGGCAAACCTTTAACACCAAAGTGAAAACTTTGACAAACCGTGACTCACCGTGCACACCGTGCCCACCCTTTACACACCTGTGCACATCTGTACACACCTTTACAACCTTAACACATTTGTGACACACCTTTTAACACACCGGCGACACATTTTGACACAATGGACGCACCGTGACACACCTATGAACACCTGTGACACATCTGTGACACACTTGTGACACAGTGACATTAAACATCTGTGCACAATAGACACACTTGTTACACTCCCCCATAAACCTTGACACACCGTGCCACACCCGTATCACCTGTTGCACACATGTGACACACTTTTTACATACCTGTGACACACTTGTAAAACACTTTTGTTCATCTGTGACCACAGTGAACACCTGTGAATCACTTGTGGCGAACGGAAAAAACACATGTGAATACCCTTTCACAACTGTGAACCCGTAAACCTGTGAATCATTTGTGCACACCTGTATCACCTGTGACCACTTGTACACACTTGGAAACACCTGCGAAAAAACCTTACACACCTTACTCATCTGTGACTCCCTGTGAACACCCGTGACTCACCGGTGGGCCCCCTTACACACCTGTGACACCCGTGACAAACCTGGACCTCCTGTGAACACATGTGACTCACCCGGGTCCCTGTGCAAACCGTGACTCACCTGTTTTACACAAAGTAACTCACCTAACACACCCCCCCCCCCCCCCCCCCCCACCCCCCCCCCCCCACTTTTGACACACGTACACATTTTTGACATACATGTGACATACTTCTTACACACCTTACACACCCTTTAACCACATGTGACACACTTGTTACACCCTTAACACCTGTGGACACACCTGTGACTCACCTGTGACACACCTGTGACTCACTTGTGACACACCTGTGACACATTGTGGCACACCTGTGACACACATGTGACACCCCAGACTCACCTGTTACACACATGTTACCCACTTGTTACACACCTGTGACACACTTGTTACATACTTGTGACACACTTGTAACACACTTATGACACATCTGTGACACACCTGTGACACACCTGTGACTCACTTGTGACGCAACTGGGACACAAATGTGACCTACCTGTGACACAAACTGGACTCACTTTTGACACACCTGTGATACACTCTGTGACCCACACTTTGGGACAACACTTGAGACACGCCTTTGACACACCTGTACACAACCTGTGACTTCGCATGTTACCTCACCTGTGATACACCTTTCACTCACCTGTGGCACACGTGTGACACACCTGTGACTCACTTGTGACACACCTGTGACACACCTGTGACACACCTGTGACTTACCTGTGACACATTTGTGACACGCTTGTGACACACCTGTGATAACACTTGTGACACACTGTAACACAACCTGTGACATCACTTTTGAGAACACATGTTGACTCACACTGCGTCTTCACCTGTGACACAACACTTTGACTCATTTGAGACACACCTGTTACACATCTGTGACACACCTGTGACACACACGTGACACACCTGTGACTCACCTGTGGCACATTCATGTATCATGCATGTTACACACTCTGTCACTCACACTGTGACACACTTGTTCCACACCTGTGACACACTTGTGACACAATTGTGACACCTGTGACACCTGTGACACACCTGTGAAACACTTGTGACTCACCTGTGACACACCTATGACACACCTGTGACTCACCTGTGACACACCTGTGACAACTGTGAAACACCTGTGACACACTTGTGACACATGTGACACACTTGTTACACACCTATGACACCAGTGACACACATGTGACTCACCTGTGATACACCTGTGACACATCTGCGACTCACCTGTGACATACCTGTGACACACCTGTGACACACATGTGACACACTTGTTACACACCCATGAAACCTGTGACACACTGGTGACACACATGTTACTCGCAACACTCCTGTTTACATGCCTGTGACAAAGTGGACAACATCATGTGACACACCTGCGACTCACCTGTGAGACACCTGTGACACACCTGCGACTCACTTGTGACACACCTGTGGCACACATGTGACACACTTGTTACACACCTGTAACACACTTGTGACACATCTGTGACACACCTGTGGCTTATTTGTAACACACCTGTTACACACCTGTGACAAAAAATGACACACATGTAATACACCTGTGACTCACCTGTGACACACATGTGACACACTTGTTAAACACCTGTGACACACTTGTGACACACATGTAACACACTTGTTACACACCTGTGACACAGTTGTGATTCACCTGTGACTCACCTCTGACACACCTGTGACACACCTGTGACAAAGGTGACACATGTAATACACACTGTGGACTCACCTGTGACACACTTGTACACACTTGTTAAACACCTGGACACACTTGTGACACACATTAACAACTTGTTACAACACCAGTGACATCAGTTGAGATTTCACCTGTGACTCACACCTCTGACGCACCTGTGACACACCTGCGACTCACCTGTGACACAACCTGTGATACACCTTGTGACCACCGTACAAACCTGTGACTCACCTGTGACCACATATGACGCAACATTTAATTGTTATATACCTATGACACACTTGTGATACACTTGTGACCAACATGTGACACATCTGTGAAGCGCCGTGACACACCTTTGACACAACTTAGTGTCACACCTTGTTTATACACCTGTGACAACACATGGACACACTTGTGATACACCTGTGAACACACTAGTGACACACATGTGACCACTAGTTACACATCCGTAAATGCGTGTTGACACACATGTGACTCACCTGTGACACTGTGACCCACACTTGGACACAATCTCTGGTCTGCACGACTTGTGGACACACATTTAAACACACTTATTACACACCTGTGACAGTTTGACTCACCTGTTGACTCACCTGTGACTCATCTGTGACTCGCCTGTGACACACCTGTAACACACCTGCGACTCACCTGTAACACACCTGTGATACACCTGTGGCACCTGTGACAAACCTGTGACTCACCTGTGACACACCTATGACACACCTGTGACTCACCTGTGACACACCTGTGACACGCCTGTGACACACCTTTGACACACTTGTGACACACTAGTGACACATATGTAACACACCTGTGACACACCTGTGTCTCATTTGTGACACACCTGTTACACATCTGTGACACACCTGTGACTCACCTGTGACACATACATGTATCACACATGTTGCACACTTTCCACCACCTGTATGACACACTATGTTACACAACTGTACATTACTTGTGACACACTTGTGACACATCTGTGACACCTGTGACAAACCTGTGACTCACCTGTGACACACCTATGACACCTGTGACTCACCTGTGACACACCTGTGACACACCTGTGGAAACACCTGTGACACACTTGTGACACATGTGACAGACACTTGTTATACACCTATAACACCAGTGACAAAAAACATGGACTCACCTGTGACTCACCTGTGATACACCTGAGACACATACCCCTGCGCCACCTGTGACACACCTGTGACACACCCGTGACACACATGTGACCCAACTTGTTACACGACTACCCCTATGAAACTCGGACACACTGGTGACACAACTGTGACTCACCTTGTAACACACCTGTTACAAGCCTGTGACAAATATGACACACAATGGACACACCACCTTCGAACCACTTGTGACACACCTTTGACACACAGCGACTCACCTGTGACACACCTTTGACACACATGTGACACTTGTTACACACCTGTAACACACTTGTTACACATCTGTGGCTTTATTTGTAACACACCTTTACGCAACCTGTGACAAAGGAGACACATATGGTGATACACATGTGACTCACACAGTGACACACATGTGACACACTTGTTACCACACCTTGACACACTTGTGACACACCCCTGAGACTCACCTGTGACAACCTGTATACATACCTGCGACACACCTGTAAACACACCTTGGATACACCTGTGGGCACCTGTGACAAACCTGTGACTCACCTGGACACACATATGACAAGCACACTATTTATATACCCTATGATACACTTGTGATGCACTTGGACACACATGTGACAGACACTTGTGACACACAAGATGACACAATTCTGTTTAAACACCTGTGACAAACGCTGTGACACACCTGATGTGCACACACTATGTGTGCCACACTTGTTACAACACACCGTGAGCACACATGTGACACAGTTGTGATACACCTTGTGACACAGTTGTGCACAACATGTTACACATCATGTTACGACAACCAGTAACACAACATGAGACACATTCTGTGGCTTATTTGTAACAGACCTGTTACGCACCTAGTGTGGACAAAGGTGACCACGCATGTGATAACACCTGTACACACCTGTGACACACAGGTGACACCCTTGTTACAACACCTGTGACCACTCTTGTGACACACATGTAACACACTTGTTACACACCTGTGACACAGTTTTGACTCACCTGTACTTCACCTGTGACACACTGTATCAACACCTGCGACTCACTGTAAGAAGCACCTGTGATATCAACCTGTGGCATGCCTGTGACAAACCTGTTGACACACTCTGTGACACACAAGATGACAACACTGTTATATACCGTATGACACACTTTATGCACATGTGACACCATGTGACACCCTTGTGACACACATGATGTGACCACATCTGTTAAAAACCCCTGTGACACACCTGTGACACACCTGTGGCACACTTGTGAACACACCTTGTTACACCACCTGTGGCACACATGTTGAACACTTGTGATACTCCTGTGGCCACTTGTGACACACATGTGACTCACTTGTTACATACCAGTAACACGTGTAACACACATCGGTGACACACCATGACACATTATGACCTCCTCTAGTGATACACATGATACTCATCCGTGACACACTTGTGACACACCATGTGACACCACTGCCTACACACCAGTGACACACCTGTGAGACAACCTGGTGACACACTGTGAGCAAATAAGTGACACACAAACCTGTTTACACACCCCTGAGACAGACTTGTGACACTCATTTGTCACACTTTTTGCTCGACATGTAACAACCTGGACACACCGGTGACACACCTGTGACTCACCGTTTACACACCTGTGACCTCACTATGACACAACCTGTCACACATTTTGACACAATTGTGACACACATGTAGTACAACACCTTGAACTCAGCTTTGACACACATCTGACACACTTGTTACACACTTGTGACACTCTGTGATAGATTTGTGGCAAGTGGTACACTTTTGACACACCTGTGACGCACTTATGACTCACCTGTGACACACCTGTGACGCACCTGTGACACACTTGTGACACTCATGTGACGCACTTGTTACACACATGTGACACACTTGTTGCACACCTGTGACACGCTTGTGACGCATCTGTGACACACCTTTGACACACCTGTGACTCACTTGTAACACGTTTGTGACACCTGTGACACACATGTGACACACCTGTGACTCACCTGTGACACACATGTGACACACTTGTTACACACCTGTGACACACTTGTTACACACCTGTGACACTCTTTTGACACATCTGTAATAGACATGTGATTCACAAGAGACACTTGTTATACACGTGTGACTCACCCATGATGCACCTGTGACATACCTGTAATACACCTGTAGTTCACCTGTGACAATAAACAAAAGATGTAATAATGGAGTATACCTGGAGGGTGGAGTATACCTGGAGGGTGGAGTATACCTGGAGGGTGGAGTATACCTGGAGGGTGGAGTATACCTAGAGGGTGGAGTATACCTAGAGGGTGGAGTATACCTGGAGGGTGGAGTATACCTGGAGGGTGGAGTATACCTGGAGGGTGGAGTATACCTGGAGGGTGGAGTATACCTGGAGGGTGGAGTATACCTGGAGGGTGGAGTATACCTGGAGGGTGGAGTTATCTGGAGGGTGGAGTATACCTGGAGGGTTGGAGTATACCTAGAGGGTGGAGTATACTAGAGGGTGGAGTATACCTGGAGGGTGGAGTATACCTGGAGGGTGGAGTATACCTGGAGGGTGGGAGTATACCTGGAGGGTGGAGTATCCTAGAGGTGGAGTATACTGGAGGGTGGAGTATACCTGGAGGGTGGAGTATACCTAGAGGGTGGGAGTATACCTAGAGGGTGGAGTATACCTGGAGGGTGGAGTATACCTGGAGGGTGGAGTATACCTGGAGGGTGGAGTTTAACCTGGAGGGTGGGAGTATACCTGGAGGGTGGAGTATACCTGGAGGGTGGAGTATACCTAGAGGGTGGAGTATACCTAGAGGGTGGAGTATACTGGAGGGTGGAGTATACCTGGAGGGTGGAGTATACCTGGAGGGTGGAGTATACCTGGAGGGTGGAGTATACCTAGAGGGTGGAGTATACCTGGAGGGTGGAGTATACCTGGAGGGTGGAGTATACCTGGAGGGTGGAGTATACCTGGAGGGTGGAGTATACCTGGAGGGTGGAGTATACCTGGAGGGTGGAGTTATACTAGAGGGTGGAGTATACTGGAGAGTGGAGTATACCTGGAGGGTGGAGTATACCTGGAGGGTGGGTATACCTGGAGGGTGAGAGTATACCTGGAGGGTGGGGAGTATACCTAGAGGGTGGAGTATACCTGGAGGGTGGAGTATACCTGGAGGGTGGAGTATACCTGGAGGGTGGAGTATACCTGGAGGGTGGAGTATACCTGGAGGGTGGAGTATACCTGGAGGGGTTTCGAATGGTCAACGCCCCCTCGGCCCGGTCTGAGACAAGGCCTCGTGGTGGATCAGGGCCTGATTAACCTGGCTGTAACTGCTGGCAGCACGTAAACAGACGTAAAAGCACAGCCCGGCTGGTCTGTCCAGTGCCTGTCCAGTACCTTCTTGAAGACAACCAGGGGTCTATTGGTAATCCCCCTTATGTATGCTGGGAGGCAGTTGAACTGTCTGGGTCCCTGACACTTATTGTGTAGTCGTGGCGCCACTACTTTTCACTGGGGGGGGGATATTGCACTACTTGCAGAATCCTCTGATTTCGTAGGGAGTAATTTTGGGGACTAGTCCCTCTAGGATTTTCCAAGAGTATATTATCACATACCTTGTTCGCAATCGTGTTATTACGATTTCGTGAGTCATACCTTTCTCGCCTGCGTTCCAAGGAGTACAGAAGTACAAGTAATTCAGGTGGTTTATGGTACTTATACATGCAGGGAAAGTTCTCTGTATATTCTCCAGGCCTGCAATTTCACCTGCTTTTAAAGGGTCGTTAGTGTGCAGTAATATTCCAGCCTAGAGAGAATAATCGATTTTAAGAGAATCATCATGGCTTGGCATCTCTAGTTTTTAAGGTTCTCATTATCCATCCTATCATTTTGCTAGCAGATGTGGTAGCTACGCCATATTGGAGTAACTGAAATTTCTCTTCATTGAACTTCATATTGTTTTCTGACGCCCATTTAAAGACTTGGTTAATGTCCGTTTCGAGATTTGTAGTATCCTCGATAGATGACACTGTCACGTAAATTCTGGTAACCTCAGCAAAGGACATCTATGTCAGACATGAAGATGAGGAACAGAATGGGGGCGAGTACCACACCTTTCGGAGCAGAGCTTTTCACTGTAGCCGTCTCTGACTTTACTCTGTTTACTATTACTCTTTGTGTTCTTCTATTTGTTAGGAAGTTATAGATCCACCTACCAACTTTTCCTGTTCTTCCTTTATCACGCATATCGTGTGCTATTACGCCATGATCGCACTTGTCGAAGGCTTACACGAAGTTTTTGTATACTACATGTACATTTTGATTGTCCTCCAGTGCATCCAAGACCTTGTCATAATGATCTAGTAGCTGTGAGAGGCAGGAGCGACCAGCTGTAAAGCCATGCTGTTGTTAGGTATCCAAGTGGTTGGCGATCTTGCTTCTTAGAACCCTTTCAAAGATTTTTATGATGTGCAACGATAGCGCTATCGGTCTGTAATTCTTTGCAATAGTTTTACTGCCACCCTTGTGGAGTGGGGCTTTATATTTTGTTTTAGTGACTGTAGTATGACTCCTGTGTCCAGGTTCCCTCTCTATAGAATAGTTAAGGCACATGAAAAGGGTTTCTTGCAGTTCTTGATGGACACGGAACTCCACGAGTCTGGGCCTGTCATTTATTTCTTTTTCAGCGACCTGTGGTTGTTGCGAACCCAGAAACAAATAAATAAAGGGAGGTGCTTGACTGACCACTTGGGTGCTGCTATGGTTGTTACCTGGCAGTAACCTGCCAGGGGGCTGCTTAGCCGGCCTCAGTGTCAGAAAGAGTGTATTCACCACAGAGTGTTCACCACTGCTCACTGAGCCTGACGGCCTCAGAAAGAGAGTATTCACCTGAGTGTGTTTACTACTGCTTGACACACGCACCGGCTGTACTTGGTTTGCTGCTAGCTATCCCACGACGTTAAGACAGTCGAGGTAGTGTCGTGTGAAGACAGAGTCGAGGTAGTGTCGTGTGAAGACACAGTCGAGGTAGTGTCGTGTGAAGACACAGTCGAGGTAGTGTCGTGTGAAGACAGAGTCGAGGTAGTGTCGTGTGAAGACACAGTCGAGGTAGTGTCGTCTGAAGACGCAGTCGAGGTAGTGTCGTGTGAAGACGCAGTCGAAGTAGTGTCGTGTGAAGACACAGTCGAGGTAGTGTCGTGTGAAGACGCAGTCCCAGGTAGTGTCGTGTGAAGACACAGTCGAGGAAGTGTCGTGTGAAGACACAGTCGAGGTAGTGTCGTGTGAAGACAGAGTCGAGGTAGTGTCGTGTGAAGACACAGTCGAGGTAGTGTCGTCTGAAGACGCAGTCGAAGTAGTGTCGTGAGAAGACACAGTCGAGTAGTGTCGTGTGAAGACGCAGTCGAGGTAGTGTCGTGTGAAGACACAGTCGAGGTAGTGTCGTGTGAAGACACAGTCGAGGTAGTGTCGTGTGAAGACACAGTCGAGGTAGTGTCGTGTGAAGACACAGTCGAGGTAGTGTCGTGTGAAGACACAGTCGAGGTAGTGTCGTGTGAAGACACAGTCGAGGTAGTGTCGTGTGAAGACGCAGTCGAGGTAGTGTCGTGTGAAGACACAGTCGAGGTAGTGTCGTGTGAAGACACAGTCGAGGTAGTGTCGTGTGAAGACACAGTCGAGGTAGTTTCGTGTGAAGACACAGTCGAGGTAGTGTCGTGTGAAGACACAGTCGAGGTAGTGTCGTGTGAAGACACAGTCGAGGTAGTGTCGTGTGAAAAACACAGTCGAAGTAGTGTCGTGTGAAGACACAGTCGAAGTAGTGTCGTGTGAAGAAAACAGTCGAGGTAGTGTCGTGTGAAGACACAGTCGAAGTATGTCGTGTGAAGACACAGTCGAAGTAGTGTCGTGTGAAGACACAGTCCCAAGTAGTGTCGTGTGAAGACGCAGTCGAGGTAGTGTCGTGTGAAGACACAGTCGAAGTAGTGTCGTGTGAAGACGCAGTCGAGGTAGTGTCGTGTGAAGACACAGTCGAAGTAGTGTCGTGTGAAGACACAGTCGAAGTAGTGTCGTGTGAAGACACAGTCGAGGTAGTGTCGTGTGAAGACACAGTCGAAGTAGTGTCGTGTGAAGACACAGTCGAAGTAGTGTCGTGTGAAGACACAGCCGAGGTAGTGTCGTGTGAAGACACAGTCGAAGTAGTGTCGTGTGAAGACACAGTCGAGGTAGTGTCGGTTGAAGACGCAGTCGAAGTATTTTCGTGTGAAGACACAGTCGAGGTAGGTCCCTGTGAAGACGCATCGAAGTAGTGTCGGTGAAAACACAGTCCCAGGTAGTGTCCCTCTGAAGACGCAGTCGAGGTAGTGTCGTGTGAAGAAAGCAGTCGAAGTAGTGTCGTGTGAAGACACAGTCGAGGTAGTGTCGTGTGAAGACGCAGTCGAAGTAGTGTCGTGTGAAAACACAGTCGAGGTAGTGTCGTCTGAAGACGCAGTCGAGGTAGTGTCGTGTGAAGACGCAGTCGAAGTAGTGTCGTGTGAAGACACAGTCGAGGTAGTGTCGTGTGAAGACACAGTCGAGGTAATGTCGTGTGAAGACACAGTCGAGGTAGTGTCGTGTGAAGACACAGTCGAGGTAGTGTCGTGTGAAGACACAGTCGAAGTAGTGTCGTGTGAAGACACAGTCGAGGTAGTGTCGTGTGAAGACACAGTCGAAGTAGTGTCGTGTGAAGACACAGTCGAGGTAGTGTCGTGTGAAGACAGAAAGTTGTGCTAACAGTGTCGTGTGAGAGTTTGTCAACAATAACACAGGTGAAGGGCGTAACACAAATTATATGCCATTAACAAAGTGCCATGTAACCATGTACAAATGGTAGTGTCTTATGACACAGAGAAGGAGTATCATGACATAGTGAACAGGGTGTCTTGTGACACGGAGAGAAGGAGCGTCATAACAGAGACAAGGGTGTCTTATGACACGGAGTAGTAGGTGTGTCATGAGACTTAGGGAAAGGTAGTGTCTTGTGACACGGGGTAGGTAGTGTCTTGTAACACGGGGTAGGTAGTGTCCTGTAACACGGGGTAGGTAGTGTCTTGTGACACGGGGTAGGTAATGTCTTGTAACACGGGGTAGGTAGGGTCTTGTGACACGGGGTAGGTAGTGTCTTGTAACACGGGGTAGGTAGGGTCTTGTGACACGGGGTAGGTAGTGTCTTGTGACACGGGGTAGGTAATGTCATGTAACACGGGGTAGGTAGTGTCTTGTGACACGGGGTAGGTAGTGTCTTGTAACACGGGGTAGGTAGGGTCTTGTGACACGGGGTAAGTAGTGTCTTGTGACACGGGGTAGGTAGTGTCTTGTAACACGGGGTAGGTAGTGTCCTGTGACACGGGGTAGGTAGTGTCTTGCAACACGGGGTATGTAGTGTCTTGTAACACGGGGTAGGTAGTGTCTTGTAACACGGGGTAGGTAGTGTCTTGTGACAAGGGGTAGGTAGTGTCTTGTGACACGGGGTAGGTAGTGTCTTGTGACACGGAGTAGGTAGTGTCTTGTAACACGGGGTAGGTAGGGTCATGTAACACGGGGTAGGTAGGGTCATGTAACACGGGGTAGGTAGTGTCTTGTAACACGGGGTAGGTAGGGTCATGTAACACGGGGTAGGTAGTGTCTTGTAACACGGGGTAGGTATTGTCTTGTAACACGGGGTAGGTAGTGTTTTGTGACACGGGGTAGGTAGTGTCTTGTAACACGGAGTAGGTACTGTCTTGTAACACGGGGTAGGTAGGGTCTTGTGACACGGGGTAGGTAGTGTCTTGTGACACAGGGTAGGCAGGGTCATGTAACACGGGGTAGGTAGGGTCATGAAACAGGGGTAGGTAGGGTCATGTAACACGGGGTAGGTAGGGTCATGTAACACGGGGTAGGTAGTGTCTTGTAACAAGGGGTAGGTAGTGTCTTGTGACACGGGGTAGGTAGGGTCTTGTTAAAAACGGGGGGAGGTATTTTCTTGTAACACGGGTTAAGGGAAAGGGGCATGTAACACGGGTAGGTAGTGGGGGCTTTTAACACGGGGTTGGGAGTGTCCTTTTTAAAAACGGGGTAGGTAGTGTTTTTGTAAAACGGGGGGAGGGAGTGTCTTGTAACACGGAGAAAGGGAGTTTCTTAAAAGGGGGGAGGGGTGTCCTTTTAACCGGGGAAAGGTTTTGGGTCCCTGTTAAAAACGGGGGTAGGTAAATGTTTGTAACCGGGGTTTGGGAGTGTTGAAACACGGGGTGGTTTGGGTCTTTAACACGGGGTAGGAGGGTCCCTTTTAACAAGGGGGAGGGGGTGTCCCTTTTTAAAAGGGGTAGGGAGTGTCCCCCGTAAAAAAAGGGGTTTGGTAGTTTTCTTGTAACAAAGGGTAGGTAGTTTTATTTTTAAAATGGGGTAGGTTGTGTCTTTTAACATGGGGTTTGGTAAATGTTTGTAACACGGGGGAAAGGGTGTCTTGTTAAAACGGGGGTAAGGAGTGTCTTTTAACCCTGGGGGTAGGTTGTGTTTTGTAACATGGGGTTTTGGGATTTTTTTGTTAAAACTTGGGGTAGTGTTTTTATAACAAGGGGTAGGTAGTGTCTTGTTAAAAGGGGGAGGTAGTGTTTGTAACACGGGGTGGAAAATTCCCTTGTAACACGGGGGGGAAGGGAGTGTTTTTGTAACCTGGGGTAGGTAGTGTCTTGTAACATGGGGGGTAGTGTCTTGTAAAACGGGGGAGGTAAGTTTTTAACACGGGGTAGGTAGGGGAAGTAACACGGGGTAGGGTGGGGGCTTGTAAACCGGGGGAGGTAGTGGGCTTGAACAAGGGGTAGGTAGTGTCTTGTAACACGGGGGGGTTTTTTTGTGTCTTGTAAAAACGGGGGGAGGTTTGTGTCGTGTAAAACGGGGGAAGGAGTGTCTTTTAAAAGGGGGTTGTAGTTCTTTTGTAAAAAACGGGGAAAGGGGGGTTTTCTTTTAACATTTGGGGGTTAGTGTTTTGGGAACATGGGGGAAAGGGGGGGGGTCTTGGGAACATGAGGGGAGGTAGTGTCTTTTGGGAACTTTGGGGGAGGTAATGTCCTTTTTAAAAAAGGGGTAAAGGGAATTTTCCTTTTTAAAACGGGGAAGGTAGTGCCTTTTTTAAACTTTGGGGGGGGGTAGTGTCTTTTAACAGGGGGGAGGTAAGTGTCTTGAACCTGGGGTAGGTAGTGATTTTAACCCGGGGTAGGGGAAATGTCTTGTAAAAACCCCGGGGGAGGGGAGTGTCTGTAACACGGGGTTTGGTAGTGGGCTTGTAAAAATTGGGGGAAAGGGAGTGTCTTGTAACACGGGGGGAGGTTTGTGATTGTTCATGGGGAGGTTGTGTCTTGTAACACGGGGGGAGGGAAAAGGCTTGTAACCGGGGTAGGTTTTTTGGTCTTGGGAAAAACGGGGTTTGGTAAATGTCTTGTTTAAAACGGGGTAGGAGGGGTCTTTTAAACCGGGGGTAGGTTTGTGTCTTGTAACACGGGGGGAGGTAGTGTTTTTAAAAAACGGGGTAGGGAGTGTCTTGTAACACGGGGTAGGTATGTCCTTTTTAACACGGGGTAGGAAATGCTTGTTCATTGGGGGAGGGTTTTGTGTTTGAAAACGGGGGGAGGTAGTGTCCTTTTTAAAAAACGGGTAGGGAGTGTCTTGTAACACGAGGTAGGTAGGGTCATGAAAACCGGGGGGTAGTTGGTCTTGTAAAAGGGGTAGGTAAATGTCATGTAACAAGGGGGAGGTAGGGGGATGTAACCGGGGGGTAGGGGGGGGTCTTTTTAAAACGGGGTAGGTAGTGTCTTGTAAACGGGGAGGTTGGTCTTTTTTAAATGGGGGTAGGGGAAATTTTTCATTAAAACCGGGGGGAAAAGGGAAAGGGCATTTAAAAACGGGGTAGGTAGTGTCTTTTAACACGGGTTTGGGAGTGGGCTTGTAACACGGGGTTGGGAGTGTCTTGTTAAACCGGGAGGGAGGTTTTAAAGAAAACGGGGGAGGTTTGTGTCCCCTTTTAAAAACCGGGGTTTGGGTGTTTTTAAAAACCCGGGTTTTGGTTGGTTTTTGTAACCGGGGGTTTTAGGGTTTGAACCCGGGGGGAGGTAGTGTCTTGTAAAACGGAGTTAAAGGGAGTGTCCCGGAAACACGGGGTTTGTTTGTCTTGGAACACCGGGGGGTAGGATGGGGTTTTTTTAACACGGGGGGGTAGGGTCATGTTTTAAAAGGGGTAGGAAAGGGGGTGGGAACCCCGGGGTAGGTTTGGCCCTGTAAAAACGGGGTAGGAGTGCCGTGTTTAAAACGGGGTAGGGGTTTCCGTGTAACAGGGGGAGGTAGTGCCCCTGTTTCCGGGGGGAGGTTGTGCCGTGAAAAACGGGGTAGGTTTTTTTCCCTGTAACACGGGGAGGGGTGCCGTGTACCACGGGGTAGGGAGTGCCGTGGGGGCCCCGGGGGTAGGTAATGCCGTGTCCACGGGGTAGGTTGTGCCGTGTAAAACGGGGGTAAAGGAAAGGGGGTGAACCCCGGGGTAGGTTTGTGCCCTGTAACACGGGGTAGGGAGTGCCCCTGTAACAGGGGTAGGTAGGGTGCCGTGTAAAAAAAGGGGTTTGGTAGTGCCGTGTAACACGGGGGAAAGGTAGTTTTCTTGTAAACGGGGTTTGGTAGGGGTTTTTTTAAACCCCGGGGGAAGGGAGGGTCCCTGGGAAACCGGGGTAGGTAGTTTGGGGAAAAACCCCGGGGGGGTATGCCGTGTAACACGGGGGGGTTTGTGCCCTGTAACACGGGGGGGGAATGGGGGAACATGGCTAATTGTTTTGTTTATATTAACGTCAAAGAAAATACTCTTTTTTTTTTTAAGTTTTTTGTGTAAAACAAAAAAACTTGTATGAAAACAGCGATAAAAATTTCTAGTAAAAAAATTTTTACACTATTGAATTTTTTGTATTCCCCCCTATTTGCATGGTTTCAGGTTTTTTTCTTTCCGGGGCTAGTTGCAAGTTGAGGTTTTTACTCCGGGGCCCATGTTTTTTGTTGGGGTTTTTTTAACCCGGGCTAATGTTGGCCCTGTTGCAGGGTTTTTTTTACTGGGGTATGTTGCATGTTTCAGGTTTGTACCCCGGACTATGTTGCATGTTTAGGTTTGTACTTTCCCAAAAACACTGCCCCCCGGGGGGTAATGACCAATTTAAATTTTAACCCTTTCCCCCAAAAACCAAATTCCAAAAATTTTTTAAAAATTGTAAAAAGTGGGGTTAAAGGGTTATATTAGAAAAAACTTTAGTTAAAACCAAAAATTTTTTGTCACGGCCCAAAAAAAAATGATTTTGTTTGGCGAAAGTTTTGGTTTTGGGCTAATGTCACTAGACGTTAGGTCATACTGCACTTCATTTTTCCCCTTTTTTTTTGCTGTCATCTTGTAAGTCCCCTTCTTTTGCAAGTCCCCAAAAAGGAAAAAATTTAATTTTACATAATATAATTTTTAATTTTAAAATATATATATATAAATTTTTTTATAATATATATTTTAAAAATTAAAATTTTTATAAATTTTATTTTGGCTTTTAAATTCTTCCTGAGTATTTTTTCTCCTGTATGATTTCCCCAAGCTTAAGTTCGATATTTTTTTATTTCTCTTTGCCAGGGGGATCTTTTTTTGCATTTTTTTAAAATATTTCTGGCCCCTTTCAGCAAATTCTGTGATTCTTCGCCTTCGCTTTTAGAGGAAGCGTCTCTCTCTTTTAGTTCACTCTTTTTCTTCTTTTTTCTTAGGGTAAAGGGGCCCCTTGGGCACACCCCCAACTGGGTTTAGAAATTCATTTTTTTTAGGGGAAAATTTTGGATCCAGTTGTTTAGGATTTCTTCCCAGCTTGGTTTTTTTAGGATTTTCCCTCACTGTATGCTTTTTGTTATGAAAGTTTAATTTGGTGAAGGGAATGATCCCTTTTTTTGGTACAGGCATGTAAAGCTGCACATGCAAGTCTGTAAATTATGATTGGGTGTATTCTCTTTGATATGAAAATTTGATAAACCCGGTATCATTATTAGTGAATATGAAACTCAAAAAGGGGATTTTCCACTATTTGCTAGCTTAAAAATGAATTTTTTTGCAGAGATTTAATAACTCAAAAGTTTTTGTGGGCAATTTTCATCTGCGCCGCCCCCCTTGGGGGTTTTCTTGCAAAATTTTTATTTTCCCCTTTTTTTCCCTTTTTGGGGGGGACCTTAAATTTTAAAAATTAAACCAGCAGAAAAAAAGTTTGGGGTAGTGGGTCAATTTTTAAAAGCTTTTTCAAACACCACAACCCCACGGACCCCCGCACCCCAATTTGGTACACAACAAAAAAAAAACCCAAAAAAAAAACCCCCAAGACCACACACCCCCACACAAACCCCCCCCCACACCTCCAAACCCCACACAAAACAACAAAACACACCCCAAAACACAACAACCACCCACACACACAACAGAAAGGAAAAGATAAAGCTCACGGCTCAGGGGAGTGACCCAGTAAAACGATCAGTGAAGAGGTGGGGCCAAAGCTCCCGGGCTCCCCCCGCAACCTCAACTAGGTAGTACAAATAGGTGAGTACACAACACCAAAACAAGGGTGAGGTCCGATTTTGTCTTGGGCTCCAAAAGCCAAAAGGGGGAAAAACTTCGAAAAAAAAAAAAAGGGGACGAAAAAAATGATTGAAGGCCCTTTATGAAAACAATAGGTGAGGGCGAATGACCCCCTAACAAATTTTCGAAAAATTGGGTGGTTTTTCTGGAAGGATAAAGGGCCCGTCAAAAAATTAAAATTTTTTAAGGGAAAATCAGTTGAAACCCGGATCCCGCAAGGGAAAGCACGACTGAGGGACAAACCGGGGTACCAGAGAGTATACCTCGATCGTGACAGAACACAAGAAGAAAGGACTACACTGAAAGAGAGGGTACAGAGATGCAAGGAGGAATAAGAGGCAATGATGACGATGAGAAGGACCCAGACACAGAAGGAAGGGCAAACACACCCCGCAGAATCTCCCACCAAAAGACTCCAACCGCGACAATCCCAACGTAACTGAGCAACCTAAACTACAACCCACTCACTGTTCCCTCCGCCACCAACCCCCACATCACAAACCTCACCCCAACAGCTGTCCCTTATGGGCATTCTGACCCCACCCCCATCATCACAAACCCCACCTACACCACAGCCCCCCCATAGGCCCCCACCAAGGCTCTCGCTCCCCCAACCTCAATATTCTTGCAGGATCACAGTGATAGAAAAGAAACTGAAAGTTTGGTACACAAACGCGGACGGAATAACGAATAAGCATGAGGAGTGGAACGAAAGAATCAGTGAGAAATCCCCAGACATCATAGCAGTCACAGAAACAAAACTCGCTGAGACAATAACAGACGCAATCTTCCCACCGGGATATCAGATCCTGAGGACAGATAGAAGGAGTAGAGGGGGAGGAGGGGTTGCACTGCTCATAAAAATCCGATGGGGATTTGAGGAAATGGAAGACATGGATGTGATTGGAGAAAGAGACTACATAGTAGGTGCAGTTCAGTCTGGAGAACATAAAGTAGTCATTGGAGGGATGTATAACCCACCACAGAACTGCAGGAGGCCAAGAGAGGAGTACGAAGAAAACAACAGGGCGATGGTAGACACACTGGCTGAGGTGGCAAGAAGAGCTCACTCGAGCAGAGCAAAGTTACTGGTAATGGGCGACTTCAACCACAGGGAGATCGACTGGGAAAACCTGGAGCCACATGGGAGTCCCGAAACGTGGAAAGCCAAGATGATGGATGTGGTACTTGAAAACCTCATGCATCAACATGTCAGGGACACTACCAGAGAGAGAGGGGAGGATGAGCCAGCAAGACTGGATCTTGTGTTCACCCTGAGCAGTTCAGACATTGAGGACATCACTTACGAGAGCCTACTTGGAGCTAGCGATCACGTGGTTCTGAGTTTTGATTATATAGTAGAGTTACAAGTGGAGAAGGTAACAGGAATTGAATGGAAAAAGCCAAACTACAAAAGGGGGGACTACACAGGTATGAGGAAATTCCTGCAGGAGGTTCAGTGGGACAGAGAACTGGTAGGAAAATCAGTAAACGAGATGATGGAATATGTAGCAACAAAGTGCAAGGAGGCAGAGGAAAGGTTTGTCCCCAAGGGAAACAGAAATAATAGGAAGACCAAAGCTAGTCCTTGGTTTACCAGAAGGTGTAGGGAGGCAAAAACTAAGTGCACCAGAGAATGAAAAAGGTACAGGAGGCAAAGGGCCCAGGAAAATAAGGAGATTAGTAGAAGAGCCAGAAACGAGTACGCACAGATAAGGAGGGAGGCCCAACGACAGTACGAAAACGACATAGCATCGAAAGTTAAATCTGACCCGAAGCTGGTGTATAGCCACATTAGGAGGAAGACAACAGTCAAAGACCAGGTGATAAGGCTGAGGAAAGAAGGTGGAGAACTCACAAGAAACGATCAAGAGGTATGTGAGGAGCTCAACATGAGATTTAAGGAAGTATTTACAGTGGAGACAGGAAGGCCTCTGGGGGAACAGACCAGATGGGGACACCAGCAAAGAATATACCAACAAGTGTTGGACGACATACATACAGAAGAGGAGGAGGTGAAGAAACTGCTAAGGGACATTGATATCTCATAGGCAATGGGACCGGACATCTCCCCGTGGGTCCTTAGAGAGGGAGCGGACATGCTGTGCGTGCTACTTACCACAATCTTCAACACGTCCCTGGGAAATGGGCAACTACCTGAGATATGGAAGATGGCAAATGTAGTTCCCATTTTTAAAAAAGGAGACAGAAAACAGGCACTAAACTATAGACCTGTGTCATTGATGTGTATAGTATGCAAAGTTATAGAGAAGATTATCAGGAGGAGAGTGGTGGAACACCTGGAACGGAACAAGAGTATAAACGCCAACCAGCACGGATTCATGGAAGGCAAATCCTGTGTCACAAACCTTCTGGAGTTTTATGATAAAGTAACAAAAGTAAGACACGAGAGAGAGGGGTGGGTTGATCGGATCTTCTTGGACTGCAAGAAGGCCTTTGACACAGTTCCTCACAAGAGATTAGTGCAGAAGCTAGAGGATCAGGCGCATATAACAGGAAGGGCACTGCAATGGATCAGAGAATACCTGACAAGGGGGCACCTGTGACGAGCGGGGTCCCACAGGGGTCGGTCCTAGGACCAGTGCTATTTTTGGTATATGTGAACGACATGATGGAAGGGTTAGACTCAGAAGTGTTCCTGTTCGCAGATGATGTTAAGTTAATGAGGAGAATTAAATCAGATGAGGATCAGGCAGGACTTCAAAGAGACCTGCACAGACTGGACACCTGGTCCAGCAACTGGCTTTTCGAATTTAATCCCGCCAAATGCAAAGTCATGAAGATCGGGGAAGGGCAAAGAAGACCGCAGACAGAGTATAGGCTAGGTGGCCAAAGACTGCAAACCTCACTCAAGGAGAAAGATCTTGGGGTGAATATCAGCGCTGTATAGCCCTTGTGGCTTAGCGCTTCTTTTTGATTACAATAATAATAATAATTGGGGTGAGTATAACACCGAGCATGTCTCCGGAAGCACACATCAACCAGATAACTGCTGCAGCATATGGGCGCCTGGCAAACCTGAGAACAGCGTTCCGGTACCTTAGTAAGGAATCGTTCAAGACACTGTACACTGTGTACGTCAGGCCCATACTGGAGTATGCAGCACCTGTTTGGAACCCACACTTGATCAACCACGTCAAGAGATTAGAGAAAGTGCAAAGATTTGCGACAAGGTTAGTTCCAGAGCTAAGGGGAATGTCCTATGAAGAAAGGTGAAGGTAAATCGGCCTGACGACACTGGAGGACAGGAGGGTCAGGGGAGACATGATAACGACATATAAAATACTACGCTGAATAGACAAGGTGGACAGAGACAGGATGTTCCAGGGAGGGGACACAGAAACAAGAGGTCACAATTGGAAGTTGAAGACTCAGATGAGTCAAGGGGATGTTATGAAGTATTTCTTCAGTCAGAGTTGTCAGGCCGTGGAATAGCCTAGAAAGTGACGTAGTGGAGGCGGGAACCATACATAGTTTTAAGACGAGGTTTGATAAAGCTCATGGAGCGGGGAGAGAGAGGACCCAGTAGCAACCGGTGAAGAGGCGGGGCCAGGAGCTAAGACTGACCCCTGCAACCACAAATAGGTGATTACACACACACACACACACACACAACACACACACACACACACACACACACACACACACACACACACACACACACACATACACATACACACACATGCACACACGCACACAAACACTCACAAACACACCCAGCAATACACGAAACTCCAATTTCACGCTTTTAACCTCAAACATTTTCCTTTCCTGGTGGGAAAAGAGCGTGAAGAAGGGATGGTGTGAGTGTTGGGGTGTGAGGAAGGGATGGTGTGAGTGTTGGGGTGTGAGGAAGGGATGGTGTGAGTGATGCGGTGTGAGGAATGGATGGTGTGAGTGTTGGTGTGTGAGGAAGGGATGGTGTGAGTGATGGGGTGTGAGGAAGGGACAACAGCCTAATCCAACTAGACCTAACCTAACCTAAGCACAACTATCCTAAACTAACCTAACCTACAACAGCCTATCCTAACTACACCTAACCCAAACTAAGCACAGCTAACATAACCACACCTAACCTAACCTAACCTAACCTAACCTAACTTAACCTAACCTAACTTAACCTAACCTAACCTAACCTAGCCTAACTTAACCTAACCTAACCTAACCTAACCTAACCTAACCAAACCTAACTTAACCTAACCACATCTAACCTAACCTAACCTAACCATACCTAACCTAGTCACACCTACTCTAACCTAACCTAACCACACTTAACCTAACCTAACCTAACCTAACCTAACCTAACCTACCCTAACCTAACCAAACCTAACCTAACCTAACCACATCTAACCTAATCTAACCAAACCACACCTAACCTAACCATACCTAACCTAACGTAACCTAACCTAACCTAGTCGCACCTAACCTAGTCACACCTACTCTAACCTAACCTAACCACACTTAACCTAATCACACCTAACCTAACCTAACCTAGCCCACATAACCTAACCTATCCTAGCCACACCTAACCTAACCTAACCTAACCTATCCTAGCCACACCTAACCTAACCTAACCTAACCACACGTAACCTAGCCACACGCAACCTAACCTTATCTAGCCACACCTAACTTAAGCTAGCCACACCTAACTAACTTTACCTAGCCACTCGTAACCTAACCTTATTTAGCCACATCTAACTTAAGCTAGCCACACCTAACTAACTTTACCTAGCCACACGTAACCTAACCTTATTTAGCCACACCTAATCCAACTAGACCTAACCTAACCTAACCTAACCTAGCCACACGTAACCTAACCTAACCATATCCAACCTGGCACTGGCTAGAACTGACTAGTATCGTTTAGGATTGATTAATACTAATCAGAACTGATTGGAATGACTCGTATTAGTTAGGACTGACTAGTACTGGCTACGACTGACTAGTACTGCCTAGGACTGACTAATACTGGCTAGGACTGATTAGAACTGGCTAGGACTGAGTAGTACTGGCTATCACTGACTAGTACTGGCTAAGACTGACCAGTACTGTCTAGGACTGAATAGTACTGTCTAGGATTGACTAGTACTTGCTAGGACTGATTAGTACTTGCTAGAACTGATTAGTATTGGCTAAGACTGACCAGTATTGGCTTGAATTGACTAGTACTGGCTAGGACTGACTGGTACTAATACTGACTAGTAATAAGACTATTAATATGACTGACTAGTACTGGCTAGTACTAAGACGAACTAATACTAAGACTGATTAGTGCTAAGACTGACTAATACTAAAACTGACTAATACTAAGACTGACTAGTACTAAGACTGACTAGTACCAAGACTGACTAGTACAAAGATTGACTTGTACTAGGACTGACTAGTACCAAGACTGACTAGTACTAAGACTGACTAGTATCAAGACTGACTAGTACCAAAACTGACTAGTACTAAGACTGACTCTTACTAAGACTGACTAGTACTGAGACTGAGTAGTACTGAGACTGACTAGTACTGAGACTGAGTAGTACTAAGACTGACTAGTACTGAGTAAGACTGACTAGTACTGAGTCTGAGTGGTACTAAGACTGACTAGTACTGAGTAAGACTGACTAGTACTCTCTAAGACTGACTAGAATTGCCTAAGATTCACTAGAACTGAGTAGTTCTGGTCAGGGCGGAAAAGCGTTAAACCCTTAAAGCCACAGTGACAGAGGAACACGAGATAATGAGACTTGATCCGAGGAAGAGGAGAAAAAAGCTCCATTGCCCTGGATAAAGAGCCTTCACACAGAACAATACATCTCTCAAAATATTTTGAGTTTTTAAGGCTTTTATTATTTTTTAAAGCCTTTCAAAGTTTTTAAAGTATTGTTAAAGCTTTTAATGGCTTTTTAAGCTTCAAAAATCCCCTTCTCCTTTTTTTTAGCTTTATATCTTAGCTTTATATTATTTTTATAATTTAAAGCTTTCATTAAAGGCTTTATGCTTTCGAAGCTTATCTGAGCCTTTAAAGCCTTTAATAAGATTATAAAGTCTTTCAAATCTTTTATTTTTTAAGCTTTTGAATTTTTTTCGAAGCTTTTAGCTTTTTAAAAGCTTAAAGGCTTTTTTAAAGTTTTTTTTACACTTGCTTACGCCTTTATAAACTTTTGATACCCTTTTTATGCCCTTTTTAAAGCTGATTGAAACTATTTACAGCTGAGTAGCTTATATGTGTAAATGCTATTTCTGTCTAGTTTTTACCTCTGTAAATTTTTCAAATTTTTCTGGTAAATTTCAGTATTTTGTAAATTCCCATTATTCGTAAATTCATAGAACTGTTTCTAGATATCTTTGTAAATTTTCAGATTTTCGTAAATTACTTGAGAATTTTTTAATTTTCACGTTTTGTAAATTCCGGAAAATTTTGTAAATTACGAAACTTGAAAATCCCCTAGAATTTTGTAAATTTCAGATTATTTTTTGAATTCTCAGATATTTCTGTAAATTCTCAGATATCTCTGTAAATTCTCAGATATTTCTGTAAATTCTCAGATATCTCTGTAAATTCTCAGATATCTCTGTAAATTCTCAGATATTTCTGTAAATTCTCAGATATCTTTGTAAATTCTCAGATATCTTGTAAAATTCTCAGATATTCTGTAAATTCTCAGATATCTTTGTAAATTCTCAGATATCTCTTTTAAATTCTCAGATATCTCTGTAAATTCTCAGATATCTCTGCTAATTCTCAGATATCTCTAAATTCTCAGATATCTCTGTAAATTCTCAGATATTCTGTAAATTCTCAGATATCTCTGTAAATTCTCAGATATCTTTGTAAATTCTCAGATATCTCTGTAAATTCTCAGATATTTTGTAAATTCTCAGATATCTCTGTAAATTCTCAGATATCTCTGTAAATTCTCAGATATCTCTGTAAATTCTCAGATATCTTTAAATTCTCAGATATCTCTGTAAATTCTCAGATATTTCTGTAAATTCTCAGATTTTCTCTGTAAATTCTCGATATCTCTGTAAATTCTCAGATATCTTTGTAAATTCCAGATATTCTGAAATTCCCCAGTTATCTTAAATTCTCAGATATCTTTTAAATTCTAAAGATATTCTGTAAAATTCTCAGATATTCTGTAAATTCTCAGATATTCTTGTAAATTCTAGATATCTCTGTAAATTTCAGATATCTCTGTAAAATTCCAGATATCTTAAATTCTCAGATATCTCTGTAAATTCTCAGATATCTTTGTAAATTCTCAGATATCTTTTAAATTCTCAGATATCTCTGTAAATTCTCAGATATCTCTGTAAATTCTCAGTATTTTTAAATTCTCAGATATCTCTGAAAAATTCTCAGATATCTCTAAATTCTCAGATATCTCTGAAATTCTCAGATATCTCTGTAAA
>NC_069399.1:92817385-92824885 GCF_026875155.1 Cherax quadricarinatus | reverse complement strand
GTTTTATGTGTTTGTTTTGTGTGTGTGTGTGTGTGATGGTGTGTTTTGTTTTGGTGTGTGGTTTTGTGTGTGTGTGTGTTTGTTGTCTGTGTGTGTGTGTCTATGTTTTGTGGTGTGTGTGTGTTGTTTGTGTGTGTGGGTGTGTGTGTGTGTGTGTGTCTCACCTAGTTGTACTCCCCTTTAGTTGGGGTTTTGCAGGGGTCGAATCCTAGCTCCCTGTCCCCCCCCTTTTAAAACGGGTCGCTCCCAAGGGCCCACTCCCCCCTAAACCGTGAGTTTTATCAAACCTCTGTTTTAAAGCATGCTTTGGACCCCGGCCCCCCACTCATCGCTTCCCAAACTAAATTTTAATTTCCTGAGCCCATGTGGCTGAAAAAATCTTTAAAAACCCTTTAAATTCATCTGTGTCTTAAACTTAAAACTGTGTCACCGGGGTTGCTGTGTCCCTTTCTCTAAAACACCCTGCCTTTCCATTTTCTCTGTTTCTTTCGTGTTTTGGCTAGGTGGGGGTTCCAAATTTGGTGCCGAAAACCCCCTTTTTGGGGCCTAACGTACACGGTGTAACTGTTCCTGAACGTTTCCCTTATTAAGATGTCGGAATGCGTTCTGGGGTTTTTCCCTAGGCGCCCATTTTGGCGTAGCAGTTTTTTGGTTGATGTCCCTTTTCAGGGGGATGTGCACTGTGTTTAACTCCCCCCAAAGATCTTTTTTTTGAGGAGGTTTGTAGTCTCTGGCTCCCCTAAGACTTTAATCCTCCGAGGTCTTTTTTTCCCCTTTCCCCCAATCTTAAATAAAATTTGCATTTGGAGGGGTTTTCCCTAGACCCAAATTTGCTGGACCGGCTGATTGCCCCCAGACCCTTTTTGTATTTCCCTGCGGGTTCTTCGATCGAGTAAATTCTTCTCAAACCCAAACCCCGCATCTGCAAACAGGGACCACCTCGGATTTCCTATTCCTTCCGCCCATGTCTTTCACAAATACCAAAACACACGGTCCTGGGACTGCCCCCTGGGGAACCCCGCTGGTCACAGGGGGCCCATTTTCCCTGACCCCCTTCCCCCAGTACCATAAACTCCTGCTGTTTTCCCTGAAAAGTTTTCCCCTGATCCATTGTAGTGCCTTCCCTGTTTTTCCCTGTTTGGGCCCCTCCTTTTTTTTGCCCAATCTTTTGTGTGGAACTGTTGTCAAAAACCCCTTCCCTTGCAGTCCAAGAATTTGAAAAACCCCCCACCCCTCCCTCTCTTGCTTACTGCGGGTCCCATGTAAATAAGAACTCCAGAAGATTTGGGGACACAGGTTTTCCCCGCCCTAAAACCCAAATTTGGCTGCTGTTGATGAATCATTCCTTTTTTGGGTTTTCCACCACTTTTTCCCTGATAATCTTCTCCATGATTTTGCATATTTATACATGTCAGTGAAAAATTGTCTGTATTTTTAATGTTCATGTCTGTCTCCTTTTTTAAAGGGATTGGATACATTTGCTGTTTTTCCATCCCTCGGGGCAATCTCCCTGTTTCGATAGATGTTTGAATATTTTTTTGTTAGGGGTACACATAGCGCCTCTGCTCCTCTCTCAATACCATGGGGAGATTTTTCGGGCCCCCATTGCCTTTTGAGGTATCTGGGCTCACTCAAAACCTTTTCCACTTCTTCTGGGTTGTGGCACTGTGCCCTTCAATGGTGGTGTGCCCCCATTTCTCCGTCTTTCGGGAGCCCCTTCTGTCTCCTTTGTGAACACTTTTTTTAATCCTTTTTGGTTTTCCTCCCCTATTCTTCCCCGGGTCATTTTTTGTTGTTTTCTCCCCCTTTCCCTTCCAAACCCC
The DNA here is from genome assembly GCF_026875155.1 of Cherax quadricarinatus. Lineage (NCBI taxonomy): Eukaryota > Metazoa > Arthropoda > Malacostraca > Decapoda > Parastacidae > Cherax > Cherax quadricarinatus. Next base: position 92,823,062 of record NC_069399.1, on the reverse strand, counting down.
TGTTTAAACCTGGTCCTTGATTTGTTTTTTCCTCCTGATGGGGGTTTTAAAACATTTTTGGGGGTCAGTTTTGGGTTTTCGCTGCTTTCCCTTTTTCATATTTTTTGGCTCCCTTTTTTATCTGGGGCATATTCTTTTTCTGGCTCTAGGGAGGGCTCTCCTTATTCTTTTGGCCCCTTTGTTCTATTTTTCCTTCCCATTCCTAGCCCCCTTTGTCCCTTTCCCTCCCTGCACCTTTGGGAAAACCAGGGGCTCACCCTGGCTTTTTCATTATTCCTGTTACCCTTGGGTAAAAACCCTCTCCTCAGCCCCCTTGCATTTTTTTCCCCCCTAAATTTTTTCCATCTTCTTTTTTAAAATGGTTTTCCCCCTGCCAGTTTCTGCCCCAAACTAAACCCCGTTCAGGAATTTCCTCATTCCTGTGTAGTTTTCCTTTCTTGTAGTTTGGTTTCCCTTCGTCCGGGCCCTTTCCCTGCTTCTCCCCCCCTTGTACCTTACTGTGTATTCGAAGTTTTTAAAAACCACATGGCCGGGCACCCAAGGGGGTTCTTTCATATGGGGTTTTTCCTCGATATTTTGCACTACCAAGGTGAAAAACTAAGCTTTTTTTGCTGGTTCCCCTTTTCTCCTCTCTCTTTTTTTGGTGCCCCTTTTACTGGGGGGTACATGAAGTTTTTCCAGTACCACCTCCATATTTTACCCTCCATGTATTTTGGGCCCCCCAAATGGGGGCCCAAGTTTCCCCCCAAATCATTCCTTGGGGTTAAAGTCCCCCTGTTCGGGGAGTTTCCCCTGAAATGCATGAGCTCTTTTTGCCCAAATCTACCCCCAGTGTTTTAAATCCCCCTTTTATTGCTCTCGTCGTACTCTTCCCCTTGGCCCCCCTGCTGTTCTGTGGGGGGTTTGGGAAACTAACTGAAATTAACCCCCTTGGAACCTCCAAAAGTGAAGCGTTCCCGCTATTTTCCCTTTTTCTTCCCCGTGTCTCCTCTCCCCAAACCTAAACAAAAATTCCAGCGTTTTTTGATCGAAATGCTACTCCCCCACCCCCCCCCTTTCCCCTTTTTTTCCCTCGGGGATTTGGTATCCTTTGGGAAAAGAGGGTTTCTGTTTTTCATACCGTAAGCTTGGTTTCTGTGAGGCTTTGATGCCCGGTGATCCCCCTCTTTGACTTTTCACCCCCAAACCCTCCCACTTATTTTTTTAAAACCTCAGGTTTGGTACCATACCCCCAGTTTCCTTTCCCCCCACTGGGGTTTTTTGGGGCCTGTGAGGGGGGAAACCCTGGGGGCATCCCTGGGGGTTTAAAAGCCCCCCGGGTGTTGGGGGGGAGGCTTGGGGTATGGATTTTTAGTGTAGTTGGATGGGTGATGGGTTTTGTATGGTTCTGAAAAATAGTTTGTGTGTGCTTCCCCTTTGGGTGTTCTGTTCTGCTCTGACTGACCCCCGCGGCCCATCCTTGTCTCTTTTCCTGGGCCCTTTCGTTTTTTGCCCTCCCCTAACTGCTTTTCTTTTCTGATTTTGTTCGTCTCGGGTCTGGGAAACCCCCCTCTTGTATTTTCGAGTTTTTTAAATCGTGGTTTTTCTTGGGGATCTGTTCCGAACTGTTTCCGTCCTGAGAATCGGGCTGATTGGTGGGGTTTCTTCCCTTCGAGTACCCCCCTATTCTCTAAAAAATTTACAATCTCGTCCTCTCTTCCCCTATTTCCGTGATGTTTTTCTCAATCCCCTTTTCTTTTTCCTGCTGCCTTTCAGGGTTTGCCCCTTTCCCTCTTCCGGAAGCCCTTGGATAAAAAATTTTTTTTGGGCCCTTTTTTCCTCCCCCCATTCCCCTCCCCCTCTGTGACTTTTTGGACCCTGCCTGTATGTGGTCAGTTTTTTTCCCCCTTTGATTTTTCAGTGGCTCTTGTTTGCAGGGTTGTGCCTAAAGCATTCGACCTATCCCCCCTTCTCCTTTCTGCAACCGCTGTTTTTCCCCCTTCCACTCCTTGGCTTTTTTTTTTGGCGGGTTTGATATAAACCTTAGCATAATTCATAATTCCTTCCTTCCTTTTTTCTCCCCTCGAAAGTTTCTTTATTTGTGTCTTCTCTGGTCACGCCCCGTAATCGCTTCAGCCTATTTATCTCAATTTTTTAGGCCCCTTTTTTGGCTTTCTGCAGTTTCGACGTGTGCCTCTCAATTTTTGTCTCCTTCCAAACCCCTTTTCCAATTTCCAGAGAGCTCTTTTTCCCATTTTTTTTAGAAAAATCTCCTTAAATTTTTTCTTCCCCCTCTTGTTCCATCCTTTTCCAATGCTCCTCCATCCCCCTCCTCCCCCACCAAAAACCCTTCTCTTTTGATCCTTTGGGTTCCCGCGAGTCCCCCCATTTTTTTTTTTTTTTTTTTTTGAGAGAAAGAGAAGGGAAAGGTAAAAGAAAAGAGGGGGGGAAGAGAAAAAGGGAAAGGGGGAGAGTGTAGAAGGGGAAAAAAGAGAGAAAAAGGGAAAGGGAAAGGGGGTTTGGGGGAAAAGTGAGAAGGAAAAATGGGGAAGAGATGGAGAAGAAAAAGGAGAAGGGGAAAGGGAGAAAGAGAAAAGGGGGGAAATTTAGAAAAAAAGGGGAAAAATGGGGAGTGGGGAGAAGAGAAAAGGGGGGATGAAGAGTAAAGGGGGGGGTTGAAGGGGGGGAGAATTTTAAAGGGAAAATGGGGAAAAGAGAGAGCAGAAAAAAGAAAAAGAGAGAGAGAGAAAAAAAGGGGAGAGAGAGAGAGAGAGAGAGAGAAAAAGAGAGAGAGAGAGAGAGGGAGAAAGAGAGGAGAAGAGAGAGAGAGAGGAGAGGAGAGAAAAGAGAAGAGAGAGGGGGAAGGGGAGAGAGAGAGAGAGAAGAGAGAGAGGGGAGATAAGAGAGGGGAGAGAGAGAGAGAGAAGAAGAGGGGAGAGAGAGAAGAGAGAAGAGAGAGAGAGAGAGAAGAAAGACAGAGAAAAGAAAAGAGAGAGAGAGGGATTGGGGACCCGAGAGGGGAGAAGAAAGGGGGAAAAAGGGGGGGGAAGAGAGAGGGAAAGGGAAAGACAGGGGGGAGAGAAGGGGGGAGAAGGGGGAAAGGGGGGGAGATGGAAGAGCGGAGGGGAAGAGAAGGCAAAGGAAGGGGAAAGGTGGTGTTTGGGTGTGTGAGGTGTGTGTGTGTGTGTGAGTTGAGTGGTGGTGTGGAAATGTGTGAGGGGGTGGTGTGTGTGTGTGTGTGGTGTGTGTGTTTTTTTGTTTGGTTTTGGGTTTTGTGTGGGGGTTTGTGTGGGAAAGTGTGTGTGTGTGTGAGTGTTTGTGGTGAGTTGGTGTGTGTGTGGGTTTGTGGTGTGTGGGGTTTTGGGGTTGTGTGTGAGTGGTTTTGTGGGTGTTTTTGGGGGTGGTGGTGTGTGTGTGGTGTGTATGGGTGTGTGTGTGTGAAATGGGGTGTGTGTGTTTTTGTGTTTGTGTGTTTTGGTGTTTGGGGTGTGTGTATGTGTGCGTGTTTGTTGTGGGGATTTTGTTGTGGGTTTGTGTGTGGGGTGAGTGTGGGGTGAGTGTGGTGGTGGGTGTGTTGTGTGTGTGGGTGGTTGTGTGTGTTTTGGTGTGTTAGTGTGTGTTTGGGGTGGTGTGATTTTTGTGGTGTGTGTGTTTTTGTGTGGTGGTGTTGTGTGGTGTGTGTGTGTTTTGTGTGGGGTGGGGATGTGGTGTGTTGGTATGGTGTGTGAGGGGGTGTGTGTGTGTGTGATGTGTGGTGTGTGTGTGGTGTGTGGTGTTTTGGGTGTTGTGGTTGGGTGTATGTGTGTTGTGGGGTGAGGGGTGTGTGTGTGGGTGTGGGTTTTGTGTGTGTGTTGGGATTTTTGTGGGTGGTGTTGGGTGTGTGTGTGGTGTGTGTGTGGGGGGGGGTGTGGGTGGGGTTGTGTGTGTTTGTGTTTTGGGGGTGTTTGGTGGTGGGTTTTGGGGGGGGGGGGGGTGTGTGGTGGGGTTTTTTTGGGGGGGGGGTGGGTGTGGGTGGTGTGGGGGGGGGGTGGGTGTTGGGTTTGGGTGGTTTTTGGGGTTTTGGGTTTTGGGGGGGGGGGGTGGTGGGGTGTGGGGTGTGTGTTGGTGTGTTTTGGGGGGGTGGGTGTGAGGGGGTGTGGGGGGTGTGGGAGTGGTGTGGGTTGTGTAGTGGTGTGTGGTTTTGTGTGTGGGGTTTTGTGTGTGTGTGTGTGTGTGTGTTGTTGTTGGGGTGTGGTTTTGTGTGTGGTGTGGGGGTTGTGTGAGTGTGTGTGTTTTGGGTTTGGGGTGTGTTTGGTTTTGTGTGTTGTGAGTGTGGAAGTTTGGTTTTGGGGTGTACTTTCCCCGTTTTTACCCCACCTAGTTGAGGTTGCCCGGGGGCGGTCCCCTCCTGGCCCCGCCTCTTCACTGGGTCGCTACTAGGTTTAAACCCCCCTGAGCCGTGAGCTTTAAACAAAACCTCTGCTTAAAACATTTATGGGTCCTGCCTCCATACATCGCTTCCAAAAATATTCCCTTACGACTCTTCTGGGCTGAAGAAATACTTCCCAACATCCCCCGTGATTTTATCTGTGTCTTTCAGCTTCCCAAATGTGTTTGTGTGTGTGTGTGGTGTTTTTGTGTGTGTGGGTTTTGGGGTTTTGAATGTTTTGGGGTGTGGGGGTGTGTTTGTGAGTGGTGGTGTGTGTGGTGTAGTGTGTGTGTGTGTGGTGTGGGGTGTGAGTGGGGGTGTGTTGTGGGTTTGTGTGGTGTGTGTGTGTGGTGTTGTGTTGTGGGGGTGTGAATTTTGAGTGTGTGGGTTTGCCTTTTGGGGGTGTGGGGGTGTGTGGTTTTTGTTGTGTGTGTGTGTGTGGTGTGTTGTGTGTGTGTGTTTTTTGGGGGTGTGTGTGTGGAAATGTGGTTTTTGGTGGTGGGGTGGGTGAGTGTGGGGTGTGTGTGTGTTTTGGTGTGTGTGTGTGTGTGTGTGTTGTGTGGGGGTTTTGAGTGGGGGTGTGTGTTTTGGTGTTGTGTGTGGTGTGTGTGTGTGGTGTGTGTGTGGGGGGTGGGGGTGTGTGATGTTTTGTGGTGTGGGGTGTGTGTTGGGGAGTGTGTGTGTGTGAGTGGTTTGTGTGGGTGGGTGTGTGTGAGTGTGTGGTGGCGGGTGGGGTGTGTTTTGTAGGGGTGGTGTGTTGGGGGTGTGTGTGTGTTGGCGGGGTTTTTTGTGTGTGTGGGTGGGGGTGTTTTTGTGTGTGTGTGTGTGTTGTGATGTGGGGTGGTGGTGTGTGTGGGGGGGGGTGTGAGTGGGGGTTTTGTGTGTTGGGGGGGGGGGGGGTGTTTGTGTTTTGTGTGGTGTGGGTGTGGTGTGTGGGTTTTGTGTGTTTTGTGGGTGTTGTGTTTTGGGGGTTTTGTGTGAGTGTGTGTGTGTGTGTATGTGTGTGTGTGTGTGGGGTGTGTGTGTGGTGTGTGTGGGGTGTGAGTGTGTTGTGGTGGGGTGGGGTGTGGGTTTTTTATTGAGTGGGTGTGGGGGTTTTGGGGGTTTTGTGTGTTGAGGGGGTGAGTTTTGTGGTGTGTGTGTGTGGGTGTGTGGGTGTTTGGGGGTGTGTTTGTTGTTGCGGTGGTGGGGGTGTTTTATTGATGTGTGTGTGGGGGGAGTGTGTGGTGAAATGTTTTGTGTGTTTTGTGGTGTGTGTGTGTGGTGTGTAGTGTGGGGGGGGGGTGGGGG
>NC_069399.1:92784885-92812385 GCF_026875155.1 Cherax quadricarinatus | reverse complement strand
ACATACATCATAGTTGTCCCCAGTGACTTGACTAATACAAAAGTATGTTGTCTAACCAGATTTCTGTGAACATTTACTGTAAATGTCATAGTGTTTACATGACTCCTGCACTGAGACTCGAAGGCAGGAAACGCAGGTCCTGATTTCCTCTCAGATGACACAACTCAACGTGTTGGCTGATCACTGCCATCTAGTGAACATACGAATTCTTACATTAGAGTAGAGCGTCCAGATGTTGTGAGTGTTGCAGCAAGATGATGCACATCAAGGAGAACTTTTTAATGATAAAACACCTTTTGTAGGGCTCATATCGGCCTTTTGTTATGTATGCTATTTTCTTTGTCACGAATTTTGATAGACTTTGCTACTTATAGCTGTTCGAGACTTGGGATAAGATCATAAAAAGAGATTGTTTCACTCATTAAAAACTTCATTGCCAAACCAGTACTTTTTTCACAAATCAGTTTTAGAGGCTGACACCTGTTATCTTACCTCAGCTCATTTCAAAGCCCAGCACTATCAAAGGCATACTGCCACTCCCCAGGATGCCACCCACAATAGTCGACTAACAGCCAGGCACCTACTTACTGGTAGGTAAACAGAGGCACCAGCTGAAAGGAAACATGCCCAATGTTTCCATTGATACCAGGGATCGAACCACGGACACTCAGTATGTGAGCTACGTGTACTGTCAATATTCTTCCTAAATCTAAGTTTCTTCAACTTGAATCCATTGTTGCGAGTCCTGTCTTGGTCAAATATTTTTAACGCACTATTTATATGTCATTTTTTTATTCTTTTTTTTTTCATTTTTACACATCAGCAATATCTACCCTAATTCTACGTCTTTCCAGGACGCACATTCAGTGCTCCAGGTTTCTGATGCGTTGATCACCCACGTCAACCTTCTCTATATGTTTTGCAACTCATATATATCCATTCTGTAATACGGTGACCAAAACTGTCCAGCATAAACTAAATGAGACCTAACCAAGAATACATTAAGTTGAAGAGAACTTCTGTTTTTCATATTTCTTGAAATGAAGCCAAGACTTCTATTAGCTTCATTATAAATACTTGCGTACTGTTGTCTTGTCTTTAAATTACTGCTAACCAGAACTCCTACATCTTTTTCCGCATTCACTTTGACTAAGATTTACGTTTTATACGTTAAAAGTACCGTAGTTATTTCTTTCTGCGATTAGAACCTTACATCTATCAGCATCAAACTTTGTTTGTCACTTCTCCGAGCACAACATCGACCAATCAGGTCATGCTGAAGCCTTATAGTGTCCACTTTGGAATTTATCTGACGGCATTTTTAAGTGTTATCTGCAAACTTGAGTATGTCGCTATTTATTCCTTCTTCTATTCTGTTTATTTAGATTGTGAAGAACAGAGGTGTCAACACTGACCTCTGTGACACACTGCTACTAACGGCTCCCCATTCTGATTTCACACCAATTGCGCAAACTCTTTCTTGTCCCTCTGTCAACCACGCCTCGACCCAGGAGATAATTTCTTCTGTATTTTACCGCGTGCTGCTACTTCCGTGAGCAGTGTGTTGTTGTTGTTAAAAGCGAAGTCTTGACAAGGGTTTTTTTCCAAATTGTAACCCGAAGGAATGTCGGTGTTTGTACAAGCTAGGTTTTATTTACAGCCTAGAGGCGGGGTTCGATGTCTTCGATGCAAGCGAGGTAGCGATATTGTTTACACTAATGTTGCTGAGGCAGCCCTGTGGTGAGTTGCTAAGACATCCCTGAGGTGAGTTGCTGGTGCAGCCCTGTGGTGAGTTGCTAAGACATCCCTGTGGTGAGTTGCTGGTGCAGCCCTGTGGTGAGTTGCTGAGACAGCCCTGTGGTGAGTTGCTAAGACATCCCTGTGGTGAGTTGCTGGTGCAGCCCTGTGGTGAGTTGCTGAGACATCCCTGTGGTGAGTTGCTGGTGCAGCCCTGTGGTGAGTTGCTGAGACATCCCTGAGGTGAGTTGCTGGTGCAGCCCTGTGGTGAGTTGCTAAGACATCCCTGTGGTGAGTTGCTGAGAGAGCCCTGAGGTGAGTTGCTGAGGCAGCCCTGTGGTGAGTTGCTAAGACATCCCTGTGGTGAGTTGCTGGTGCAGCCCTGTGGTGAGTTGCTGAGACAGCCCTGAGGTGAGTTGCTGAGGCAGCCCTGTGGTGAGTTGCTGAGGCAGCCTTGTGGTGAGTTGCTGAGGCAGCTTTGTGGTGAGTTGCTGGGGCAGCTTTGTGGTGAGTTGCTGGGGCAGCTTTGTGGTGAGTTGCTGGGGCAGCTCTGTGGTGAGTTGCTGAGGCAGCCCTGTGGTGAGTTGCTGAGGCAGCCCTGTGGTGAGTTGCTGAGGCAGCCCTGTGGTGAGTTGCTGAGGCAGCCCTGTGGTGAGTTGCTGAGGCAGCCCTGTGGTGAGTTGCTGAGGCAGCTTTGTGGTGAGTTGCTGGGGCAGCTTTGTGGTGAGTTGCTGGTGCAGCCCTGTGGTGAGTTGCTGAGGCAGCCCTGAGGTGAGTTGCTGAGGCAGCCCTGTGGTGAGTTGCTGAGGCAGCCCTGTGGTGAGTTGCTGAGGCAGCCCTGTGGTGAGTTGCTGAGGCAGCCCTGTGGTGAGTTGCTGAGACAGCCCTGTGGTGAGCTGCTGGGGCAGCCCTGTGGTGAGCTGCTGGGGCAGCTCTGTGCTAAGCGCCTGACTTGCCAAATCATACAACGGGCGGGGATAGAACCCGCGATCAGAGAATCATAAAACTCCAGACTGCCTTGCCACCATAAATCACCGGTGTAGAACTCTATCAAAGAACTTAGTGAATTCCATATACACAGTATCGTATCATTTGTCTTGGTCTACTGTCTTGGTCTACTGTCTTGGTCTACAGCTTAATGAATATCATTAGTAAATTCGTAAGGCAGGAACGACCCTTTGTAAATCCATTTTGGGATTTGCAGATAAATTTATTTCTTTATTGATTCCACCAACTTTCCCATAAATACGATTTGGCTGATTGGTCTGTAATTTGAAGATAAAGAACTATCACCCGCTTTTTAAATGGTTTTCACATTTGCCATTTTCCACTTATTCGACACCACACTCGCTCGAGTCGAACTGTTGAAGAGATTAACAACTGGTTTGTTAAGATCCTCCTTACATCCCTTGGCAGCCCTTGAAAACATGTTCGCAAAGTAGACACATGTGTAAAATCTACGAATTTTAATTTTAACCTCCTCGTCTACTATCTCCCGTTCATGTCGATGTTTTGTATTGGTAAAGCTACGAGAGGGCGAAACGTCTACAAAATAAAGATACCCAGGTAATAAAAACATCTCGATTCTTAATTCGCTTCAGTCTGATTAGTTTTCTAAATACTATATTACTGGTGACTTTGTTCTTGAATAATTAATTTTCTTCCCTATCTGTATAACTGTTGGTTTCTGGGTAATAAATGTTAATGACCCAATTTTCTCTGTAGCTAACAGTAAGGTGACTCGAGTTACATATAACTGGTTATACACCATCTTTATCTTATTCCTGCGTAAGTGAAAGAAACACTATGGGTTGGTCTTTCAGTCCCTCACAACCTTAACTTCATATTATCTTTAATGTTCCCTATTCCATTTTTTGACTTACTTCTTAAGATGAATATACTGCTTAATATGGTAATGTTTTCTGATTCGGATTCTCCTTGTCAGTACCTCACTTTTCAACCAACAGATGTTGGAATGATTCAGGGATCATTGAGGTTTGATTTAATGTATATATACATTTTAATATTTTATATTATAATATATATATATATATATATAATATATATATATTATATATATATATATTATTATAAAATTATAAAATTATATGGGGTGTGTGTGTGTGTGTGTGTGGCTTAGGCACTTGTTCAACGCATGGGAAACTGTCTAGTTGGAAAGCATCACCCCATCTATCTGATCTCCCTCAGGGTAATCCCTGGTAACACTTTCCTCTGAGCGGGAGAAGGACTTACAGATCAAAAAAGTTTACTGCCTCAAGTGTGAAGCGTGAAGCGTGAAGCTTGGCTAATTGTTCATCAGCTGGAGCATGTGTGTGTGTGTGTGTGTGTGTGTGTGTGTGTGTGTGTGTTTGTGTGACCTAATTAATGTCTGCGAAAATTACTCATTACTATTGTGACTGGATATAAAGAAATAAATAGTTTATTATGACTGTAACTTGTTCAGCTATCAAAACTTTGCGGTCCAGTCCGTGGAGCTGTTATGTACCTCTGTGATCTTTTGACTCTTGCTCACAGGATAGGTATGGGGTCATAATAAAGATGTTAAACTGAACTGGCGACGAAGTTTCTTATATAGAGGTTCAAGTGTTAGTCTAATTGTTTGTCGTTGTTGTTTCTGAATATTCCCAGGAATGGAGTGCCAACACGTTTTCAGAGGGAGCGATGCCCCCTAAATACTCCCTTACGTTGCTAGAATATCTTAAGGTATTCCGTGATCCACTGTTGTTCCTGCCTGCTACTTTACTCTTGTCTCTATCTCTGCTGCGGTAATATGTGTATATCATCCCTCGCTCTCTCGCCTCACTTGTATTACCTTGTCACAGAAGTCAAGCTGTCTCGCCTCACTTGTGTTACCTTGTCAAAGAACACCAGCTGTCTCGCCTCACTTGTGTTACCTTGTCAAAGAACACAAGCTGTCTCGCCCCTCACTTGTGTTTACCTTGTCAAAGAACACAAGCTGTCTCGCCTCACTTGTGTTACCTTGTCAAAGAACACAAGCTGTCTCGCCTCACTTGTGTTACCTTGTCAAAGAACACAAGCTGTCTCGCCTCACTTGTGTTACCTTGTCAAGAACACCAGCTGTCTCGCCCTCCTTGTGTTACCTTGTCAAAGAACACAAGCGTCTCGCCTCACTAGTATTACCCTTGTCCAAAGAACACCACCTGTCTCGCCTCACTTGTGTTACCTTTTCAAAGAACACAAGCTGTCTCGCCTCACTTGTGTTACCTTGTCAAAGAACACCAGCTGTTTTCGCCTCACTTGTGTTACCTTTAAAAAAACAAACCCGCTGTCTCGCCTCACTTGTGTTACCTTGTCAAAGAACACCAGCTGTCTCGCCTCACTTGTGTTACCTTGTCAAAGAACACCAGCTGTCTCGCCTCACTTGTGTTACCTTGTCAAAGAACACAAGCTGTCTCGCCTCACTTGTGTTACCTTGTCAAAGAACACAAGCTGTCTCGCCTCACTTGTGTTACCTTGTCAAAGAACACAAGCGTCTCGCCTCACTTGTGTTGCCTTGTCAAAGAACACCAGCTGTTCCGCCTCACTTGTGTTACCTTGTCAAAGAACACCAGCTGTCTCGCCTCACTTGTGTTACCTTGTCAAAGAACACCAGCTGTCTCGCCTCACTTGTGTTACCTTGTCAAAGAACACCAGCTGTCTCGCCTCACTTGTGTTACCTTGTCAAAGAACACCAGCTGTCTCGCCTCACTTGTGTTACCTTGTCAAAGAACACCAGCTGTCTCGCCTCACTTGTGTTACCTTTTCAAAGAAACACAAGCTGTCTCGCCTCACTTGTGTTTCCTTGTCAAAGAACACAAGCTGTCTCGCCCTCACTTGTGTTACCTTGTCAAAAAACACCACTGTCTCGCCTCACTTGTGTTTCCTTGTCAAAGAACAACCAGCTGTTCGCCTCACTTGTGTTACCTTGTCAAAGAACACCAGCTGTCTCGCCCCACTTGGTGTTACCTTGTCAAAGAACAACAGCTTCTCGCCTCACTTGTGTTACCTTGTCAAAGAACACAAGCTGTCTCGCCTCACTTGTGTTACCTTGTCAAAGAACACCAGCTGTCTCGCCTCACTTGTGTTACCTTGTCAAAGAACACAAGCTGTCTCGCCTCACTTGTGTTTTCCCTTTTCAAAGACACAAGCTGTCCGCCTCACTTGTGTTACCTTGTCAAAGAACACCAGCTGGGCCCCGCCCTTCACTTGTGTTTCCTTGTCAAAGAACACAAGCTGTCTCGCCTCACTTGTTTTACCTTGGGCAAAGAAAAACCAGCTGTCTCGCCTCACATTGTGTTACCTTGTCAAAAAACACAAGCTTCCCCTCACTTGTGTTACCTTGTCAAAGAAAAACAAGCTGTCTCGCCTCACTTTTTGTTCCTGTCAAAGAACACCAGCTGTCTCGCCTCACTTGTGTTTTCCTTGTCAAAGAACACAAGCGTCTCGCCTCACTTGTGTTACCTTGTCAAAGAACACAGCTGCTCGCCTCACTTGTGTTACCTTTTCAAAGAACACAAGCTGTCCGCCTCACTTGTGTTACCCTTTTCAAAGAACACAAGCTGTCTCGCCTCACTTGTGTTACCTGTCAAAGAACACATCTGTCTCGCCTCACTTGTGTTACCTTGTCAAAGAACACAAGCTGTCTCGCCTCACTTGTGTTACCTTGTCAAAGAACACAAGCTGTCTCGCCTCACTTGTGTTACCTTGTCAAAGAACACAAGCTGTCTCGCCTCACTTTGTACCTTGTCAAAAACACAAGCTGTCCCCGCCTCACTTTTTGTTACCCTTTTCAAAGGAACAACCAGCTGTCTCGGGCCCACTTGTTTTTACCTTGTCAAAGAACACCAGCAGTCTGTGAAGGACACGTTTCCCGTCTCTTAAAACCTGGCTGTTTGTTATTTATGAATGCTCTCCTCTCAAGCTGCTCCTCCACTCGTCTGATAATTATATTCTCAGCTTGCTGACATAGTTTGCATGTCACGACGGTGTGTCTTGCTGAGTGCTTCTGTCTTCCGCTTGCTGTAATGTGGACATCTGCTACACTACACCACGACAGTCGCCCTCTTCACTCTGTGTGCTCTAAAGTCTTGCTTATTTTTTCCTCTTTTCTTCTTCTCTTCTTCTTCTTCTTCTTTCTTCTCTCTTCTTCTTCTTCTCTTCTTCTTCTTCTTCTCTTCTCACACGCTGGGTTGCGTAAAAAAGCGTAGCGTAGGTAGCTTCAGTGGTCATGGGGGATATACGCCAAAAAGACTTTTGGCGTAACCAGATACGCTGTGATGGTTGAAGAGGGGAAAGGCCAAGAAGAGGGGAGGAAGAGAAGAGGGGAAGGTGAAGCGGAAACAAGAGTGACTGTGTAGCGGGAGGGGAAGAAGAAGAGGGGAAGTTGAAGCGGGGAGAGAAGAAGGGAAGGTGAAGCAGGGAGGGGAGGATGGGGGAAGATTAAAGCAGGAAGGGGGAAAGGAGAAACATGGGAAGTGTTTATAGAAGAGGGAGAGAAAGGCAGGAAGGGGAAGAAGAAAGGGCAGAAGATGAAAGGAAGGCAGAGAAATATAAAGAAGAGAAGAGAGGGGAGAGTAGGGAAGCTGGTTAGAAGAGAGGGAGGCAGGAGAACAGGAGCGTCAGAAGCCGAGACTCGACCCCCCGGACCTACAGGTGGTGAATACAATGACTCTGTCCTCACCTGCACCGCACAGGTCACTAATTAATGAGACAGTAAGACAAAGAGAGAGAGAGAGTGAGAGAGAGAGAGAGAGAGAGAGAGAGAGAGAGAGAGAGAGAGAGAGAGAGAGAGAGAGAGAGAGAGAGAGAGAGAGAGAGAGAGAGAGAGAGAGAGTTAAAGGTTTTAAATCTCCTTCTCTTGTTTAAAATCCTTCCTTTAGTTAATTAAATCTCCTTCACCTGTTTTATGCGAATTATAAAATATATTTAGTGACAGTTCCTATTTGGGAGATTAATTTTGATCTTCATCTTTCGACCTTACAAGCTACGTGTCTTAATATTGTTGATGCAGCAGGTCCACTCATCAATAAGTCCTCTGGAATGGTGTTGTACGGAGCAGAGGTCACACCTACACTGGGACTTCACCCATCACCAGAATTCTCCTAAGTCCCAGTGACTGACTTAGACTTGCTCATTAACCAGCAGTAATGAACTCTACATTACTATGAAAATGTTGAGTATAATGAAGGGAACTAGTGACACAGCTTGTACTCTCCAGATAAACTCAATAAGATCACACGGGAAATTTCGATTACTCATATAGGATAAACAGCATGAAAATGAGTCAGCATGTTGCCAGAAGCCGATGGGTTTCTGGCAACATGTTGAGTCATTATAACATTGATCAAAATTTCCCGTGTGATGTTATTGAGTTTATTTTCAGAGTACATTAACAAGTTCAACACCTCTACGAAGGCAAGGATGGCACGCTGCTTTAGGTTAGCTGACGACTTTAATGGAGGACAACGGAAGCTAGAAGCATGGAAAGGATGAGTGTTGAAAATTTGTTTTGATATGGCTCACAACATGACAATCATGGTCGATGCTGGTGGAGGGCTGGAGGTCGCGTCTCTCTAATGTTATCAGTTAACACTTGGTGAGTTTAACCGAGCTCTGTAAGTTGTAATTGCAGACAGAAGCAGATCCACAGGAACTGAATGACTCTTACATTCGTCATCGCCAGGAAGGATGAACTGACTGTCACCATGATGGATAAATTATACTGGAACTGGCAACTGACAAAGGATTGGAGATGAGTGTCGAAAATGTAGCATTATTCACTATCCTCTGGATCAAAGTGGCACCAGTACATCCTTAATAAGCTGAGATTGCTCTGAGAATTCTTCTACCAACCTTCCCCTCGACATACCTCTGGCTCAATGCTTGTTTTTTTTTCAACCGTGATTAGCATTAAGACAAATTGCAGGGACAGTATAGTTATAAGTATATAAGCTCTATCACGCATGTCATTGTCCTCAAGCGGCTCACGGCCTCCTTAAAACAAGCTGGTGAATACACAAGCTGGCACTTCACATTACCAAAGCTGAAGCTTTTAATACGCTTACTTAATGAAAAACTGTGAAACTATCGTTATTTCTCTTAAGTTCGTTAATGTAATAACTTCGTTTATGATGAATGTTTAAAATAAAATATATAATTTTTGTTGGTTCATCTCTGGTTAATATTACCAGACTAGTTATTCTGACTGCTTCCCATGACGCAGACACTGTGACCCCTGCCAGCACTGACTGTGACCCCTGCCAGCACTGACTGTAACCCCTGCCAGCACTGACTGTAACCCCTGCCAGCACTGACTGTGACCTCTGCCAGCACTGACTGTGACCCCTGCCAGCACTGACTGTAACCCCTGCCAGCACTGACTGTGACCCCTGCCAGCACTGACTGTGACCCCTGCCAGCACTGACTGTAACCCCTGCCAGCACTGACTGTGACCCCTGCCAGCACTGACTGTGACCCCTGCCAGCACTGACTGTAACCCCTGCCAGCACTGACTGTGACCTCTGCCAGCACTGACTGTGACCCCTGCCAGCACTGACTGTAACCCCTGCCAGCACTGACTGTAACCCCTGCCAGCACTTGGGCTGTGACCCCTTTCCAGCCGGGGCTGTAACCCCCCCCAGCACTGCTGTGACCCTTTCCAGCACTGACCCGTACCCCCCCGCCCGCAGGGGCTGTAAACCCCTGCCAAAGGGCCCGACTGTGACCCCCCTTTGGGGACTGAAATGTAAACCCCCCGCCAGCAAGGGGTGTGACCCTGCCCGGGGACTGACTGTGACCCCCTGCCCGCCCCTGACTGTAACCCCCCGCCCGCACGGCTGTGACCCCTGCCAGCACTGATGTGACCCCTCCAGCATGAAATGTAACCCCTGCCAGCACTGACTGTAAAAACCCCGCCCAGCACTGACTGGGACCCCTGCCAGCCTGACCCGTGACCCCTGCCCGCACTGACTGGAACCCCTGCCAAAACCCCTGACGTAACCCCCCGGCCCGCACTGACTGTGAAACCCATGCCAAAAACAACTGTTTACCCCCCCGCCCGCCCCTGCTTTTGACTCGCCCCGCACTGATTGTGACCCCTGCCAGCACTGACTTTTTAACCCCCGCCGCACGACGGGACCCCTTGCCAGCATGACTGTGACCTCCCGCCAGCACTGAACTGTGACCCCTTTCCCGCACTGACTGTTTAAACCCCCCCCAGCAATGAGTGGACCCCCTGCCCCGCCCCTGACGTAAAACCCCCGCCACACCCGACTGTTAAACCCCCGCCCGAATGACTGTGACCCCACCAGGGACTGCTGTGACCCCTGGGGCCCCACTGACTGTGACCCCCGCCAGCACTGACGGGGAAAACCCCCGGCCCCACTGGGTGTGACCCCCTGCCGCACTGACTGTGACCCCTGCCGCCAAAATGACGTGAACCCCCCCCAGCACTGACTGTGACCTCTGCCCAGCACTGACTGTGACCCCTGCCCCGGGACTGACTTTTGGGGAAAAAACCCCCCCCCCCCAAGGGCTGTGACCTCTGCCAGCACTGATGTAAAACCCCCGCCCGCACCGACTGTAACCCCTGCCAGCAATGACTGTGACCCCTTTCCAGGGAATACTTTTGACCCCTGCCAACTGACTGTGACCCCCTGCAGAAACTTTACGTTTACCCCTGCCAGCAAATTTACTGTGACCCCTGCCAGCCTGACTGGACCCCTTTCCACACCCGAATTTTTCCCCTGCCGCACTGACTGTGACCCCTTGCCAGCACTGACTGTGACTCGCCAGCACTGACTGTTTACCCCCGCCACACTGAAAATTTTTTACCCCCGCCAGCACTGACGTAAAACCCCCCCCAACCCCTGGGCTGTGACCTCTGCCAGCACTGACTGTAAACCCCCCCCCAAACACTGACTGTAAAACCCCCCCAGCCCCTGACGTAACCCCCCGCCCGCACTGAAATGTGAAACCCCTTCCCGCAAAAATGTTACCCCTGCCAGACTGGGCTGTTTACCCATGCCAGGCCCCTGATTGTGACCCCTGCCCGCACTGATTTACCCCTCCAGACTGACTGTGACCACTGCCAGCACTGGGCTGTGACCTCTGCCAGGGGACCCGACTGAGAAAAATGCCCGCACTGACTGTGACCCCGCCCGCATGACTGTGACCTCTGCCAGCAAATGACTGTAACCCCTGCCGCACGACTGTAAAACCCCCGCCCGCACTGACTGTGGGCCCCTACCAGCACTGATGTGAAACCCCGCCACACTGACCCGTGACCTCTGCCAGCCGACTGTGACCCCTGCCCGCATGACTGGACCCCTGCCAGCACTGAAATGGAAACCCCCGCCAGCACTGACTTGACCCCCCGGGCCCGCACTGACTGGGCCCCCTGCCAACTGACTGTGACCCCTGCCAGCACTGACTGTGACCCCTTCCAGCACTTGGGTGTGCCCCTGCCCCGCCGGGCCCTTTAAACCCCCGCCAGCCCCTGGCTGTTTAACCCCCGCCAGCACTTACTGTGACCCCCTGCCAAACCTGCTGGGGACCCCGCCGCCCCTGACTGTGACCTCTGCCGCCCCTGACTGGACCCCCGCCGCACGACTGGACCCCCCCCCCAGCATGACTGTGGGCCCCCCGCCAAAAACTGAATGGGGACCCCTGGGCCAAACACTGACAGGGGAACCCCCGCCAGCAATGACTGTTTAACCCCTGCCACACGACTGTGACCTCTCCTGCACGGGCTGTGGCCCTGCACACTGACTTAACCCCCCCCCAGCAATTTAATGTGAACCCCCGCCCGCAAATGCGTGACCCCTGCCAGCACTGACTGTGACCCCCCCCGCACTGGGCTGGGGACCCCTGCCAAACCCCTGCTGTGACCCCCCCGCCCGCAAATGACTGTGACCCCTGCCCCCACTGGGCTGTGGAACCCCCGCAAACCACAGATTGGGCCCCCGCCCCCACTGCTGTGACCCCTGCCAGCACTGATGTGACACCGCCAGCACTGCTGTGACCCCCCGCCCCGCACTGACTGTGACCCCCCCCTGCACGGGCTTGGGCCCCCCCAGCAAGACTGGGGAAACCCCCGCCAAACACGACTTTAACCCCCTGCCCGCACTGACCTGGGAAACCCCCGCCAGCATGACTGTGGGGCCCCCGCCCAAACACTGTCAGTGGCCCTTTCCCGCATTTACCCGTGAAACCCCCCAGCACTGACCCGTAAACCCCTGCCGCATGTTCTGTGGCAGCTGCCAAACACGACCCGTGGCCGTTTCCCAACACTGGGCTGTGGCCCTTGCCAGCACTGACTGTGGGCCCCTGGGCCCGCACCGATGTGGGCCGGGTTCCAGCCTGGGCTGTGGCCGCTGCCGGAACAGACTGTGGCCCCCTTTCCAGCACAGACCCGTGGGCCCCTGCCACCAGACTGTGGCCGTCCCCGAAATGACGTGGCCGCTGCCAAACACAGAGGTGGCCGCTCCACACTGATGTGGCCCCCTGCACACAATGACTGTGGGGGCCCCCGGCCAGAAAAAACCCCGTTTGGGCCCCTGCCAGCCCCTGGGGTGTGGCCGCTGCCAGCACAGACTGGGGGCCGCTGCCAGCAATGGGGCTGTGGCCGCGCCAAACACTGACTTTTCCGCTGCCAGCACAGGGCTGGGGCCGCTGCCCCGCACTGGGCTTTTGGGGGGCTGCCCGCCAAAATGACTGTGGCCCTGCCACAAAATTGGGGGGGGTGTGGCCCCTGCCCGCACGACTTTTGGGCCCCTGGGCCCCATGAAATGTGGCCCCCTGCCAGCAACCCGACTGTGGCCCCCCCGCCCGAAAAAATGTGGCCGCTGCAAGAAATGGGGCCGCTGCCAAACACTGACTTTTGGCCGCTGCCAGCACAGACTGTGGGGCCCCTGCCAGCACTGACTGGTTGGCCGCTGCCAAACAAAAGACTGGGCCGCTGCCAAACACTGAAATTGGCCGCCGGGGGCCCGCATTATGTGGCCCCTGAAAAATGACTGTGGCCGCTGCCAGCACAGACTGTGGGGCCCCGCCAAAACACTTTACTGTGGCCCGCTGCCCCCAAGCAAATTTACCCGTGGCCCCGACTGTGGGCGGGTGCCCAAACCCATGTTCCTTTGCCGCTGCCCCGCAAATGACTGTGGCCCCTGCCCGCAAAATGAAATGGGGGCCCCCTGCCCCGCCCCAGACGGGGGCCGGGTGCCAGGCACTGGGCTGTGGCCGCTTTTCCAAACACGGGGGGTGGCCGCTGGGCCCGCCCCATTCTGTGGCCGCTGCCAGCAAATACTGTGGCCGCTGCCAGCACTGACTTTGGGTGTGCCCCACTGGGCTGTTTGGGCCCCTTTGCCAGCACCGACTGTGGCCGCTGCCCCGCACTGACGGGGGCCGCTGCCAGCACTGACTGTGGGCCGCTGGCCCGCACCCGGGCGTGGCCGCTGCCAGACCTTGGGCTGTGGCCGCTGCCCCGCATGACTGGGCCGCTGCCAGCATGAAATGTGGCCGCTGCCCCACTTTTACTGTGGCCGGGTGGCCAGCACGAATGTGGGGCCCCTGCCACACGGGCTGTGGGGCCCCTGCCCCATGCCCGTTTGGGCCCCTGCCAGCACTGACTGTGGCCGCTTCCCGCAAATGACTGGGCCGTGCCAGCACTGACTGTGGGCCCCTTTCCAGCCACTGGTTTTGGGGCCGTTTCCAGAAAAGACTGGGCCCGCGGCCCAAACAAGAATGTTTGGGGGCTGGGCCCGCACGGGCTTTGACCGGGTGCCAGGGACTGACTGTGGCCCCCTGCCCCCACTGCCTGGGGGCCGTGCCAGCAAATGCCCCTGGGCCGCTGCCAAGCAAGAAATGGGGCGGGTGCCACCCCTGACTGTGGAAACCCCTGCCAGCACTGAATGTGGGGGCCCTGCCAGCCCCCGACTGTGGCCGTGCCAGCACTACTGGGCCGCTGCCAGCCGACTGTGGCCGCCCGCCCGCAATGACCGTGGCCCCGCGCCAGAGTAAACCCAAATTCAAAACGAACATAAAAAAACATAAATAACTTTTAAGTAATCTAGGCAAGTAATTGGACATCCAAAACTGCACCTGACCCCACGCACCCTTTAAAAATGACACACGGGCAACCCCTTTAACCCCTTTACCCCACTGACACTCCTTCAAAACTGAAAACAACACACTGACACTCCTCCCCCACTGGAAAAACCCCCTGACACTCCTCCCCACTGACACTCCTCCACGTGACACACTGACATCCTCCACACGAAAAACCCCTTTACCCCTTCCCCCCACACTGGGCACCTGACACTTTCCCCCACACTGACACACTGAAAACTCCTCCACATTTACACTCCTCCCCCACTGACACACTGGGCAAATTCCAAACCTGACACACTGACACACTTGAACTCCTCCCACACTGGCACTCCTCCAAACTGACCGACACTCCTCCCCCTGACATTCCTCCACACTGACCACTCAACCACACTGACACTCCTCCACCTTTACCAAAACACCCCCAAAACTGACAAAAAATCCACACGGGCATTCCTCCCACATGACACTCCCCACACTTCATTTCCCTTTACCCCTGACACAAATGGGCACTCCTCCCACTTTACACACAAAACTCCCCACACTGACAAAACTGACACTCCTCCAAAAAGGCACACGGCCCTCCCCCACACTGACACCTACCCCCCGCTGACACACATGACCCCTCCTCCACAAATGCCAAAACGGGCACTCCTCCACACTGACAAAATTGACACAATGGGCCCCTCCTCCAAAATGCACTTCCCCACACTAAACAGACACCCTCCCCAAATGCCACTCCTCCACACTTTCATTCCTCCCCCACTGACCACTCCCCCACCTGACATTCCTTCACCTTGAAAATCTGACACTTCACCCTCCCCCTACCCTCCCCCACACTGACCTCCTCCCCCAATGCACTCCCCCAACTGACACCCTCCCCCAATGACTTTTCCTCCCCACGGCACTCCTCCAAAACTGCCCTCCTCCCCCCCTGACACTCCTCCACACTGCCCCTTCCTCCCCACTGACCCCTCCCCCACACTGAAAACTCCTCCACACTGACACTCCTCCCAAGACATTTCCCCCCACTGACACTCCCCCACAACTGCACCCCCCTCCACAACCCTTTACAATTTTCCCCCACACTGACAAATCATCCCCAATGACCTCCTCCCCACGCCTCCCCACAAGGCACTTTCCTTTCCCCACTGCACTCCTCCACACTGACACTCCTCCACAAAGACTTCCTCCACACTGACAAATCCTCCAAAACTGACCCCTCCACACTGGGGCATCCTCCACAAATGACATTCCTCCCACTGACACCCCCCTCCACCCCTGGGCCCCTCCCCAAAAATGCCTCCTCCACACTGACCCCTCCTCCAAAACTGACACCCTCCCACTGAAAATTCCCCCCCACACTGACACTCCTCCACACTGAACCCCCTCCACACTGGGCCCCCCCTCCACACTGACAAATCCTCCCCACTGACATTCCTCCAACACGACCTCCCCCCACACTGAACCCCCTCCTCCACAATTTCATTCCCCTTTCCCCTGACCACTGACACTCCTTCCCCAATGACACACCCCCACACTGACAATCCCCAAAACTGGGCCTCCTCCCCACTGACATTTCCCCCACACTGAACTCCTCCCAAAACTGAATTTCCCTTTACAATGACACACTTAAACTCCCCCACAAATGACACTCCTCCACAATGACACCCCCACACTTAAACCCCCTCCTACACTGACACTTTACCACACGACCCTCCTCCACATGACATTTTTCCCCCCTGGGAAAAACCTTTCCCACCGGGGAAAATCCTCCACACTGACATTCCTTCACACTGACACACTTACACTCCTCCAAAACGGGCACTCCTCCCCACTGACAATTTCCCCCACCCCTGACACTCCTCCCAACCGACACCCCCTCCCATGACACCCTCCAAAACTGAAAATTCCCCACACTGACACCCTCCCACTTTACAAATTCCCCCCACACTGACCCCAACCCCCCAAAACTGACATTCCTCCACACTGCACTCCTCCACACTGACAAACCCCCCACAAATGACCCCCTTTCCTTTCCAAAACTGAAACCCTCCACACTGAAAACTCCTCCAAAACTGACATTCCTCCCACCTGACACTCCTTTCCCCACCCGACATTCCTCCAAAAACTGACATCCCCCACACTGACATTCCTCCACACTGACACTCCCTCCACACGACACTCCCCCCAAAACTGACATTCCCCCACACTGCACTCCTACAAAACCGACAATTTCCCCCACAAATGACACTCCCCCACACTGCATTCCCCCAAAACTTACACTCCTCCCCCACTGAAACTCCTTTCCCCACGACACTTTCCCCCAAACTGAATTTTCCCCCACAATGACACCCTCCACACTGACAAAATCCTCCACACGGGGCACTCCCTCCACCCCCTGACATCCTCAAAAATGAATTCCTTCACACTGACACACTGACACCCCCTCCACACTGGGCACTCCCCACCTGACAAACCCCCCCACACTTAAACTTCCCCCCACACTGAAAACTCCCTTTCACTGAAAACCCCTCCACACCGACACCCTCCACAAAGACATTCCTCCAAAAACTGCACTCCCCGCAATGACATTCCTCCACATGACCCTCCCCGCAATGAAAACTCCCCCAAACTGATACCCTCCCCAAAAAAACATTCCTCCCCACTACACTCCTCCGCCAAAGACATTCCTCCACACTGACACTCCCCACAAGACATTCCTCCACACTGACCTCCCCACACTGACACTCCCCCACAAAGGGGCCCCTCCTCCCCACTGACACTCCCCCCACACTGACATCCCCCATACTGACACTCCCCCCACACTGAACTCCTCCCCCTGAAAACTCCTCCACACTGACACCCTCCACACTGAAATTCCTTACACTGAAAACCCGACATTCCTTCACACTGACAAAAACCCCCAAAACTGACACTCCCCCCACTGACATCCTCCACTCTGACACTCCTTACACTGCAAATTTCCTTTCCCCCTGACATTCCTTCACACTTTACACAATGAATTCCTTCCACACGGGCACTCCTCCACACTGACACTCCTCCAACTGACACTCTTCCACACTGACCCCAACCTCCCCTCTGGCCCCTCCTCTACACTGAACTCCTCCCCCACTGACATTCCTTCCCCACTGACAAAACTGACATTTCCCCACACTGACCTTTCCCCCACACTGACACCCTCCACACGGAAAACTCCCCCCACATGAAAACTCCCACTCTGACACTCCCCCTTTCACTGACACTCCTCCACACGAAAATTCCTTCCCCACTGGGGCACACGGGCATTCCTCCACACTGGGCAAATCCCCACCCTGGGCACTCCCCACATGACATCCTCCACAATGAAAACTCCTCCCACTGGGCACTCCTCCAACCCCTGACACTCCTCCACACTGACAATCCTCCCACTGAAAACTTCCCCCACAAATGACCCTCCTCCACACTGACCCCTCTACCCAAAAAATCCTCCACACTGGGCCTCCCAAACTGACCCCTCCTCCCACTGCACTCCTCCACAATGACACTCCTCTACCCTGACACCCTCCACACTGACACTCCTCCACACTGCACCCTCCAAAACTGACCTCCTCCACACTGACAAATCCTCTACACTGACACTCCCCCCCAAATGACATTCCTTCACACTGAAAACCCTGCATTCCTCCACAAGACAAATCCTCCACACTGACACTCCTCCCCAATGACACTCCTCCACCCCTGACCTCCTCCCACTGACACTTTTTCCCCCACTGGGCCTTTCCCCCACACTGGCACTCCTCCCACGACAATCCTCCCCAAAGGGAAATTCCCTTTACACTGGGCACTCCTTTCCCCACTGACATTCCCCCAACGAACTCCCCACAATTACATTCCCTTTACACTGGGCCCCTAAAACTGACTTCCCCCCACAAATGACACCCCCTCCACAATTCATTCCTTCACACTGACACTCCCCCCACACTGGAAAATTCTCCACAACCCGGGGACTCCTCCCCCACGGGCCCCTCCTCCACAAGGGGGCCTCCACACTGGGCACCCCCACACTGACCCCCCTCCACACTGGGCACTCCTCCCACTGACACCCCTTTCCCCAAATGACACTCCTCCACACCGACATCCCCCCACATGACACTCCCTTTTTACCTGACACTCCTCCCCACTGGGCACTCCTCCACATGACACTCCTCCACAATGACCCTCCCCTCCCCACTACATCCTTTCCCCACGACATCCTCCACACTGACACTTCCACAAGGGCACCCTCCACCTGACCCCTCCTCCCCACGACACTTCCACACTGACCCCTCCTCCACACTGACACTCCTCCACACTGACACTCCTCCCCACTGACACTCCTTTTCACTGGGGAAAATCCTCCACAATGGGCATTTTCCCTTTACAAGAAAACTCCTCCCCAATGACATTCCTTCACACTGACACTCCTCCACACGGCATTCCCCCACACTGAAAACTCCTCCACAATGACTTTCCTTCCTTTCCCCTGAACTCCTCCACACTGACATTCCTTTCCCCAAATGACACTCCCCCCAAAACTGAACCCTCCTCCCCACGACAATAATTTCCCCACTGACAACTCCTCCACATTGGGCATCCTCCACACTGACACTCCTCCAAATTTAACCCCTCCCCCCCCCCACAATGACACTCCCCCACATGAAAACTCCCCCACACTGACACTCCTCCACACTGAACACCCCCCACCTGAAAACTCCTCCCACTGCACTCCTTTTCCCCACTGACACTCCTCCCACGGGCACTCCCTTCCCCCGACACTCCCCCACACGGGCACTTCCTCACACTGACACCCTCCACACTGACATTCCCTTTACAAAAAGACACAGACAAATTTTCCTTTCCCCACTGGCAAATCCTCCAAAAACCCGGCACTCCTCCACACGGGCACCCCCCCTCCCCCAATGAAACTTTTTCCAAAATGACACTCCCCCCACACTGACATTCCTCCACACTGACCACTCCTCCACACGGACACTCCTCCACCAAAGACATTCCTTCCCCACTGACACTCCTCCACACTGGGCATTTTCCCCCACAAATGACACTCCTCCACAAATGACCTTCCCTTTTTACACGACACTCCTCCACCTGACCCTTCCCCACCCCTTTACACTCCTCCACAATACATTTCCTTTACACTGACACTCCTCCCCACTGGGCATTCCTCCACACTGGGGCACTCCTTTCCCCAAAAGACAACCCCCTCCAAACTGACACTCCCCACAAGACCCCTTTCCCCCACCTAACACTCCCCCCCCACATGGGCACTCCTCCCCCACTGACAAATTTCCCCCACACTGACCCTCCTCCACACTGACACTCCTCCACACTGAAACTCCCCCACCCTGACACCCCCACATGACACTCCTCCACACTGACATCCTCCAACCCCTGACCCCTCCTCCCACTGACAACCTCCACCTTACACGCCTCCACTCTGACACTCCTCACAATGACACTCCTCCACACTGACACTCCTCCACACTGACACTCCTCCACACTGACACTCCTCCACACTGACACTCCTCCACACTGACACTCCTCCACACTGACACTCCTCCACACTGACACTCCTCCACACTGACACTCCTCCACACCCGACACCCCCCACACTACCTCCAAAACTGACACTCCTCCACACTGAAAACCCCCTCCACACTGACACTCCTCCACCCTGACATCCCCCACACTGACACTCCTTTACACTGACACTTTCCCCCACACTGACACTCCTCCAAAAACTGACACTTTCCCCCCACTGGGCACCCCCCACTGAAACTCCTCACAATGACACTCCTCCACAATTGGGCACCCTCCCCCATGGGAAAAAACCCCACACTGCACTCCTCCACACTGAAAACTCCTCTACACTGACACTCCTCCACACTGACATTCCTTCACCGACACACGACAAATTCCCCCACCTGACCCCCTCCTCCACATTTACACCCTCCCCCCACTGACACTCCTCCCCCACCCGACACTCCTCCCACACACACCCCTTTTCCCCACTGACATTCCCCCAAAACCCGACCCCCTCCCCCCACACTGAAAACTTTCCCCAAAACTGACCCCTCCTCCACACGGGCACTCCTCCACACGACAAACCCCACACTGACACTCCTCCGCAAAAGACCCCTTCCCCCACACTGGGCACTCCCCCCACACTGCACTCCCCCACACTGCCCTTCCCCCACACTGACACTCCCCCACCACTTTTAAATCCTCCACAATGACATTCCCCACACTTTACACTCCTCCCCAACCCCTTGACATTCCTCCACACTGAAAATCCTCCCCAATGAATTCCTTCACAATAAAATCCTTTCCCCACTGACATTTCCCCCACACTGACACCCTCCCCACTGACACTTCCCCCACACTGAAATTCCTCCACACTGACATTTTCCTTTCCCCACTGCACTCCCCCGCCCAAAGACATTCCCCACACTTGGGCACTCCTCCGCCCTTTACATTCCTCCACACTGAAACTTCCCCCACACTGAAACACGGGGCACTCCCCAAAACTGGAATTCCTCCACTCTGCCCCTCCTCCCCACTGACAGTCCTCCAAAACCGGGCAATCCTCCACCTTTACCCCTTTCCCCCATACTGGGAAAAACCCCCCACACTGAAAACTTTTCCCCCCACCTTGAAACACGACATTTTCCCCACATTGACATACTAAAATCCTCCCCCTGACACACGGGCCCCTTCTCCCATACTGACACACTGACACTCCTCCACACTGAAACAAAGACCTCCCCCCACTGAAACACCGACCTCCTCCACACTGAAAATTTCCTTCACACTGGGCTTTCTGTCTCTCCCCCACATTGAACACTGGGCACTCCCCCACACGGGCCACTTTACACCCTTCCCAACAAAAAAAATTTTTATAACGGGGACACCCTCCCCACTTGCTCCCCTGACATCCTCCACACTTGGGGCACACTGACACTCCTCCCACTGAATACTGGGGCACCCTCCCCAATGAAAATTCCTTCACACTTTACTCCTGACACTTTCCCCCACACTCTGATGGGCTGCCACTCTACTACAATGACACCATTTTGATGGGCACTGCCACTTTTGTTCCCCTTGGGCACCCCTGTAAAGGCCCCTTTCCACTTAAATTTATGAAACATTTTTTGATGGGCCTGGGACACCCCTTCTACACTGACACACTGGATGCACGCCAATCTAACCCCAAACTGACACACTGTGAGACACTGCCCCCCTCTACTACACTAACACCCCTGGGGGGGGATGACACTGCCACGTGGGTAAAACTGGGCACCCCGGGGAAAGACATTTCCAAATCTAATACACTGACACATGGGGATGACCCCAAAGTCCAAAAATGGTACACTTTAAAACACTGTGATGAAAACTGCCAATATACTCCCCTGACACACTGTTTATTAACTGCCACTGTGTTAACTAAAACAAATTGATGGGCAATGCCACTCTACTAAATGGGCACAAATTTTTATGACAAAATGCCCCACTCTACACACTTGACACAAATGTTATGACACTTTCCACTGTTTTCAAAAAGGGCAAAACCCGTGATGGGCCCCTGGCCCCTCTTTCTTTCAATGGGCACACCCGTGATGACCTGCCCCCTGTTTTTTACAAATTTAAACACTGTGGGTGACACGCCCCCTCTAAATCCCTTGGGAAAAATTTTGATTTAAAAAGGGCCCCTCTGCTACCTGGGCACATTGTTTTGGAAAACCCGCCACCGGAACATGGGCACATTGTGATGAACCCCTGCCACCCCCTTTCTCAAATGGGCACACTTTTGATGACGCTGCCCCCTGTGCTTCAAATGACAATTGTGATGACAAAAATTTCCAACTCTTTCTACAATGGGCCCCATTTTTGTGACACTGCCCACTTTTGCTAACTGACACATTGATGTGGGCATGGGCCCCTTTTGCTAAACTGCACATTGGGGAAGACACGCCCAAATCTGCTACACATGACACACTGTGTGACGCTGCCAAAAAGTGATACACTGACACATTGTTATGGGAAAATGCCACTCCCGTTTTCACTGACACACTTTGATGACACTTTCACCCTACTACCTGACACATGTCTTTAAAACTGCCCCTGGTTACCCCTGACCCCACTGTGTTTACATGCCAAATCCCAATTTTCAATGACACATTGGGGTTTAAAAACTTTCCCCTCTGCTACAACCTTAAAACATTGTGATTTACAAATGCCACTCGCTAAAAACTGAAACATTGTGATGACAAATGCCACTCTGCTTTCACGGGCACACTGTTATGGGGCACTGCCACTGTTTTTAAAACCCGAAAAAATCCCCCCCTTTATTACCATGCCCCTCTGCTACACTGACCCCATTGTGTTTACAATGGCCCCTGTGTTACCTGACCCCACTGGGGATGACACTGCCACCTTACCCAAGGACACACTGTGATGACACTGAAAATGCTACACTGCACAATGTATGCAACCTGCCCCTCTGCAAAAACTGAACCAAAACCCGTGATGACCCCTGCCCCTCTGTCACTGAACCCCCACGTGATGACACCCGCCACTCTGCTAAAACTGATACACTGTGAGGGGCACTGCCAAATCTACTACAAGACACAGTGATGACACTGCCACGTGGAAAACTAGGGCACAAAATGATGACCCCGCCACTCTGCTACACTGAAACATTGTGGGGACACGCCACTGGTTACACTGAAAACACTTGTGATGGGGCACTGCCACCCCTTTCTCCAAATGGGCACAATTTTGTGATGACACGCCACTCACTACACTGACCACTGTGATGACACTGGCCCCGTGTTACACTGGGCACACTGGGATGACCTGCCCCCCCTTGCTACACGACACATTGTGATGACACTGCCACTCTGGGTACACTGACACACTGTGATGACAATGCCACGTGCTACACTGACACATTGTGATGGGCTGCCACTGTGTTACACCGACACACCCGTGAAGCACTGCCACCTACTACCCCTGACACATTGTGAGACGCTTTCCACTGTGCTACACGACACATTGTGATGACACTGCCCCTGTGCTACACTGACACAATGTGATGACACTGCCACTGTGCTTTTAAAATTAAAATTTTTTTATGACAATGGGCCCCCATGCTCACTTACACCTTGTGATGACACGCCAAGGGGCTACAAATGACCCCACTGTGTTACACTTTCCACTCCCACTAAAAACTGACACCTTTTTGATGACGCTGCCCCTGTGTTACCTGGGCCTGTGAAGACGCTGCCACCTTGCTAACTGACACAACCCGTTTACATTTCCACTCTACACCCGACACATTGGGGATGGGCCCCTGCACTCTGCACACTGAAACACTGTGATGACACTGCCCCTGGCTTTCACTGAACATTTTTGAAGGGCGCGCCACTGTGCTACACTGACACAAATGTGATGACAATGCCACGGGGCTACCTGACACATTGTGATTTACGCTGCCAATGTGCTCACTGCACACTGGATACACTTTCCACTGTGCCCACACTTACACATTTTTTGGGATACCCCTGCCACTGTGCTACCCTGAACACTTTTATGACAATGCACCCGGCTACCTGACATGGGACTCATGTGTAAAGAGTGAATTTTGTACCTATGATTTGGGTAACTTGGGCGGGGGGCTAAATTTTTTTCATTGGTGTTGCTTTTTCTTGCTTGTATTTTCCAAAATGTTAACCAAGTTTATTCGACTTTGGTTCATCTTAAAAACCTAAATTAAATTGGATGTTTTGGAAAAGAATAGAAAAAGGGGAATAAAATGGGAAACCCCTATTTAACAAGGAAACCCATAAATAACCAAAGGAACCCCCAAATAAAATGGAAACCCCCTAAATAAAAAGAGGGAAACCCCCACATAACAATGGAACCCAAAAAATAACAACAGAAAATACACTTAAAAAAATTTAAACCCCTACAAACAATAGAACCCACAAAATAACAAAAGGAAAACCCCTGCATAACAATAGAAAACCCCACAAAAACAATGGAAGCCAAAAATAAAAACAAAAAACCCACACTTAAAAATGGAACCCATACTTAAAAATTTGAAACCCCCCACATAACAAAGGAAAACCCCTACATAACAAAAAGAACCCACACATAAACCCAAAGGAACCCCTTAAAATAACAAAAAGAACCCACACAAAAAAAATGGAACCCTACATAACAACAAACCCCCACCCCTAAAAAATGGAAACCCCTACATAACAAAAAGAACCCCAACCAAAACCTGGGGAAACCCCAAAAATAACAATAGAACCCACACATAACCCTGGAACCCATACATAGCAAAAGAACCCACACATAACCATGGAACCCATACATAACAAAAGAACCCACACTTAACAATGGAACCCATACATAACAATAGAACCCACACATAACCATGGAACCCATACATAACAATAGAACCCTCACATAACCATGGATCCCATACATAACAAAAGAACCCACACATAACAATGTAACCCATACATAACAATAGAACCCACACATAACCATGGAACCCATACATAACAATAGAACCCTCACATAACCATGGAACCCATACATAACAAAAGAACCCACACATAACCATGGAACCCATACATAACAATAGAACCCACGCATAACCATGGAACCCATGCATAACAATAGAACCCACACATAACCATGGAACCCATACATAACAATAGAACCCACACATAATATTGGAAGCTAAACATAACAACAGAACCCACACATAACATATGAACCCAAATATAACAACAGAACCCACACATAACAATTGAACCCACATATAACAACAGAACCCAGACATAACAATTGAACCCCTACATGACAATAGAACCCAAGCATAACAATGGAACCTCTACCTTCCTACTTCCCAGATCATTCCTTCTCCTCATCCTCCTTCTTCTCTTCTTTCCATATCCCCATTCCTTCCTTTTCCTCTATCGTTTTCCCTCCTTATGTTTCCTTCCCTTCCTTTCCTCCCTCCCTCTCCTTCCCTGCCTCCTTCCCTCCGTCCCTCCCTCCTTGCCACCCTCTCGCCCCTCGCTTCTCCCTCCTTCATAAATCTCCCCTACCACTTGTTCCTCCTCCCTCCTCCCAACTCTAGCCTCTCCCCAAATCCTCCCTCTTCACCTCCAGCCATTCCTCCCTATTTCTTCCCTCTCCCCTAACATTTGATTCTTTCCAGTTATTATTATTATTATTATTTCTCTCTCTCTCTCTCTCTCTCTCTCTCTCTCTCTCTCTCTCTCTCTCTCTCTCTCTCTCTCTCTCTCTCTCTCTCTCTCTCTCTCTCTCTCTCTCTCTCTCTCTATCTCTCTCTCTCTCTTTCTCTTTCTCTTTCTTTCTCTTAAAGGTTTCTCTAAGAATTTTACCTTAATTATTTACCTAACTAACTTTAAGTCATTTACAGACTTTCAACTAACATTATCTTTATTACGCATAATTTTTTTAAGTGAGTTGAGGTAGATAACTGCTCTAAGCTTGTTAATGATAGTGGGACCTCTTAACCTAACACCTGTCAAAATCCTTGTGTTAAAACACCTGGAGAACAGGATGACTGAGGAGCAGGTGTGAGCCAGAGATTTCATTTAGTCACTCGACTGTATTTCATGTGTTGGAATGTTGTGTCAACATGTTCCAGACTCGGGTTATTCTAGGAATAAATGATCTCAGATGAAGTGATATTCCTATGAAGGGTACAAAGTGAAGTTGCTGCTTGCTGCCCGTCTTGTTGTGTAGAAGTTCTCTTATCGCTGTCCTCGGAGTGGAGTCAAGTGTGGTACTTTGACGATATTGGCCTTGTACATGACAGATGTTGAAAGTTCTGCTGAAATGACAGATCTATCCAGGCTGGGTCCAAGCGAGAGATGAGTCGTCTTGCTCTGTTCTCCATTCTCTCAAGAAGTCGTAGATAAGACAGGTGCCAGGCAGTCCAAGAAAGTGGAGCATATTCAAGGTGTGAGCGTACTTGTGCCTTATACAAAATTTATCAGCCTCTACTTATAAGTAGGTACGAAATACTCCTTAGTGCTGATAGCTTCCTGGAGGCCTTGTTTGCAAGATTTACAACATGATTCTTCATGGCCAATTTGGAGTCAAATTTCACCCAAGGATATCAACTTTGTCTCCGGGTACCAACACTCTCCCATTCATTCCTACCATTGCTCTATCATTACCATTATGGTGCCATCGTTTTTCCCAGGCTGAGGTAGCTCTTAGCTGGTGATTGATGTAACTTAGAGCAGCTGGCATTTCCTCTCTTGGATAAGCAAATGTCAGAGTACAGTCGTCTGCATATGCATGGGATTCTGGGATGAGATGAAGCAGGCCATTGAAGTAGACATTCCATAACACACTGGTACAAATAGAGTGAAAACTACTCTTAGAGTAGTTCTACTATAAGAATAGGGACTACCATGTAGGTAGACAGAAACTCCAAGTGCTGGCGATTGTGCCAAGAAACTTTTTCTCTCTCTCTCTCTCTCTCTCTCTCTCTCTCTCTCTCTCTCTCTCTCTCTCTCTCTCTCTCTCTCTCTCTCTCTCTCTCTCTCTCTCTCTCTCTCTCTCTGTCCCCCAGGCAACATCAGCACAAACACTTGGATTCATCCTCCCTCCCCCACAATGTGTCTCCCCCCTTCCGCCACTCCACGGGTCCTCCCTTCCCCAGCACCCTACCCCTCCCTCCTCCTGAAGGCAACTCCATTAGCTGTCCACTTCAGCTTTGTCTCCATTCAACTGTGATCAGGGTGAAAGGGGCCGACTTCTGCTGGTATTCAAGAACACCAGCTTAAACCCGCTTGAGTGTCAGCTAACCAGTGTCAGTTAATCAGGAAGTGTCAGCTAATTACCTAGAGTCAGCTAACTAGCTAGTGTCAGCTAACTAGTCAGTGTCAGCTAACCAACCAATGTCAGCTATATTTTGCCAGGTCAGCAGAGAGGTAAACAAACACACACACACACACACACACACACACACACACACACACACACACACACACACACACACACACACACAACACACACACACACACACACACACAAGAGAGAGAGAGGGGTGGATCGACTGCATTCTTTTGGACTGCAAGAAGGCCTTCGACACAGTTCCTCACAAGAGGTTACTGCAAAAGCTAGAGGATCAGGCACACATAACAGGAAAGGCACTGCAATGGATCAGGGAATACCTGACAGGGAGGTACCAACGAGTCATGGTACGTGACGAGGTGTCAGACTGGGCGCCTGTGACAAGCGGGGTTCCACAGGGGTCAGCCCTAGGACCTGTGCTGTTCTTGGTATATGTGAACGACATAACGGAAGGGATAGACTCAGAAGTGTCCTTGTTTGCAGATGATGTGAAGTTAGTGAGAAGAATAAAATCGGATGAGGATCAGGCAGGACTACAAAGAGACCTGGACAGGCTACAAGCCTGGTCCAACAACTGGCTCCTTGAGTTTAACCCTGCCAAATGCAAAGTCATGAAGATTGGGGAAGGGCAAAGAAGACCGCAGACACAATATAGTTTAGATGGC
>NC_069399.1:92752385-92779885 GCF_026875155.1 Cherax quadricarinatus | reverse complement strand
GCCACTCTCACACAGTTTCTAGTATCGTCTGCTAAGGAAGATACAGTGCCATGGTTTATATCCCTGTCTATATCAGAGACGTGACCGAGAAAGAGGTGTGGGGGCAGCGCCCAGCCTTAAGTTAAGAACATAAAAACATTAGAAAGAAGGAACACTGCAGCAGGCCTATGGCTCATGCGGGGCAGGTCCATGTCAACCCCCGGCTTAGACCAATGGCCCACCCAGTCAGGTCACCTCAACTTAAGGAAGGAGCACGGCATCTGACCCAGTGGCACCAGCTAGTCAGGACCAACTCACACTCACCCACACCCTCAACCCAACCCACTCGTGTGTTTATAACTACTCTTTTTTAAACTGCACAACGTCTATAGCTCTAAACGGTTTATCGGCGTTTAATTCAATCACTTACAATCTATTCCGAAACCAGTTTGCTTTCCTATATCCTTTCTGAATCTGATTTTTCCATTTAAAACATTGCTCCTAGTCCTGTTTTGGCTGGATATTTTTACCAGGCTATTTACATCCACCCTTTATTCATTCTGTGTTTTCCAATTTATACCTCAGTCATATCCTCCCTAATTCTAGCGCTTTCAAGAGAGTGTCAGATTCAGTGGCCCTAGTTTATTCCTCAATAGGCAAGGATTCTGATTACGTGGGATCACTTGTCATCCTCTTGTACGTTTTCAGAGCTTTTATTATCCTTTCTGTAATAGGTGACAAACTGTGCACATAGTTTAAATGATGTCCTAACCAAAATATATAGAATTGAACAACTGCGTTTCTCTTATTATATTACTTCTAGATATGAAGCCAAGGATTCTTAGCTTATTGCGAACATTGCACTGTTGTCTTGGTTTCATTT
This sequence comes from Cherax quadricarinatus, assembly GCF_026875155.1. NCBI lineage: Eukaryota > Metazoa > Arthropoda > Malacostraca > Decapoda > Parastacidae > Cherax > Cherax quadricarinatus. The sequence continues at coordinate 92,779,023 of NC_069399.1, read as the reverse complement.
CTGCTAACCAGACTCCTAATCCTTTTCGCAATCAGTAATATTAAGATCTACATTATTTAGTTTATTAATTGTGCAGATTATTATCCTGTCCCAAACAATTGTAGAACTCATGCATTTCTCTAATATAAACTGCATTATGCACTTCTTCCGACCACAGCATCAGTCTATCAAATCTCCTGGGGCTTAAGTCCGATTGTTTGGACTTGGACAAGCCTATTTGGTGTCATCAGCAAATTTGCTTATGTCGACATTTTTTATCTCATTATGTCGTTTATGTTAATTGTGAACAACAAGGGGCTCAACACTGACCCCTGAGGAACACCACTTGTGACGTGCCTCCATTCTGATTTCTCTCTGCTGCATATTTATCAACCATGCCTGTAACCAGGAAAAAAATTCTCCTCCTGTTCCGTGTGCCTTAAGTTTCCTCAATAGCCTCTGATGTGGAGCTCTATCGAAAGCCTTACTGAAGTCCATATACACACTATCATATTCAGTACCATGATCTACCTCCTCAAGTACCTTAGTGAAAAAAGTTAGTAAATTCGTAAGACAGGAACGCCCCTTTGTAAAACCGTGCTGAGATTCATTAATCAATTTATGCCTTTCAAGATGGCTACGAATTGCCTCGGTAATTATTTATTCCAGAAATTTTCCCACTGTGGAGGTAAGGCTTACTGGTCTATAGTTCGAAGCCAAGGACCTGTCACCTGCCTTGTAAATAGGTATTACATTTGCCATTTTCCACTTTCCAGGCACTATGCCAGTTTGTAGTGATATGTTGAAAAGATTAGCCAAAGGTTTGCTAAGTTCCTCTTTACATTCCTTTAAAACCCTTACAAAGAATTCATCAGGGCCTGGGGATTTGTTAGGTTTTAATTCCTCTTTTTGTCTGAGGACCATGTCACTAGTTACCCCAGTCGTCCTGTTCTAAACAATTTATTATTTCTGGAATTTCGTTATCATCTTCCTGAGTAAAAACTGAGAGGAAGTAAGTATTGAATATTTCACACATTTCCTTATCACTGTCAATGATCTGACCTGAGTTACTCTTAAGTGGGCCTATCTTGTCCCTAATCTTACTTCTGTATACCTAAAAGAACCCTTTTGGGTTAGTCTTCGAATCCCTGGCGACCTTAGCCTCGTAATCCCTTTCTGCTTTTCTTATTCATTGTAGCTGCCAGTGATTTCACAGTTTACTCTTACTTTCTGCTTCTATCAGGAAGTTAAATATCCTTGTAGCTGTACCCGCTACAACACTACTCAGGTCCTTGTAGATGTACCCGCTACAACACTATTCAGGTCCTTGTAGATGTACCCGCTACAACACTACTCAGGTCCTTGTAGATGTACCCGCTACAACACTACTCAGGTCCTTGTAGATGTACCCGCTACAACACTACTCAGGTCCTTGTAGATGTACCCGCTACAACACTACTCAGGTCCTTGTAGATGTACCCGCTACAACACTACTCAGGTCCTTGTAGATGTACCCGCTACAACACTACTCAGGTCCTTGTAGATGTACCCGCTACAACGCTCCGTCCGTGAAGGAGAGAGCGTAGGTGAGTACAATTAGGTGAATGTGCACTGTTATGTAAGTTCAGAGTATATCTTACAAGATTGGTACTACAAAGAGTACATTTTACAACAAGACACGAACATTATCTCTACGTCCACAGTAGGACTAGAACCTGCAAACTCTGTATCAGAGTACACAGTACTTTACCAAGAAGCCAGACCCCAGAGTTTGGCTTCGTCGTAAAGTACTGTGTACTCTGATACAGAGTTTGCAGGTTCGAGTCCTGATGTGAACGTGGAGATAATGTTTGTAACTAATTTCACCTGCTTGCGAATTGTTAAGCCTTACAACAAGAGTGAAAACTCACAGAGTACATCCACAGCGCTTCCCATCATCTTGTACTCATCATGTACTGAGTAACTGAGGCATCAGGAGCAGCTACGGGTGGACCATGCCTCTGACTCGTTAGGAGAACCGCCTCATGAACCGCCCTGATTGGTTCCAAATAGTTCGTTGTAGAGCCAGGGGAACAACGTCTTTCAGCTCCTGCACAATGCTGTGCCATCCTGCTCAACTGACTGCTATGTAATCATGAACAACTACCATGTAATTCTCGCCAACACACGGAGAGAGACGGTATATTGTTCTTCATACTTCCACACCTATTATGGGTGCGTCATCGTAATGTGATCCAACATGGGTACGTCAGTAGCTGCTCTATCGCTCTGTGGGTCATTGTATACCTAAGACAGCCGTCAGGAGACGTTTTTACCTGACGAAATCAACAAGCAACAAGATATCTGGGGTTGAGTTCGAAAAATTTTCCAGAGAGTACACGACTTGCAGTAACTTATTTGAATTGTTTGGAAGTTGTATCTGGCGACTTATATACAACCACGACTGACCAGGTTTTGGTTCTCAGTTTTTTTCTGCCAAAACATCAATTACATCATTTGTGGTTTTGAGCAACTCTGTGCAAATGAGCGACTCTCTGACATTCAGGTCAACACCTTTCCTCTAATTGCCAGCTCTTTCTGTCGCTTCTAGTTAAGTTGTACCCAGGGAACTACATTTGTTGTCAAAATGGTCCTTTGTGTGGCTCCGAGGTAGTGAATATTTTTTTAATTTCCTGCTATTTTTCTGCTTTCTGGCACTAAAAATAATATCTTAATACATGTCTACCATGGTTAGATTCCTGTAATTTGTGGGGTTGTAGCTCCTGGTCCATTTCACTATGTATGTAGGGCAGTGTGTGTTACTACATTGTTTCTCATGTATAACACACTTCACTGCTCAGGAGATCACGGCATATTTTTTTGATGGTTAAATTTGCATGTCCCATTTGTTTTCTCTCAGACATGCCCACAAACACCACAGCGTCTGCACATTTCTGTTTTCTGTTGGCTGAGATTTGTCGGAGCTGGTTCCCAGCTGGTGTACTTTATTGACCTGAATCGTCAGCAGCACCAGAGTCAGCAACACCACCAGCTGTTTGTAGAACAGCACCAGAACCATCATCAGTACCAGCACCAGAACCATCATCAGTACCAGCACCAGAACCATCATCAGGTCCAGCACCAGAACCATCTTCAGTACCAGCACCAGAACCATCTTCAGTACCAGCACCAGAACCATCTTCAGTACCAGCACCAGAACCATCATCAGTATCAGCACCAGAACCATCATCAGTATCAGCAACAGAACCATCATCAGTACCAGCACCAGAACCATCATCAGTATCAGCACCAGAACCATCATCATTATCAGCACCAGAACCATCATCAGTATCAGCAACAGAACCATCATCAGTATCAGCACCAGAACCATCATCAGTATCAGCACCAGAACCATCATCAGTACCAGCACCAGAACCATCATCAGTATCAGCACCAGAACCATCATCAGTATCAGCAACAGAACCATCATCAGTACCAGCACCAGAACCATCATCAGTATCAGCACCAGAACCATCATCATTATCAGCACCAGAACCATCATCAGTATCAGCAACAGAACCATCATCAGTATCAGCACCAGAACCATCATCAGTATCAGCACCAGAACCATCATCAGTACCAGCACCAGAACCATCATCAGTATCAGCACCAGAACCATCATCAGTACCAGCACCAGAACCATCATCAGTACCAGCACCAGAACCATCATCAGTACCAGCACCAGAACCATCATCAGTATCAGCAACAGAACCATCATCAGTATCAGCAACAGAACCATCATCATTATCAGCACCAGAACCATCATCAGTATCAGCAACAGAACCATCATCAGTATCAGCAACAGAACCATCATCATTATCAGCACCAGAACCATCATCAGTATCAGCAACAGAACCATCATCATTATCAGCACCAGAACCATCATCAGTACCAGCACCAGAACCATCATCAGTATCAGCACCAGAACCATCATCAGTACCAGCACCAGAACCATCATCAGTACCAGCACCAGAACCATCATCAGTATCAGCACCAGAACCATCTTCAGTACCAGCACCAGAACCATCATCAGTACCAGCACCAGAACCATCATCAGTATCAGCACCAGAACCATCATCAGTACCAGCACCAGAACCATCATCAGTATCAGCACCAGAACCATCTTCAGTATCAGCACCAGAACCATCATCAGTACCAGCACCAGAACCATCATCAGTATCAGCACCAGAACCATCATCAGTATCAGCACCAGAACCATCATCAGTATCAGGAACAGAACCATCATCAGTACCAGCACCAGAACCATCATCAGTACCAGCACCAGAACTATCATCATTATCAGCACCAGAACCATCATCAGTATCAGCAACAGAACCATCATCATTATCAGCACCAGAACCATCATCAGTACCAGCACCAGAACCATCATCAGTACCAGCACCAGAACCATCATCAGTACCAGCACCAGAACCATCTTCAGTACCAGCACCAGAACCATCTTCAGTACCAGCACAAGAACCATCTTTAGTACCAGCACAAGAACCATCTTTAGTACCAGCACCAGAACCATCTTCAGTACCAGCACCAGAACCATCTTCAGTACCAGCACAAGAACCATCTTTAGTACCAGCACCAGAACCATCTTTAGTACCAGCACCAGAACCATGTAAACCACCACGTCACATCAGGGAGTCAGTCCTGCCTGCAGTGTTCTGCACTTGCTTATATCATCTGTGTTACTCTGCACTTGTATTGCTGCCACAAGTGTTACTGACCACCCTGAGTTATTCTCTCTACAACATCCACAACATCTACAACATCCACAACATCTACAACATCCACAACATCTATAACATGCACAACATCTACAACATCCACAACATCTACAACATCCACAACATCTTGTATAAATCTGATAATTTCTCATGGAAAGATATGTTGTGAGTTACTTTTACTTAATACGAGTGTAATAATGTGCTCTCCCACCGTCTGTCACGAAGATTCACAAACACTTCGCTTTTTCACTCTCATTGACACATGACACCACTCATGATACATGGCACTATTCATGATACATGGCATCACTCATGCCACATGGCAATACTCATGATACATGGCACTACTCATGATACATGGTACCTCTCATGATACATGACACCACTCATGACACATGGCACTACTCATGATACATGGCACCACTCATGACACATTGCACCACTCAGGACACATGGCAAAACTCATGATACATGGCAGCACTCATGATACATGACACCACTCATGACACATGGCACCATTCATGATACATGACACCACTTATGACACATGGCACCACTCAGGACAAATTGCACCACTCATGATACATGGCACCACTCATGATACATGGCACCGCTCATTAAACATGGCACCACTCATGATACATGGCTCCTATCATGATACATGGCACCACTCATGACACATGGCACCACTCATGACACATGGCACCACTCATGACACTACTCATAATACATGGCACCACTCATAATACATGGTACCACTCATGATACATGATACCACTCATGATACATGGCACCACTCATGACACATGACACCACTCATAACACATGACCCCAGTCATGATACATGGCTCCACTCATGATATATAGCTCCACTCATGATACGTGGCACCACTCATGACACATGACACCACTCATGACACATGACCCCAGTCATGATACATGGCTCCACTCATGATACATGGCACCATTCATGATAAATTGCAACACTCATGATACATGGAACCATCCATGATTCATGCACCAGCCATGATACATGGCTCTCCTCACAATACATGGCTCCACTCATGATAAACGGCACCACTCATGATACATGTCACCACTCATGACACATGACACCATTCATGACACATGACACCATTAATGACACATGCCACCACTCATGACACATGATACCACTCATGATACATGGCACCACTCATGACACATGGAACCACTTATAATACATCGTACCACTCATGATACATGGCACCACTCATGACACTACTCATGACAGATGACACCAGTCATGATACATGTGTCCACTCATGATACCTGGCATAACTCATGACACATAGCACCACGCATGACACATGGCACCACTCATGATTCCTGGTTCCACTCATGATATATGACACCATTCATAAAACATGGCATCATTCCTGACATCAGCCATGATACGTGGCTCCACTAATTATATATGGCTCAAATCACGATACATGGCACCACTCATGATACATGGTTCTACTCATAAGACATGGCACCTCTCTTGATAAATGGCTCCCCTGATGATACATAGCACAACTCATAACACATGGCACCACTCATGACACATGGCATCACTTATGACACATGGCACCACTCATGATATATGACTCCTCTCATGACACATGGCACCATTCACAATACATGTCACCACTCATGATACATGGCTCCACTCATGACACATGACACCACTCATGACACATGGCACCACTAATAATGTATGGCACCACTCATGATACGTGGCACCACTCATGATACATTGCACCATTCATGGTACATGGCAACACTCATAATACATGGCACCACTCAGGGTACATGGCACCACTCACAATATATGGCACCATTCATAATATATGGCACCACTCATAATACATGGCACCACTCATGATACGTGGCACCAGTCATGATACATTCCATTCATGGTACATGGCAACACTCATGACACATGGCACCACTCATAATATATGGCTCCACTCATAATACACTGTACCACTCATAATACATCTCTCCACTCATGATACGTGGCACCAATCATGATACTATGCACCACTCACGATACATGGCACCACTCATAAAATATGGCACCACTCATTAAACATGGCACCATTCATGGCCCATGACACCACCCATGATACATGATTTCACTCATGATACATGGCACCACTCATTATACATGACAATACTCAAATACATGGCACCAATCGTACAACATGGCACAGCTCAGGATACATAGCACCACTCATGATTCATGGCACCACTCATGGTACATGACACCACTCATGATATATGGCACCCCTAAAAATATATGGCACCACTCATAATACATGGCACCACTCATAAGACATGTTATCACTCATGATACATGGCTCCACTCATGGTATATGACACCACTCTTGTTGGGGCCAGGAGCTGTGAATCGACCCCTACAACCACAATTAGGTGAGTACACATACACACAAACACTCAAACACACACACACACACACACACACACACACACACACACACACACACACACACACACACACACACACACAAACACACACAGTGGGGAAAGCTGTGAAAAATATAAGTTTGCAATAGGAACCAGAGAGAGATAGAGAGAGAGAGATGATGGTGTATCTGTGGTGTGGGTAATGACGCGAGCAACACTCCCCTTTGCCTCATTAAGGAAGCCCAGGCAACCACCAGGTCGCTCTTGTCTCGCCTCTTCCGCCTCAGCCTATGACCACAACACGACCTAAACACGACTTGACCACAACCTGGACCCACTGTCTGCACCCATGACCTAACCACGACTCCTTATTCGACCTCGTCGCAAACTAGAAGGTCAGCGACCTCGTAGTTGCTCGTCAGCAACCTTCTTTCATAACTAACGACTCCCCCCTCACGAACCCTCCCCTCACGACCCTTAGCCAACGACTTTTTCAACAGATCTGTTAACAGGCCTGGTATCATCAGGGACCGAAGTCAAGTTGAAGAACCTCCTTTTATAACCAGTGAACACTCTGTCAGCTGACTCTGTTTATCCAAGTGACGTCACGATCAGCTAATTTATGTTTCTTTACTTCTGGCGATCAGTTGATTATTCTTTATATATTTGGGGAAATCAGCTGATTCAACCTCTTGTATATTAATGCCAGTTCTTCTCTCGCCTCTCCCAGGTTATACCCGTTCTTCTCTCACCTCTCCCAGGTTATACCCGTTCTTCTCTCCCAACACAGACATAGACAGACATAGTCCTATTCCACCAAGGTGGCAATAAAGCAATTGCAAAAAATTGCGGACCGATAGCACTAATATCCCACTTCATAAAAATCTTTGAAAAAGTTCTAAGAATCAAGATCACTACTCTCTTAGATACCCATCAATTGCACAACCTAGGGCAGCTTGGGTTTAAAGTAGGTCGCTCCTGCTTGTCCCAACTACTGGACTACTATGACAAGGTCTTGGACGCTCTGGAGAACAAACACAATGCTGATGTAGTACTCAGACTTTCTGAAAGTCTTCGACAAGTACAATCATAGTGTAATAGCGCACAAAATGTGTGATAAAGAAATAACAGGAAAAGTTCGTAGACGGATCTACAATTTCCTAACAAGTAGAACAGAAACAGTAATATCAAACAGAGTAAGGTGTGAGCGGCTACACTGAAAAGCTCTGTTCCACAATTTATAGTATTCGCTCCCATCCTGTTCCTCATCCTCATATCTGACAGACAAAGATGTCAGCCACACCACCGTGTCTTCCTTTGCGGATGACACCCGAATTTGCATGACAGTGTCATCCATCGAAGACAGTGGAAGACTCAAGCGGACATCTACCAACTCTTTACATGGGCCGCAGAAAACAATGTGAAGTTCAATGAAGACAAATTTCAATTATTCTAATATGGAAAACCTGAGGAAATTAAAATTGTATCGGAGAATAAAACAAATTCCAACCACAAAATTGAGTGAGAAAGTAATGTGAAGAACCTTGGAGTGATAATGACAGACAATCTCACTTTCAAAGATCAAAACAATGTGTCTACCACATCTGCTAGGAAAATGATAGGATGGATAATGAGAACCTTCAAAACTAGAGATGCTAAGCCCATGGCGATTCTCTTCAGATGGCTTGTTCTCTCAAGGCTGGAATATTGCTGTACACTAACGGCCTCTTTCAAGGCAGGCGAAATTGAATACCTTCAGAATATACAAAGAACTTTCACGGCACATATAAGCACCGAAATTAAGTCCCTTGATTTGTATGCCCAGGAACGCAGGCGAAAGAGATTCATGATAATATACACTCGGATAATTCTAGTGGGACTAGTCCCAAATCTGCCCAAGAAAATCACTCCCTACGAAAGTCCAAGACTGGGCAGGAGATGCGGCATCCTCCCAATGAAAAGCAGGGGCGCCACGAGTATGCTAAGATACAACACAGTAAATGTCAGGGGCCCAAGACTGTTCAACTGCCTCCCAGCATACATAAGGGAGATTAACAATAGATCCCTGGCTGTCTTCAAGAAAGAACTGGACAGGCACTGGACAGGCACCTAAAAGTCAGTCTCTGACCAGACGGGCTGTGGTTCGTACGTCAGTATACGTGTGGCCAGAAGTAACAGCCACGTTGATAAGGCCCTGATCCACCACGAGACCTGGTCAGGGACAGGGCCGAGAGGGGCCTTTGACCCCCGAAACCCAGTCCAAGAATACCTCTTGCAGATTATACAAGATTTTCAATAACCACTCACTACACACTCACACTTTCACCCCACGCACTCACACTCACCCTACGCACTCACACTCACTTACACACTCACACTTTCACCTACGCACTCACACACTCACCCTACGCACTCACTCACTTACACACTCACACTTTCACCCTACGCACTCACACACTCACCTTACACACTCACACTTTCACCCTACGCACTCACACACTCACCCTACGCACTCACACTACCTTACACACTCACACTTCCACCCCACGCACTCACACACTCACCCTACGCACTCACACTCACCTTACACACTCACACTTTCACCCTACGCACTCACACACTCACCTTACACACTCACACTTTTACCCTACGCACTCACACATCACCTTACACACTCACACTTTCACCCTACGCACTCACACACTCACCTTAACACACTCACACTTTCACCATACACACTCACACTCACCCTACACACTCACACACTCACCCTACACACTCACACACTCTGCACACTCACACACTCACCCTACACACTCACACACTCACCTACACACTCACACACTCTGCACACTCACACACTCACTTTACACACTCACACACTCACCCTACACAATCACACACTCACCTTCACAATCACACACTCACTCTGCACACTCACACACTCACCCTACACACTCACTCACTCTGCACACTCACACACTCAGCCTACACACTCAAACACTCTGCACTCACACACTCACCCTACACACTCACACACTCACCCTATACACTCACTCACTCTGCACACTCACACACTCACCCTACACACTCACGCACTCACCCTACACACTCACTCACTCTGCACACTCACACACTCACTCTACACACTCACACACTCACCCTATACACTCACTCACTCTGCACACTCACACACTCACCCTACACACTCACGCACTCACCCTACACACTCACACACTCTGACACACTCCAACACACTCAATCCACACACACCTACACACTCACACATCACACTCACACCTACACACTCACTCACCCTCCACACTCACTCACTCACTCTGCACACTCACACACTCACCCTACACACTCACACACTCACCCTACACACTCACACATTCTGCACCACACTCACACACCTCACACACACTCACACACACACTCACCACCACACATTCTGCCACTCACACACTCACCCTACACCTCACACACTCACCCTACACAATCACACACTCACCCTACACACTCACACACTCACTCTGCACACTCACACACTCACCCTACACTCTCTGCACACTCACACTCACCCTACACACTCACACACTCACACTCATACATCACTACACATCACCACTCTGCACACTCACACACTCAACCCTACACACTCACCCCACTCGACACTCCACACACTCACCCTACACACTCACACACTCCCATACACTCAACACTCACCCTACACACTCACACACTCCCTACACACTCACACACTCACCCTACCACACTCACACACTCACCCTACACACTCACACACTCACACCCTACACACTCACACCACACACTCACCCTACACAATCACACACTCACCTACACACTCACACACTCACCCTACACACTCACACATCACATACACACCTACACACTCACACACTCACAACACTCACTACCACTCACACACTCACCCTACACACTCACCACACACTCACACACTCACCCTACACAATCACACACTCACAACACTCACCCTACCCACACTCACACACTCACCCTACACACTCACACACTCACACACACTCACCCTACACACTCACACACTCACCACTCACACACCACTCACACACTCACCCTACACACTCACACACTCACACACTCACCCTACACACTCACACACTCACCCTACACACTCACCACTCACCACTCACCTACACACTCACACACTCACCCTACACACACACACACTCACCCTACACACTCACACATCACACTACCAATTCACAATTCATCAACACTCACATTATCACTACCTACACTCACAGACTCCCTACACACTCACACATCAAGCGACTACTGCCTAGACACTGATTGACACTCACGCTACACTCACTGACACTACTGCCGTACACATGACACACTCACATTACACTGATCTACACACAGACACTCACTCTAACTAACTCCTAGCACACACACTCACTCTAACCTTCAACTATCATATTGATTAACTCAATTCATCACTCATCATTGCAGTACATTGATAGTCACGGTTTCACTAACATGGATGCCTAAACAATGCATTGGAGTAACGGAGTGAGTAACTGATGCTAAGAACTGGATGTGGTAACTGGATGTGAGAACTGAATGTAAGTACTGAATTCAACTGGCGGTAACTGGATGTGTGTAACATAATAACTGGAGTAAACTGGATGTGGGTAACTTAATGTGGGTAACTGGATGTGGAAACTTATGTGATAACTGGATGTGAGTAACTAATGTAAATCTAGATGTGAGTAACTGTATGTGGATAATGGATGTGGGTACGGATGTAGTAACTGGATGGATAAAAATGGATGTGAGAGATTGTAACTGGATGTGAGTAAACTGGATGAAATAACTGGATGTGAGTAACTGGATGTGGAACTGGATGTAAGTAACTGGATGTGGAACTGGATGTATTAACTGGATGTGGTAACTGGATGTTAGTAACTGGATGGGTAACTGGATGTGGGTAACTGGATGTGGGTAACTGGATGTAGTAACTGTATGTGGGATAACTGGATGTGAGTAACTGGATTGTGGTAAATTAGACTGGATGTGGTAACTGTATGTTGAGTAACTGGAGTGGGTAACTGGATGTAGTAACTGGATTGATAACTGGATGTTAGTAACTGGATGTGGGTAACTGGATGTAATAATTGAGTGTAAACTGGATGTAAATACTGGATGTGAGTAACTGGATGTGTAACTGAATGTTAGTAACTGGATGTGGGTAACTGAATGTTAGTAACTGGATGTGGGTAACTGGATGTTAGTAACTGGACGTGGGTAACTGGATGTTAGTAACTGGATGTGGGACACTGGATGTTAGTAACTGGATGTGGGTAAACTGGATATGTTGATAACTGGATGTGGGTAACTGGATGTTAGTAACTGGATGTGGGTACTGGATGTAGTAACTGGATGTGGGTAATAGGTATGTTAGTAACTGGATGTGGGTAACTGGATGTTAGTAAACTGGATGTGTTGTAATGGATGGTAAGTAATTGGAGTGGTAACTGGATGTTAGAATGGACGTGGGTAACTGGATGTTAGTAACTGGACGTGGGTAACTGGATGTTAGTAACTGGACGTGGGTAACTGGATGTTAGTAACTGGATGTGGGTAACTGGATGTTAGTAACTGGACGTGGGTAACTGGATGTTAGTAACTGGATGTGGGTAACTGGATGTTAGTAACTGGACGTGGGTAACTGGATGTTAGTAACTGGATGTGGGTAACTGGATGTTAGTAACTGGATGTGGGTATGGACTGGTAGTAACTGAATGTTAGTAACTGGACTGGGTAACTGAATGTTAGTAACTGGATGTGGGTAACTGGATGTTAGTAACTGGACGTGGTAACTGATGTTAGTAATGGAGTGAGTAACTGGATGTTAGTAACTGATGTAGATGGGTTAGTAACTGGATGTTAGCAACTGGACGTGGGTAACTGGATGTTAGTAACTGGACGTGGGTAACTGGATGTTAGTAACTGGACGTGGGTAACTGGATGTTAGTAACTGGACGTGGGTAACTGGATGTTAGTAACTGGGGTGGGTAACTGGATGTTAGTAACTGGAGTGGGTAACTGGATGTTAGTAACTGGACCTGGGTTACAGGATGTTAGTAACTTGATGTGGGTAACTGGGTGTTAGTAACTGGACCTGGGTAACTGGATGTGAGTAACTGAATGTGGAGTAACTGGATGTTAGTAACTGGACTGGGTACAGGATGTTAGTAACTGGATGTGGGTAACTGGATGTTAGTAACTGGACGTGGTAACTGGATGTTAGTAACTGGATGTTGAGTAACTGGATGTTAGTAACTGGATGTTAGTAACTGGATGTTAGTAACTGGATGTTAGTAACTGGACGTGGGTAACTGGATGTTAGTAACTGGAGTTGTAACTGGATGTTAGTAACTGGAACGTGGGTAACTGGATGTTAGTAACTGGAGGTGGGTAACTGGATGTTAGTAACTGGATGTGGGTAACTGGATGTTAGCAACTGGACGTGGTAACTGGATGTTAGTAACTGGACGTGGGTAACTGGATGTTAGTAACTGGACGTGGGTAACTGGATGTTAGTAACTGGATGTGGGTAACTGGATGTTAGTAACTGGATGTGAGTAACTGGATGTTAGTAACTGGAACTGGAGTTATAGGATGTTAGTAACTTGAAATGTTAGTAACTGGACTGGTAACTGGATGTTAGTAACTGGAGTGGTAACTGGATGTTAGTAACTGGACGTTGGTAACTGGATGTTAGTAACTGGAATGTTAGTAACTGGATGTTTAGTAAGCTGGGATGTTTAGTAACTGGAGTGAGTAACTGGATGTTAGTAACTGAATGTTAGTAACTGGATGTTAGTAACTGGAGGTGGGTAACTGGATGTTAGTAACTGGACATGGGTAACTGGATGTTAGTAACTGGAAGTGAGTAACTGGATGTTAGTAACTGGACGTGGGTAACTGGATGTTAGTAACTGGATGTTAGTAACCGGATGTTAGTAACTGGATGTTAGTAACCGGATGTTAGTAACTGGATGTTAGTAACTGGATGTTAGTAACTGGATGTTAGTAACTGGATGTTAGTAACTGGATGTTAGTAACTGGATGTTAGTAACTGGATGTTAGTAACTGGATGTTAGTAACTGGATGTGGGTAACTGGATGTTAGTAACTGGACGTGGGTAACTGGATGTTAGTAACTGGATGTGAGTAACTGGATGTTAGTAAACCGGGATGGTTAGTAACTGGAATAGTAACTTGATGTTAGTAACTGGATGTTAGTAACTGGATGTTATAACGGATGGGTAACTGGATGTTAGTAACTGGAGGGTAACCGGATGTTAGTAATGGATGTTAGTAACTGGATGTTAGTAACTGGATGTTAGTAACTGGATGTTAGTAACTGGATGTTAGTAACTGGATGTTAGTAACTGGATGTTAGTAACTGGATGTTAGTAACCGGATGTTAGTAACTGGATGTTAGTAACTGGATGTTAGTAACTGGATGTTAGTAACTGGATGTTAGTAACTGGATGTTAGTAACCGGATGTTAGTAACCGGATGTTAGTAACTGGATGTTAGTAACTGGATGTTAGTAACTGGATGTTAGTAACTGGATGTTAGTAACTGGATGTTAGTAACGGTGTTAGTAACTGGATGTTAGTAACTGGATGTTAGTAACTGGATGTTAGTAACTGGATGTTAGTAACTGGATGTTAATAACTGGATGTTAGTAACTGGATGTTAGTAACTGGATGTTGGTAACCGGATGTTAGTAATTGGATGTTAGTAACTGGATGTTAGTAACTGGATGTTAGTAACTGGATGTTAGTAACTGGATGTTAGTAACTGGATGTTAGTAACTGGATGTTAGTAACTGGATGTTAGTAACGGATGTTGTAACTGGATGTTAGTAACTGGATGTTAGTAACTGGATGTTAGTAACGGATGTTAGTAACGGATGTTAGTAACTGGATGTTAGTAACTGGATGTTAGTAACTGGATGTTAGTAACTGGATGTTAGTAACTGGATGTTAGTAACTGGATGTTAGTAACTGGATGGTTAGTAACTGGTGTTAGTAACTGGATGTTAGTAAACTGGATGTTAGTAACTGGATGTTAGTAACTGGATGTTAGTAACTGGATGTTAGTAACTGGATGTTAGTAACTGGATGTTAGTAACTGGATGTTAGTAACTGGATGTTAGTAACTGGATGTTAGTAACTGGATGTTAGTAACTGGAGTTTAGTAACTGGATGTTAGTAACTGGATGTTAGTAACTGGATGTTAGTAACTGGATGTTAGTAACTGGATGTTAGTAACTGGATGTTAGTAACTGGATGTTAGTAACTGGATGTTAGTAACTGGATGTTAGTAACTGGATGTTAGTAACTGGATGTTAGTAACTGGATGTTAGTAACTGGATGTTAGTAACTGGTTGTTAGTAACTGGATGTTAGTAACTGGATGTTAGTAAACTGGATGTTAGTAACTGGATGTTAGTAACTGGATGTTAGTAACTGGATGTTAGTAACTGGATGTTAGTAACCGGATGTTAGTAACTGGATGTTAGTAACTGGATGTTAGTAACTGGATGTTAGTAACTGGATGTTAGTAACTGGATGTTAGTAAACTGGATGTTAGTAACTGGATGTTAGTAACTGGATGTTAGTAACTGGATGTTAGTAACTGGATGTTAGTAACTGGATGTTAGTAACTGAATGTTAGTAACTGGATGTTAGTAACTGGATGTTAGTAACTGGATGTTAGTAACTGGATGTTAGTAACGGATGTTAGTAACGGATGTTAGTAACTGGATGTTATAACGATGTTAGTAACGGATGTTAGTAACTGGATGTTAGTAACTGGATGTTAGTAACTGGATGTTAGTAACTGGATGTTAGTAACTGGATGTTAGTAACGGATGTTAGTAACTGGATGTTAGTAACTGGATGTTAGTAACTGGATGTTAGTAACTGGATGTTAGTAACTGGATGTTAGTAACTGGATGTTAGTAACTGGATGTTAGTAACTGGATGTTAGTAACTGGATGTTAAACGGATGAGTAACTGGATGTTAGTAACTGGATGTTAGTAACTGGATGTTAGTAACTGGATGTTAGTAACTGGATGTTAGTAACGGATGTTAGTAACGGATGTTAGTAACTGGATGTTAGTAACTGGATGTTAGTAACTGGATGTTAGTAACTGGATGTTAGTAACTGGATGTTAGTAACGGATGTTAGTAACTGGATGTTAGTAACTGGATGTTAGTAACTGGATGTTAGTAACTGGATGTTAGTAACTGGATGTTAGTAACTGGATGTTAGTAACGGATGTTAGTAACGATGTTAGTAACTGGATGTTAGTAACTGGATGTTAGTAACTGGATGTTAGTAACTGGTGTTAGTAACCGGATGTTAGTAACTGGATTTAGTAACTGGAGTTAGTACTGTTGTTAGTAACCTGATGTTATGTAACTGGATGTTTAGTAACTGATGTTAGTAACTGATGTTAGTAACTGGATGTTAGTAAACTGGATGTTTGTAACTGGTTGTTAGTAACTGATGTTGTAACTGGATTGTTTAGTAACTGGATTTAGTAACTGGATGTTTTATTAACCTGATGTTAGTAATGGATGTTAGTAACTGGATGTTAGTAACGTAGATGTTAGTTAATGGATGTTAGTAACTTGATGTTAGTAACTGGATTTAGTAACTGGATTTAGTAACTGGATTTAGTAACGATGTTATAACCGGATGTTAGTAACTGATGTTAGTAACGATGTTCATTAACTGGATTTGTAACTGGTTAGTACTGTCTGTTTAGTATCTTTATTAACCTTTGTTAACGTTGTAAGTATCTTTTGTAACTATTTAATATCCTATTAAAATTTTATAATCGTGTTATTAAGGATCTTGAGTCACAGATCTTATTACTCATGTTAACTATGTTTATACTGAAGACATTTGTTAGTATCTTTATTTATACTGATTTTTATAGTTAATTCTGGTATGTAAATATCTTGAATTTATTTATTTCTGTTATAGTTCCTCTTATTATATATCTATTCTTATTAACTATTGTCATTAGAATATTGTTATATCTGTTAGTAACGGATTCTGGTAATGATCTTAGTAATTCTCTTATTTATAACATCTCCTATTCAACATGTTTAATATCTTATGTTAATGGAATCTTTATTAACTGTGTTTTATTTAATGATTGTTTTGTATCATTTAATTTATATTAAATTTCATATATAGCATGATTAATGGTCGTAAACCGATGTTGACTGAGACTTTCTGATTTACCATGTTTAGTGCATTGTTAAACCTTTGTTGAACGGTGTACTAGATGTGTTTTCGTTTAATTTTTGGTAACTGAAATAAATTTTGATTTCTTTTCAATTCATAAATTAGCTTTTACTTTTGTCCTCCTGTAAATCCTTTGAATCTTAAACTTAGTTCATTATATTTTCACTTCCTGGTCATATGCATTCCTGTTACAATGTCTTCAATATGAGTCAGTTTCTTCGCCTTTTTCTGTAGAGGAACGTCTCTCTACCTCTAGTTTACTTCTTTCTTTTTTCTAAGGGGAAAATACCTTGATCATACTTCAGCTGCCAGAAAATTGATCTTTTCAAGGTACTGGTTTGGATCCATGTTATTTAATATATCTTCCTAACATATTTCATTTAGGACATGGCTTACCTGATTCCAACTGATGTTCTTGTTGTTGAAGTTGAATTTGGTGAAGGTACCCTCATAGCTGTATGCATTTTGCTGGTCAGGACTCCTGTGTATGTAAGTCTGGACTTCGATTAGATTGTAATCAGAATTTCTGAGTACATTTAATTACATTTTCGAGTACTTTTATTACCATTTTCGAGTACTTTTATTACCATTTTCGAGTACTTTTAATACCATTTTCGAGTACTTATAATTACATTTCTGAGTACTTTCAATTACATTTCCGGTACTTCGTCAGTTCCTGGTTTAAGATCTTTCATGAACTTCACAAATTAACTTTTTTTAAGCCTTTGTAAGTGATTCTGTCCTAACTTGTTCAATTAGACTCGTTAATTACCTGGGCGTGACCTTAATGACTCTCCTAGTGGAATAATCTCTTTGATAACCCGTCTCCTAAATCCTCGCGTCTTATGGTGATTATTATTATTATTATTATTATTATTATTATTATTATTATTATTATTATTATTATTATTATTATTATTGTTGTTGTTGTTGGTGTTGTTGTTGTTGTCGTTGTTGTTGTTGATGATGATGTTACTGTCAACGTTCATTTTCTGGTCAATGATATTACCGTGATTTTAGGGTAAGTTTGTGGTGCTGATTCCGAATATGTCATCTGTTTTGCTTGATTGGCTCTAATTTTTGATAAATTTGGTATCCCCTTGAAAAACATAAAAGATGTGAAAAATATATTGACCAGACGGGGCTCACTTACAAATCACATTGAAGTTATTTTTTAGGTCATGCAAAAGTCAAATCACGTAATACACACTAGCACTTTATTCTATATAATAGCAGATTAACATAGTAAGATAATTCAGATACCAATAATTACTGCATATGATAATGCTTGTACGATTTTCTTCTATGATGGTCATCAGCACAGTTTTGTTGAGTGAGCAATTGGAAGAGATGCATATTGGTTAGCACTGTGCAGTAAGACACATTTCAAACTTCCAATGGAGCTGTCTATAAAGAGCTGCCAATCTCCTGGTCGATATTCATGTCCCATGTGAAGAAATCCAGGGATGTTATTGTTGTATACAAATTCTTCATCTTGGATGAAGTAAGGAAGGAGTTCAACCTCTCTTCTCCCAGCTGTTATTTTAACTTCTTGTAGATAGTTCGTGTCTCTTAGTATGGATGCTAAGGGTTTAGATGCTTACTTTGATAGACTGAGGCTACGTATCAGATCACTGAGTTCTTCTTGGGAGAACTGCTGGGGTGTTGAAATGTTTACTTTATACTCACTACCGCTGCTATCACCTGTGTTACATCTTAATCCGTAAGTTACTGCAACATCTGACAATGGAAGGTCAGACAGTGTTGTAAACACAGGTCTTCTTGCTGACTCCAAATCAGGATATTCCCACTTGACTCTCTTTTATCAGTTGAAACCTTTCACATTAATGATACAGAAATAAGAATCATGGTGGTGGTTTTCCAGTTCTCTCACACCAGAGACACACCCAAGTTTAAACTTTTTCATTACCTATTTATTCACTGTCGTATACATTCCATGCAGAATTTGTAAGCTATATGGAGACCACTCCAAAATAAGCAAGATAAGATTGTTTTACAAAATCTTTGACTTTTTTTTCCTTGTTTTTGCAAAGAATATTCGCCACAAACGTAGCAAAATGCACTGGGATTGTTTAAGCAGAGTCTTCATGAAGAACTCAAGTTTATCTGGAAAATAACAAAGATTATAGAGTTGTCTGGAGGTCGTTGTTAATACAACTTTTTCGTTAAATATTAAATCATTTAAAAACAAAATTCTAAACTTTATTAAAACTGTATATACAAATTGTTACTACCTGGTTTTCGGGGTCAACGCCCTCACGGCTCGGTCTGAGACCAGGCCTCGTGGTGGAATCAGGCTCTGATCAACCAGGTTGTTAGTGCTACATATACATATGCACGCGTTATGACCAGGTTCCCTGCTAACTAAGTGTAGGTATGTAGTATCTCACAAACTACTGCCAGTTTGAAAATCCTACTGTCATTCTTCAAATTCAACTAAATTAAAATGCCCTAATTACCTTCAAATATCTTTCCTCAGTCAGTGTGTTCCTCAGTCAGTGTGTTCCTCAGTCAGTGTGTTCCTCAGTCAGTGTGTTCCTCAGTCAGTGTGTTTCCTCAGTCAGTGTGTTCCTCAGTCAGTGTGTTCCTCAGTCAGTGTGTTCCTCAGTCAGTGTGTTCCTCAGTCAGTGTGTTCCTCAGTCAGTGTGTTCCTCAGTCAGTGTGTTCCTCAGTCAGTGTGTTCCTCAGTCAGTGTGTTCCTCAGTCAGTGTGTTCCTCAGTCAGTGTGTTCCTCAGTCAGTGTGTTCCTCAGTCAGTGTGTTCCTCAGTCAGTGTGTTCCTCAGTCAGTGTGTTCCTCAGTTAGTGTGTTCCTCAGTCAGTGTGTTCCTCAGTCAGTGTGTTCCTCAGTTAGTGTGTTCCTCAGTCAGTGTGTTCCTCAGTCAGTGTGTTCCTCAGTCAGTGTGTTCCTCAGTTAGTGTGTTCCTCAGTCAGTGTGTTCCTCAGTCAGTGTGTTCCTCAGTCAGTGTGTTCCTCAGTCAGTGTGTTCCTCAGTCAGTGTGTTCCTCAGTCAGTGTGTTCCTCAGTCAGTGTGTTCCTCAGTTGTGTGTTCCTCAGTCAGTGTGTTCCTCAGTCAGTGTGTTCCTCAGTTAGTGTGTTCCTCAGTCAGTGTGTTCCTCAGTCAGTGTGTTCCTCAGTCAGTGTGTTCCTCAGTTAGTGTGTTCCTCAGTCAGTGTGTTCTCAGTCAGTGTGTTCCTCAGTCAGTGTGTTCCTCAGTCAGTGTGTTCCTCAATCAGTGTGTTCCTCAGTCAATGTGTGTTCCTCAGTTGTGTTTCCTCAGTCAGTGTGTTCCTCAGTCAGTGTGTTCCTCAGTCATTTTTTTCCTCAGTCAGTGTGTTCCTCAGTCAGTGTGTTCCTCAGTCAGTGTGTTCCTCAGTCAGTGTGTTCCTCAGTCAGTGTGTTCCTCAGTCAGTGTGTTCCTCAGTCATTTTTTTCCTCAGTCAGTGTGTTCCTCAGTCAGTGTGTTCCTCAGTTAGTGTGTTCCTCAGTCAGTGTGTTCTTCAGTCAGTGTGTTCCTCAGTCAGTGTGTTCCTCAGTCAGCGTGTTCCTCAGTCAGTGTGTTCCTCAGTCAGTGTGTTCCTCAGTTCATTTTTTTTCCTCAGTCAGTGTGTTCCTCAGTCAGTGTGTTCCTCAGTCAGTGTGTTCCTCAGTCAGTGTGTTCCTCAGTCAGTGTGTTCATCATTGTCCATTATTTTCCTCAGTCAGTGTGTTCCTTAGTCAGCGTGTTCCTCAGTTAGTGTGTTCCTCAGTCAGTTGTGTTCTTCAGTCAGTGTGCTTCCTCAGTCAGTGTGTTCCTCAGTCAGTGTGTTCCTCAGTCAGTGTGTTCTTCAGTCAGTGTGTTCCTCATTCAGTGTGTTCCTCAGTCAGCGTGTTCCTCAGTCAGTGTGTTCCTCAGTCAGTGTGTTCTCAGTCAGTGTGTTCCTCAGTCAGTGTGTTCCTCAGTCAATCGTGTTCCTTAGTCAGTGTGTTCCTCAGTCAGTGTGTTCCTCAGTCAGCGTGTTCCTCAGTCAGTGTGTTCCTCAGTAGTGTGTTCCTCAGTCAGTGTGTTCCTCAGTCAGTGTGTTCCTCAGTCAGCGTGTTCCTCAGTCAGTGTGTTCCTCAGTCAGTGTGTTCCTCAGTCAGTGTGTTCCTCAGTCAGTGTGTTCTTCAGTCAGTGTGTTCCTCAGTCAGTGTGTTCCTCAGTCAGGTGTTCCTCAGTCAGTGTGTTCCTCAGTCAGTGTGTTCCTCAGTCAGTGTGTTCTCAGTCAGCGTGTTCCTCAGTCATTTTGTTCCTCAGTCAGTGTGTTCCTCAGTCAGTGTGTTCCTCAGTCAGTGTGTTCTCAGTCAGTGTGTTCCTCAGTCAGTGTGTTCCTCAGTCAGTGTGTTCTTCAGTCAGTGTGTTCCTCAGTCAGTGTGTTCCTCAGTCAGTGTGTTCCTCAGTCAGTGTGTTCCTCAGTCAGTGTGTTCCTCAGTCATGTGTTTCCTCAGTCAGTGTGTTCCTCAGTCAGTGTGTTCCTCAGTCAGTGTGTTTCCTCAGTCAGTGTGTTCCTCAGTCAGTGTGTTCCTCAGTCAGTGTGTTCCTCAGTCAGTGTGTTCCTCAGTTCAGTGTGTTCCTCAGTCAGTGTGTTCTTCAGTCATTTTTTTCCTCAGTCAGTGTGTTCCTCAGTCAGGTGTTCCTCAGTCAGTGTGTTCCTCAGTCAGTGTGTTCCTCCTTCACATTCGTGTGTCTCATTAGTAAGTCTAGGCGCCTATCCGATTGTCCTCTTCAGTGTCCACAAAGGTTTCATAAATAAGCTGATTTGTGCAGCGGTGTGCGTTGTCTCTGCTCCGAGACACCGTCTTACAAAACTATAGTCTAAGTTTAGAGAGTGTTTAACTCACATCAGTGTGTTTGTGTGTGTGTCCTGTGTGTGTCTAGTGTGTGTTGTGTGTGTGTGTGTGTGTGTGTGTCACAGCCTAAGAGTGTTCCAGAATGCCGTTACCAGTGCTAGTGTGACTGGTGGAGATACTGTGACAGGTCAGTGTGCTACTGGGCTAGAGGTGGAGATTACTGGGGAGTGTGTTGGTACTGGGGAGTAGGTGGTTCTGGGCAGTGTGTGTACTGGGGAGGTGGTAGGTCTGTCAGGTGAAGGTACAGGGTAGTGTGTGTACTGGAGGTGTGGTATTGGGAGTGTGAAGTACAGTGTAGTTGAGCCTCATGAGTGTGGTTCCTAGTAGGTGGAGGTACTGGGGAGTCAGTGTGGCCCTGGGAGGTGGTTTACTGGAGGTGAAGTACTGGGGAGTGTGTGAGTACTGTTAAGGTGGTGGTACTGGGAAGTGTGTGTTCTGTGGGAGGTAGTGGTACTGGGGAGCGTGTGACTGGTCTAGGGAGGTTTAGTCAGGGTTCCTAGTCGTGTGTACCTAGCAGGTGAAGGCACTGGGGAGTCGTAGTACTGGGGAGTGGTGTTCTGTGGAGTGGATGTTACTGGGGAGGTGGTGGTCTGGGAGTGATGGTTACTGCAGGAAGTAGAGGTACTGTGAAGGTGTAGTAGTCTGGGGTGGTGGATGGCTTCTTGAGTAAGGATACTGAAGCGTGTTGGTACTGGGGAGTGGTTGTACTTGGGAGGTGGAGATACTGTGATAGGTGGAGGTAACTGTAGCCCTGAGGTACTGGAGAGGTTGGGTACGGGAACCTAAGAGTATCTGAAAACTGCAGGTACTGTGAAGGTGGAGTAGTTGGAGATGGTGGTACTGGGGGAGGTGCGTGAGATACCGGTGGGTGGGGTGGAGGTGCGTTATAGAGGTGTGGGTGTGGGGGTGAGTGCGTGAGCAGAGTGTGGGGGAGGTGGTGACGGCAGAGTGTGGGGTGAGTGGATAAGCCCCGCGGTCGTGGGTGTGGTCAGGTGATGAACAGGCGTACTGGTGTGGCGAGGTGCGTAGAGCACAGCGGTGATCCGGGCAGGTGCTTAGGTATCTGTCAGCTTCTCTTGAAGGCAGCAGGGGTTTATTGGCATCGCCTAATGCTTGATGGGAGTGCGTTGAACTCTTGGGCCCGGACATTAGGGTGTTTCTCTAGTGTACAATGGCGCCCCTACTTTTTATTGGGGGCTTTTGCATCGCCTGCCCAGTCTTTTACTTTCGTAGGGAGTGATTTTTGTGAGATTTGGGCCATTCCCTTTCCCAAAATTTCCAAATGTAATTAATAATCTCTCCCTCCTGCGTTCCCAACGAGTAAAGTCAAGGCTTTCAAGCGTTTTCCCCGTTGTTTGGTGCTTGACGAAATTATACGTGCAGTTAAAAAAATTTTAATTTTGAAAAAAAAAACCCCCCCTTTTTAAAAAAAAAAAAAAGGATTCCACCTAGAGGAACCTGTTTGAAAAGGTTTTCCCGGGTTGCATCCCGTTTTGAAATTTATTTCATCCTTTTATTTTTTCCTCTCTTGCATGTTGTTTTATCCTTGAAAGTGAGTCCTCAGACATTTTACTCCCCGGGCCCCTTTCATTATTTTTCCCCTCTTTGTATGGCCGGAGTCAGTGTATAACTGTTTAGTTATTTTCTCCTCCAGTTTTCCTAAAGGAGTAGTTGGGAAATTTTTCCTCATTGAAATATATTGTTTTCCGTTGCCCATGGAAAATTTGTTTATATTCTTGGGGGTTAACCGCGTTTTCCCCAGGAAAGACACCCTCATGCGATCCCAATCATCCCCAAAGGATGAAACGGGGCTTGGTGTTATCTCTGTTTTGCGATATGAGGAAAGGAAAAAGATGGGGGCGAGCTGTGCCTTGTGGAAACAAGTCTTCACTATGGAGCCTCCGATTTAAATCGTTGACCACTACTCTGGTATTGGGGAGGTGGAAGTACTGTGAAGGTTGAGCTATTGGGTGGTGGTACTTGGGGGGTGGAGGGATGGGGGGCGGTGGGCCCCCGGGGGGTGGTGGTACGGGGAGGGGAAGGAATGGGGAGGTGGTGGTATGTGAAGGTGTGGTACTGGGGGAAATGGGGTACGGGGAGGTATGGGACTGGGGGGTGGGGGTATAGGGGGGGTTGGGATAGGGAGGGCGGGTACCTGAGGGTGAAGGGCCCGGGGGGTGTAGTATGGGGGAAGTGGTGGTACTGGGGGGGTGGAGGACTGGGGAGGTGGGGGTACTGGGGAGGTGAAGGTACTGGGGAAGTAGAGGGACTGTGAAGGTGGTGGTACTGGGGAGGTGGAGGTTCTTGGGAGGTAGAGATACTGGGAAGGTGGTGGTACTGGGGAGGTGGTGGTACTAGGGAGGTGGAGATACTGTGAAGGTGGAGGTACTGGGTAGCTTGAGGTACTGGAGAGGTTGAGGTACTGGGGAACTGGAAGTACTCTGAAAACTGAGGTACTGTGAAGGTGGAGGTAGTTTGGAGATGGTGGTACTGGGGGGAGGTGCGTGAAGCAACCGGTGTGGGTGGGGGGAGGTGCGTAAAGCAGCAGGTGTGGGTGTGGGGGAGGTGCGTGAAGCAGCAGGTGTGGGGGAGGTGCGTGAGGCAGCAGGTGTGGGGGAGGTGCGTAAAGCAGCAGCGTGGGTGTGGGGGAGGTGCGTGAAGCAGCGGGTGTGGGGGAGGTGCGTGAGGCAGCAGTGTGGGGGAGGTGCGTGAGGCAGCGGTGTGGGGGAGGTGCGTGAAGCAGCGGGTGTGGGGGAGGTGCGTGAGGCAGCTTGTGTGGGGGAGTGCGTGAAGCAGCGGGTGTGGGGGAGGTGCGTGAAGCAGCGGGTGTGGGGGAGGTGCGTGAAGCAGCGGGTGTGGGGGAGGTGCGTGAAGCAGCGGGTGTGGGGGAGGTGCGTGAAGCAGCGGGTGTGGGGGAGGTGCGTGAAGCAGCGGGTGTGGGGGAGGTGCGTGAAGCAGCGGGTGTGGGGGAGGTGCGTGAAGCAGCGGGTGTGGGGGAGGTGCGTGAAGCAGCGGGTGTGGGGAGGTGCGTGAAGCAGCGGGTGTGGGGAGGTGGTGAGCAGCGGTGTGGGGGAGGTGCGTGAAGCAGCGGGTGTGGGGGAGGTGCGTATGGAGTGTAATAATTATAAGTGAATCAACTTGATGGTCACACCACGAAGAATTATTACTGGAAGAGTCAGATGTTCGATAAACATTGCGGATTACATAGGAACAAAAAGGTTTTTCGGAAGGGTAATGTGTAGATCAAGTGTTTACATTAAAGCATAACTATGAACAATACTAAGATGACGAAAGTTTTTATTGTATTTATGGGTTAAGAAAACGCATATAATAGTGTGGTTAGCAAAGCAATGCAATGGGTAGAGGCTGAAAATGTATAGAAAAAGAAGTAGGCTGCTAAGACCAGTAAAGAGTGTTTATGTGGATTGTGAGGCTCAGGTCTGGGTATATATGAGAGAGAGAGATTATTTCCCATGGTGATGTCACCATGGTTGTTTAACATGTATATAGTTAGACTTGTAAGAGAAGTAAACACTAGTGTGTTGGGGAGAGGTGTGGGATTCATAGATAACGCATTTGAAAAGAAGTGGAAGTTGTCACAGTTGCTCTTTGCTGATGACACGGTGCTTGTAGGAAATTCAGAAGAGAAATTGTAAAGGTTGGTCGACTAATTTGGGAGGGTGAGTAAAAAATGAAACCAAGAATGAGCACAGGAAAAAACAAGGTAACAAAGAATCTAAGCAAGGAAGGATTGGTTTATCAGATTAGAGGAAGGAAATGTATTTAGATGTTAAGGAGACATCAGCTCTCTGTGTATATACACTGAGAGATACACACCTCTCTGTGTATGTACACTGAGAGATACACGCCTCTCAATGTGCATACACCGAGATATACACACCTTTCAGTGTGTTTATCTCAGTGTATATTCGCCGAAAAGTGTGTATACTTCAGTATGTACTCACCGAGAGGTGTGTATTTTTCAGTGTATATACACCGAGAGTGTGTATCTCTCAGTGTATATACATCAAGAAGCGTATATTTCTTAGTGCATATATACCAAGAGATGTATATATCTCCACGTACATTCACTTAGAGCTGAGTATATATTACTGTACATGCACCGACAGGTATGAATATCTCATTGTATATACGCCATGAATATAAATATAACAATGGTATACAATACC
>NC_069399.1:92722385-92747385 GCF_026875155.1 Cherax quadricarinatus | reverse complement strand
CCTGTCTCTGCCCACCTTGTCTATTCCACGCATTATTTTGCATGTTGTTATCATGTCTCACCTGACCCTCCTGTCCTCCAGTGTCGTCAGTCCGATTTCCTTCAACCTATCTTCGTAGGACATTCCTCTGAGCTCCGGAACTAGCCTTGTTGCAAACCTTTGTACACTCTCTAATTTCTTGACGTACTTGACCAGGCGTGGGTTCCAAACTGGTGCTGCATACTCCAGTATGGGCCTGACATACACAGAGTACAGTGTCTTGAACGATTCCTTAACAAGGTATCGGAACGCTATTCTCAGGTTTGCCAGGCGCCCATATGTTGCAGCAGTTATCTGGTTGATGTGTGCCTCCGGAGACGTGCTTGGTGTTATGGTCACCCCAAGATCTTTCTCCTTGAGTGAGGTTTGCAGTCTTTGTCCACCTAGCCTATACTCTGTCTGCGGTCTTCTTTGCCCTTCCCCAATCTTCATGACTTTGTATTTGGCAGGGTTGAAATCGAGAAGCAAGTTGCTGGACCATGTGTCCAGCCTGTCCAGGTCTCTTTGTAGTCCTGCCTGATCCTCATCCGATTTAATCCTTCTCATTAGCTTTACATCATCTGCGAACAGGGACACTTTAGAGTCTATCCCTTCCACCATGTCATTCACATATATCAGAAATAGCACTGGTCCTAGGATTGACCCCTGTGGTACCCCGCTCCTCACAGGCGCCCACTGTGATACCTCATCACGTACCATGACCCGTTGTTGCCTCCCTGTCAGGTATTCTCTGATCCATTGAAGTGCCCTTCCTGTCATACGCGCCTGATCCTCCAGCTTCTGCACTAATATTATGTGAGGAACTGTGTCGAAGGCCTTCCTGCAGTCCAGGAAAATGCAATCAACCCACCCCTCACTCTCTTTTCTTACTTCTGTTACCTTGTCATAAAACTCCAGAAGGTTTGTGACACAGGATTTGCCTTCCATGAATCCGTGCTGGTTGTTGTTCATAATCGTGTTCCGTTCCAGGTGCTCCACCACTCTCCTCCTGATAATCTTCTCCATGACTTTGCATACTATACACGTCAGAGACACTGGTCTGTAGTTTAGTACTTCGTTTCTGTCTCCTTTCTTAAAAATGGGGACTACATTTGCCCTCTTCCATACCTTAGGTAGATGCTCGGTTTCAAGGGATGTATTGAAGATTGTGGTTAGTGGCACGCACAGCGTCTCTGCTCCTTCTCTAAGGACCCACGGGGAGATGTTGTCCGGACCCCTCGACTTTGAGGTATCGAGGTCACCTAGCAGCTTCTGCACCTCTTCCTCCGTTGTTTGTATGTCATCCAGCACCTGTTGGTATGTTCCCTGTTGGTGCTCCTCTCTGTGCTGTCTTCTCGGAGCCATTCCTGTCTCTACTGTAAATATTTCCTTAAATCTCATGTTGAGCTCCTCGCATACCTCGTGATCGTTACTTGTGAGTTCCCCACCTTCTTTCCTCAGCCTGATCACATGGTCTTTTGACTGTTGTCTTCCTCCTGATGTGGCTATACAGCAGTTTCGGGTCAGACTTGACTTTCGATGCTATGTTATTTTCATACTGTTGCTGGGCC
Source organism: Cherax quadricarinatus (assembly GCF_026875155.1). Taxonomy (NCBI): domain Eukaryota; kingdom Metazoa; phylum Arthropoda; class Malacostraca; order Decapoda; family Parastacidae; genus Cherax; species Cherax quadricarinatus. Next base: position 92,745,796 of record NC_069399.1, on the reverse strand, counting down.
TCCCTTTTTACCTGTGCATACTAGTTCCTGGCTCTGCGACTAATCTCCTTATTTTCCTGTGTTCTTCACCTTCTGTACTTTTTCCATTCTCTATTGCACTTGGTTTTTGCCTCCTTACACCGTCGGGTAAACCAGGGGCTCGTTCTGGTCTTCCCATTATTTCTGTTGCCCTTGGGAACAAACCTTTCCTCTGCCTCCTTACATTTTGTTGTTACGTATTCCATCATTTCATTTACCGACTTTCCTACCAGTTCTCTGTCCCACTGAACCTCTTGCAGGAAGTTCCTCAAACGTATCTAGTCCCCCCTTTTATAGTCTGGCTTTTCCCATTCATCTCCTGTTACTCTCTCCACTTGTAACTCTACTATGTATTCAAAGCACAGAACCACGTGGTCACTAGCTCCTAGGGGTCTCTCATATGTGATGTCCTCAATGTCTGAACTGCTCAGGATGAACACAAGGTCCAGTCTCGCTGGTTCATCCTCCCGTCTCTCTCTGGTAGTATCCTTAACATGTTGATGCATGAGGTTCTCCAGTACCACATCCATCATCTTGGCTCTCTTTGTTTCGGGACCCCCATGTGGTTCCAGGTTTTCCCAATCGATCTCCCTGTGGTTGAAATCGCCCATAACCAGTAACTTTGCTCTGCTCGAGTGAGCTCTTCTAGCCACCTCAGCAAGTGTGTCCACCATTGCTCTGTTACTCTCTTCGTATTCCTCTCTTGGCTTCCTGCAGTTCTGTGGTGGATTACACATCACTGCAATGACTACCTTGTGCTCCCCAGACTGAAGTGTACCTACTATGTATTACCCTTTCTCCAATCTCGTATTTGTATTTGTGAGAGAGTGTTTGTGAGAGTGTGTTTGCGAGTGTTTGTGAGAGTGTCTGTGAGAGTGTTTGTGAGAGAATGTTTGTGAGAGGGTTTGTGAGTGCTTGTGAGAGTGTGTTTGTGAGAGTGTTTGTGGGTGTTTGTGAGAGTGTTTGTGAGTGTTTGTGAGAGTGTTTGTGAGAGTTTGGGAGTTTTTGTGAGAGAGTATTTCTGAGAGAGTGTTTGTGAGAGTGTTTGTGAGTTTGTGAGAGTGTGTTTGTGAGAGTGTGTTTGTGAGAGTGTTTGTGAGTGTTTGTGAGAATGTTTGTGAGTGTGTTTGTGAGAGTGTGTTTGTGGGAGTGTTTTTGAAAGTGTGCTCGTGAGAGTGTTTGTGAGAAAGTGTTTGCGAGAATGTTTGTAAGAGTGTGCTTGTGAGAGTGTTTGTGAGAGTGTTTGTGAGAGTGTGTTTTGTGAGAGAGTGTTTGTGAGAAATGTTTGTGTGTTTGTGAGGGTGTGTTTGTGAGAGTTTTGTGAGTGTTTGTGAGAGTGTGTTTATGAGAGTGTTTGTGAGTGTTTGTCATAGTAAGTTTGTGAGAGTGTTTATGAGTGTTTGTGAGAGTGTTTTTGTGAGAGCGTGTTTGTCTGAGCATCGGGGTGTTTGTGAGAGTGTGTTTGTGGGAGTGTTTGTGAGTGTGAGAGTTTTTTGTGAGAGAGTGTTTGTGAAAGAGTGTCTGTGTGAGTGTTTGTGAGTGTTTGTGAGAATGTGTTTGTGAGAGTGTGTTTGTGAGAGTTTTTGTGAGTGTTTGTCAGAGTGTGTTTGTGAGAGTGTTTGTGAGTGTTTGTGAAAGTGTGTCTGTGAGAGTGTTTGTGGGAGAGAGTGTGTGAGTGTGTTTGTAAGAGCGTCAACACAAGTTCCAGTGCGTCTTAAAATCCCCGTAAATCCCCGTTAATCCCCGGTAATCCCCGGCCCTTCCAGATGAGTGTTACATGCCCTTGGATTTCCTCGGATAGAGGGAGGGATTACATTAGTGATAATCCAGTGATGGAGGGAAGGATTACAATGATGGTGCTCCACTGAGGGAAGGAAGGATTACAATGATGGTGCTCCACTGAGGGAAGGAAGGGTTACAATGATGGTGCTCCAGTGATGGAGGGATTACAATGATGGTGCTCCAGTGATGGAGGAATTACAATGATGGTGCTCCAGTGAGGGAAGGAAGGGTTACAATGATGGTGCTCCACTGAGGGAAGGAAGGGTTACAATGATGGTGCTCCACTGAGGGAAGGAAGGGTTACAATGATGGTGCTCCACTGAGGGAAGGAAGGTTACAATGATGGTGCTCCACTGAGGGAAGGAAGGGTTACAATGATGGTGCTCCACTGAGGGAAGGAAGGGTTACAATGATGGTGCTCCACTGAGGGAAGGAAGGGTTACAATGATGGTGCTCCACTGAGGGAAGGAAGGGTTACAATGATGGTGCTCCAGTGATGGAGGGATTACAATGATGGTGCTCCAGTGATGGAGGAATTACAATGATGGTGCTCCAGTGATGGAGGGATTACAATGATGGTGCTCCAGTGATGAAGGGATTTCAGTGATAGGGCTCCAGTGATGGAGGGAAGGATTACAGTGATGGGGCTCCAGTGATGGAGGGATTACAATGATGGTGCTCCAGTGATGGAGGGAGGGATTACAACGATAAAAATGACGGATTTAGGGGGGAAATACACTGAGGAAAAAACAGAGAATAAGGGATTACAATGAGGATAATCCAGGGATTAGGGTAGGGGTTAAACTAATGATAATGGAGGGACTGATGTGGGATTAAAATGATGATAATAGAGGGAATAAGACAGGGATTACAGTGATGATAATGAAGGGATTGAGGAAAAGATTACAATGATGATAATCCTGGGATTAATGAAGGGGTTTATAATGATAAGCCATGAGTAAAGGATTATTGATGTAATACTCTTGGGTAAACAACACAGGATGAGGGATTACAGGAATTAAGAATTCCAGTCAGCGGTAACATAGGAATGGTATTAAGTGTAAATCCCATGGGCGGGGATTTTTACAGCGGTAATATACCACTATGTTGACTGTAACATGGGTGGGAGGTGTGAAGACAGGTGGGTTGGTGGGTGGGAGGTGTGAAAAAAGGTAGGTGGGTGGGTGGTAGGTTTGAAGACAGGTAGGTTGGTAGAGGGGAGGTGTGAAGACACGTGGGTGGGTGGATGGGAGGTGTGAAGACAGGTAGGTGGGTGGGTGGGAGGTGTGGAGACAGGTGGGTGGGTGGGAGGAGTGAAGACAGGTAGTTGGGTGGGTGGGAGGTGTGAAGAGAGGTGGGTGGGTAGATGGGAGGAGTGAAGACAGGTGGGTGGGACGGTGGGAGGTGTGAAGACAGGTAGGTGGGTGGGTGGGAGGTGTGGAGACAGGTGGGTGGGTGGGAGGTGGTGAAACAGGTAGTTGGGTGGGTGGGAGGTGTGAAGACAGGGAGGTTGGTGGGTGGGAGGTGTGAAAAAAGGTAGGTGGGTGGGTGGGAGGTGTGAAGACAGGTAGGTTGGTAGAGGGGAGGTGTGAAGACACGTGGGTGGGTGGGTGGGAGGTGTGAAGACGGTAGGTGGGTGGGTGGGAGGTGTGGAGACAGGTGGGTGGGTGGGAGGTGTGAAGACAGGTAGTTGGGGGGGTGGGAGGTGGAAGACAGGTGGGTGGTAGATGGGAGGAGTGAAGACAGGGGGTGGGAGGGTGGGAGGTGTGAAGACAGGTAGGTGGGGGGGTGGGAGGTGTGGAGACAGGTGGGTGGGTGGGTGGGTGGGTGGGTGGGTGGGAGGTGTGAAAACAGGTAAGTGGGGTGGTGGGAGGTGTGGAGACAGGTGGGTGGGTGGGAGGTGTGAAGACAGGGAGGTGGTGGGTGGGTTAAGTGTGGAGACAGGTGGGTTGGTTGGTTTGTGGGAGGTGTGAAGAAAGGTGGGTGGGTGGGTGGGTGGGGAGATGTGGAGACAGGTGGGTGGGTGGGTGGGAGGTGTGAAGACAGGTAGGTGGGAGGGTGGGAGGTGTGAAGACAGGTGGGTGGGTGGGAGGTGTGAAGACAGGTAGTTGGGTGGGTGGGAGGTGTGAAGACAGGTGGGTGGGTAATGGGAGGGGTGAAGACCCGGTGGGTGGGAGGGTGGGAGGTGTGAAGAAGGTAAAGGGGGGTGGGGGGTGGGAGGTGTGAAAACAGGTAGGTGGGTGGGTGGAGATTTTGGAGACAGGTGGGTGGGTGGGAGGTGTGAAGACAGGTAGGTGGGTGGGTGGGTTAAGTGTGGAGACAGGTGGGTTGGTTGGTTTGTGGGAGGTGTGAAGAAAGGTGGGTGGGTGGGTGGGAGATGTGGAACAGGTGGGTGGGTGGGTGGGAGGTGTGAAGACAGGTAGGTGGGAGGGTGGGAGGTGTGAAGACAGGTGGGGGTGGAGGGAGGTGTGAAGACAGGTAGGTGGTGGGGGGTAGGTGTGAAGACAGGGGGTTGGTTTGACGGGAGGTGTGAAGACAGGTAGGTGGGTGGGTGGGTTAAGTGTGGAGACAGGTGGGTTGGTTGGTTCGTGGGGGGTGTGAAGAAAGGTGGGTGGGTGGGTGGGTGGGTGGGTGGGTGGGAGGTGTTGAAGACAGGTAGGCGGGTAGGTGGGAGGTGTGAAGACAGGTGGGTGGGTAGATGGGAGGAGTGAAGACAGGTGGGTGGGTGGGGGAGGTGTGAAGACAGGTAGGTGGAGGTGTGAAGACAGGTGGGCGGGAGGGTGAAGACAGGTAGGTGGGTGGGTGAGAGGGGGTGAAGACAGGTGGGTGGGTGGGTGGAGGTGTGAAGACAGGTAGGTAGGTGGGTGGGAGGTGTGGGACAGGTGGGTGGGTGGGGGGAGGTGTGAAGACAGGTGGAGTGGGTAGATGGGAGGAGTGATGACAGGGGGGGTGGATGGATGGGAGGAGTGATGACAGGGGGGTGGGTGGGGGGGAGGTGTGAAAACAGGTAGGGGGGTGGGGGGGGAGGTGTGAAGACAGGTAGGTGGGTGGATGGGAGGTGTGAAGACGGTAGGTGGGTGGGTGAGAGGTGTGAAGACAGGTGGGTGGGTGGGAGGTGTGAAGAAGGTAGGTGGGGGGGTGGGAGGTGTGGAGACAGGTGGGTGGGTGGGTGGGAGGTGTGAAGCAGGTGAGTGGGTAGATGGAGGTGTGAAGACAGGTAGGTGGGTGGGTGGTTTAAATGTGGAGACGGTGGGTTGGTTGATTTGTGGGAGGTGTGAAGAAAGGTGGGTGGGTGGATGGGTGGGGGGGGTGGGTGGTGGTGGGAGGTGTGGAGACAGGTGGGGGGGTGGGTGGGAGGTGTGAAGACAGGTAGGGTGGGTGGGTGGGGGAGGTATGAAAATAGGTGGGTGGGTGGGTGGGAGGTGTGAAGACAGGGGGGTGGGTGGGAGGTGTGAAGACAGGTGAGTGGGTAGATGGGAGGTGTGAAGACAGGTAGGTGGGTGGGTGTTAAGTGATGGACTGACTGAACGAAGTGATGGATTGACTTAATAAAGTGAAGGATTGACTGAACGGAATGATGGATTGACTGAACGAAGTGATGGACTGACTGAACGAAATAATGGATTGACTGAACGAAATGATGGATTGACTGAACGAAGTGAGGATGACTGAACGAAATGATGGATGACTGACGAAATGATAGATTGACTGAACGAAGTGATTGACTGACTGAACGAAATGATGGATTGACTGAACGAAATGATAGATTGACTGAACGAAATGATAGATTGACTGAACGAAATGATGGATTGACTGAACGAAGTGATGGATTGACTGAACGAAATGATGGATTGACTGAACGAAATGATAGATTGACTGAACGAAGTGATGGATTGACTGAACGAAATGATGGATTGACTGAACGAAGTGATGGACTGACTGAACGAAGTGATGGACTGACTGAACGAAAAAGATGGATTGACTGAACGAATGATGGACTGACTGAACGAAATGATGGATTGACTGAAACGAATGATGGATTGACTGGGAACGAAATGATGGATTGACTGAATGAAATGATGGATTGACTGAACGAAATGAAAGGATTGACTGAACGAAATGATGGATTGACTGAACGAAGTGATGGACAGACTGAACGAAATGATGGATTGACTGAACGAAATGATGGATTGACTGAACGAAGTGATGGACTGACCGAACGAAATGATGGATTGACTGAACGAAGTGATGGACTGACTGAATAAAGTGAGGGATTGATTGAACGAAATGATGGATTGACTGAACGAAAATGATGGATTGACTGAACGAAATGATGGATTGACTGAACGAAATGATGGATTGACTGAACGAAATGATGACTGACTGAACGAAAAGATGGATTTGACTGAACGAAGTGATGGACTGACTGAACGAAATGATGGATTGACTGAACGAAATGATAGATTGACTGAACGAAGTGATGGATTGACTGAACGAAATGATGGATTGACTGAACGAAATGATGGATTGACTGAACGAAATGATGGATTGACTGAACGAAGTGATGGACTGACTGAACGAAATGATGGATTGACTGAACGAAATGATAGATTGACTGAACGAAGTGATTGACTGACTGAACGAAATGATGGATTGACTGAACGAAGTGATGGACAGACTGAACGAAATGATGGATTGACTGAACGAAATGATAGATTGACTGAACGAAGTGATGGATTGACTGAAAGAAATGATGGATTGACTGAACGAAATGATGGATTGACTGAACGAAGTGATGGACTGACCGAACGAAATGATGGATTGACTGAACGAAGTGATGGACTGACTGAATAAAGTGAGGGATTGATTGAACGAAATGATGGATTGACTGAACGAAATGATGGATTGACTGAATGAAATGATGGATTGACTGAACGAAATGATGGATTGACTGAATAAAGTGATGGATTGACTGAACGAAGTGATGGATTGACTGAACGAAGTGATGGACTGACTGAACGAAATGATGGATTGACTGAACGAAGTGATGGACTGACTGAACGAAATGATGGATTGACTGAACGAAGTGCTGGACTGACTGAACGAAATGATGGATTGACTGAATAAAGTGATGGATTGACTGAACGAAATGATGGATTGACTGAACGAAATGATGGATTGACTGAATAAAGTGATGGATTGACTGAGCGAAATGATGGATTGACTGAATGAAGTGATGGATTGACTGAACGAAGTGATGGATTGACTGAACGAAATGATGGATTGACTGAACGAAATGATGGATTGACTGAATGAAGTGATGGATTGACTGAATGAAGTGATGGATTGACTGAATGAAGTGATGGATTGACTGAACGAAGTGATGGATTGACTGAACGAAATGATGGATTGACTGAATGAAGTGATGGATTGACTGAATGAAGTGATGGATTGACTGAACGAAGTGATGGATTGACTGAACGAAGTGAGGGGATTGACGGGAAAAATGAGGATTACTGAAAAAAAGTGAGGATGATTGAAAAAGTGATGGTTTGACTGAAAAAATGATGGATTGACTGAAGAAGTGATGGATTGTTAAATAAGGTTTGGGAAAAAATATTTCTAAAAAAAACAAACCCCAAAGGGGATTTTCCCCAAAGAAAAATATTTTTTTTTGGGAATAAAAAATTTTTGGTAGAGAGGTTAGGGAAATAATAAGATCCCCCCGGGAAATGCCAATTTTTAAATTTAAAAGAATTCAAAATAAAAAAAACCCATTTAAAAAATATACGAATTATCTTTAAATAAGTTAAAAATACATGTTTCTTCTGTATATCCAACTATACATAAGGTTTAAAAACAGAGGATTAGGGGGGATTCTAGAATAACATAATAAAAAATGAGATTATTTATACATTAAAGTCTTGTTTCCCAATTGGAAGCTCAGAATAAAACAGATATGTCGGGCCCGGCAATAAATTTTTCCAGAAACCAGAGACAGCAGGAGTTTCTGTTGGCTGCTATTTTCTTCACCCCGTCCCTCACCTTGAGCAACAGGTAAAAGTGGGTCACGTGCCGTGACTCCCCAACACTCATAGAGTAGTTGAACATAAAGGGGGGGGGGAAAGGGGGGGGTTAAAACCCATCAAACATCAGGGCAAAACTACACAGGCAACCGGGCGGGGGCGGGTTACTATACCTCCTTTAAACTTTCATGGCCATGTTACAAAAATTAAATTGTTAAAAAGAAAAAACTTTAAACAAGGACGTTCATTTCCAAATTTAGCTATTAAAAAAAAATGCCCGCAATTAATATTAAAGGAAGGTTAACCATGGGGGCATACCCCCCGGCCCCAAAAGAAAAATTTTCCCGGCTTTTAAAAATTGCTGATGGAGTAAAAAAACCAACCAGCGGGATAGGGAGGAGGAAATCTTTTCCGGGTTAGCATCCATTTGCTAGAACTGGTCCAGAAACTGCTTGACTGAAAGAATTTCTTATTAAGCCATATTAGGAGCGAGAGGGGGCTCGGCTAACACGTTGCTCGCCCCTTTAGTGAAAAATGGAATCCGGAAAGGGTTTGGATCCTTAAGCCCAGGAAATATTCTAACTTTTTTTTGTTTCATAGAATTTATGAAAGTTGAGGTATGGCTGGTAAATATTTATCACATGAGGAGTATTAACCCGGGGTATACGTCAAAGTGTTTAAGGACAACACAAAAGCCAGGGCTTCTTTTTAAGTTAAAATAAGATTTTTGTATTCTTTAATTTATGGGAAAAAAACATATAGGGAAGTAGAATAACCTTTTTTGGAAGGATTGAATAAGCAGCCCCCTATAGCTGCTCATGGCACAACATGGGGGGTTTAAAAGGAATTTTGGGGGAAGGGGGGCACGAAATACTGGGGCAGGGGGAAAGGAAACTTTTTAAACGTTTAAAAGCTTTTTCAAATTCTGTCCCAATTAAAAATTTTTAGACGGTCAATCTAGTCAGGGGGGGGGAAAACTTGAGCAAAGTTTGGGCAAAAACGCCTGTAATAATAGCCATTCCAAAAACGTTGGAGGGCTTTCCTGTCTTGAGGAGACGGGAAATTTAAAATACTTGGCCCTTTTTAAAAGGTCGGGGCTACTAGTCCCTTCCCTATTTTAAAACCGAGAATTTAATTTTGGGCTTTACCAAAGTCACTTTTTTGAAAAAAAGGAAATTGTTTTCGCAATGCTTTTAGTTGTTGCTCTAATTTTTCTAAAGAGACTGCCTCATCACTAAAACCACCAAGGTCGTCTAATTTGCCCCACCTTCAAAGGGTTGGACAAAATTTTTCATAATTCTCTGGGAAAGGAGGGGGGCGTTCACAAGCCGAAAGGCATCCCCTTATACTAAAATAGTCCGTTTTTAACTACCCCCCGGAAATCTCTTGGCCCTGGAGTTAACGGCCCCTGAAATACCCCCCCTCAGCAAGTCTAATCGGGTCCAAATTTGGCACCGGGCTACAGCATCTTTTAAAAACATAAACCCTGGTAAGGAAACCCATCGGGGGTTTGGTGACGAATTTACTACGGAATCCGTGAAAAGCGGAGGGTACCAGGGGTTTTGGACCAATAAACAGGAGAGGCCAAGGTGTCCAAGGGGTTCTATCAAATTATATTCCTTTTAAAGTTTTTATTTCTTGTTAAATTTTAAATCTTGTTTTCGGGAGAGCCCCGGTAAGGGGATTGCTTTTTTGGACATTTTTAAACAATTCAATATCGTGAAACCCCCAATGTACGGGGAGTGGGGAATTTTTGAAGTGAGTTATATTTAGGATTAACTCTTTGATTTGAGATTTTTGGGAGTAGGAAAACTTCCGGGAATGGTCAGTTTTTTTAAAAAACTTCAGAATTATGTTCTAATTCTTTTATTTCCCTTACATGTATTCCTTATTTCAGTGGATGTGGGTTTTGAATAAGGTAAAATAGTGGGAAAAGGGCTAGACCGTATTTCTTTAATTTACTATGTGATCCTTTAATTTTCTTACACGCCCCTGGTTCACGGACCAATAATTCACCTCATTTTCCTTTGTCTACTATTTCAATGGCCCCAAATATCTGGGTTTTAAAGAAAGTTGGGAATTAAGTTTTTAACAAACACAAATTTTCATTCGGAGAGAATAAAGGGAATTTAGCCTTTTGGTCATAAGATTTCTTCTTTTGGCTTGAGTTTTGACGATTCCCGGGCAGCTAAGCTTTTTTAAATTTGGAGAGGGGTTTCTTTCCAAAGTAAGGGGCTGGGATAAGAAGGGTCCTCTTTTCCCTATCCAAGAATCTCGTAAATGGCTGGGGGCCCTCGCACCTGATGTCCAAAAAATCAAGTCAAATGGGGGTATTTAGTACTTTCTTGTTCAGCTTCCGGAGGGCAAAGAGAAAAAGGGGAAAACCTTCGCCCCATTCACAGAATATTGCTAAAAGTAAGCACGTAAAGTAGATTTTAAAGGGGTTTTGGTGGAATTTTTCGCACTCCTTGGGGCTGGGGAATATATGCTGTGAGGGTTTGTCTTACTTTAATCGAGACATCCCTCTTTAAAAACCCCAGACGAAAATTAAACCTTGGCAGATTGAATTTTTCCCGGGATGCCTATTTGAGCAAAGAAGCGTTTTAACTTTACTTATTTCGGGAAATTAAATTTTGGACAGGGGGGATAGCATCGGTCCCGAGTTGCCATATCTTGTATTTAAGTTTCTTTTACCCTTTTTGTGGGGGAAAAACGGCCCTACACAATCAATAACTAATCTTTCAAAAGGTTCTTCAGGAATTTTTATTGGAAGTAAAGGGGCAGCCGGGATTGTGCGCCGTTTTGCCTTTATTTGACAAACTGGCATTTCCGTGTTTGTCAGAAATATAAGTCCCATCTGAGGCCAAAAAAAATATTCTTATTTTTTTCTTGTCTTAGGGAATCCTAAATGACCTCCAGGGATTATCATGTGTAGTTCAAATACCAATTCGAAAAGGACGAGGCACCACTAAAAATTTCCCCTTTTGAACCAAATCATTACATTTTTTCCCTTTTCCAAAGAAACCCGTCTTCATCTAAAAGGAAACCTTCCTCTTTACCTTATTGGTTAAACTTTTATCGCCTTTGACCATAAGAAATTCTTCTTTATTACTTTTCTAGCTAGGTCCGCAGGGACGGTAAAAACTTTGGTCACCTTGGGCCGACTGAATTGCTTCGCTAAACGGGAAGTTCAAACCTTTTTTATCGGACATTTCAAAAGGGCTTTTGAATATCCAAAAATTTGTTAGAGTTCTTACCATGGCTCTGGTGACCAATTGGGGGGAAAAAAATCTAGCCCTGCCTCAAGGCTTTAAGGAATAATTTAAATCACAAGTTATCAAAAACCAGAGGCTCTTGGGATCTCCAATTGATCAATTTCGTTCCCGATTAATAATCCACCCCGGCAAGGGGAAAAAGGGTTTATTCTGAAAGTCCCACATTGTCCACCTACATATCCAGGCAGTTCTACAAAAATCCTTATAATGGGACCTTTATTATTGTGCCCCCTAAGCCCTAATAATACGTCTAGGGGGGGTTTCTCTACTAGTAGGTAACTTTACCAGGTTTGTCTTAATAAAAAAGGATAGTGCCAGTATTCGAAAGGTGTGAATTTACAACCTCTTTTACAGAGCCCGAACTTCCCCGGGGAAAAGTAGGGTTCCTACTCCCGGGGGACCTTTTTTCTGAACCTGTCGTTAAATCATCTATTAACCCCTCTAGAGGAGGCCCTGAAAAGGTAGGGATTCACACCCGAGTTTCATACTTCCAAAGGGGAAATTTTATTACCTGGGTAGGATACCCCCCTTTGGTTGGGTTTTTCTTCCCGCTTTTTGCCAACACTGGGACTGTTAGACCAAAATTTTTTAAAAAAAAGGCACGTGGTAATTGTCTTTAGGATATGTCTGGAGAAAAAAAGGCCTTGTCACCTGTTTTTTTGTCTGAATACACCTTCAAATTTCGCCAGGATTTTCCCCTAGCCGTCAACTTAAAACTAAAACCTTGGAGGTAGATTTTTTTTCCCCGGGGCCTTAGACATTTCTGGGGTTTAAAAGCATGGGAAATTTCAAAGTGATCTGCGTGGAGCAGTTCTAACAATTGTAGGGGGAAATGTCAAAAAAATTTATCACCCTCTCGGAAAATATTTAAAAAGATCTTCATGCAACACATTGGGAAATGACTCACTGAGGCGGCTCCCCGGCCCTAGCCAACGCTCGAAAGCGAGATTTTTTCCCCCTGGCAAAGCCCACCCAAACGCTGGGGATATTTTCAGATTCAAACATCTTAAAATAACGACAGGAAATAAATCATAACTTTCAGAAGACAATCTTTTCCCTGAGTATAATCAAAATATTGTTCAAAGGTAATTGGCAGTTATGGTTTGGGTTTTCCTTTTAAAAGATGTGTTTTAAAAGCACCCCAATATTTAGGAGGCCATTGCATCACCTTCGCCTGATTTTCAAATGCTTAAAAAATAAATCTAAATTATCCCCGAAAATTTTAGGCATCAAAGGGTGCTTTACCAAAGGTCAAAATGAAGGAATTGTATACATATTTACGGATTCTTTTTTCTCCCAGTATTTCCCTTTTCATAAAGAAAGATTCACGTTAAAAATTTTCCCCCTTTTTAATTTTTCTCTGGGCTTCTACAAAGGGGGTTTGAAGCAATAAAATACGTTCTAGACGTTCAAATTCTCCTTAAGAAAGTAGTAAAAAGGGGCTAAAGAGATTTGAGGTGGAAGGGTTTTTCATCTAAAAAAGGGATTCTTTCTTTTTCAAAACTATCTGAAAAGGGTTTACCTGGATCCGTTTCTTAGTGTTTTTGGTTTCTGTTCCCCATATAGTCCTTGGAGATGGAATTGGGGTCGTTTTACACGTGCGTTTTTCCGGGTATCAGGAAATTCATGTCCCCGCTCCAGTAGGGGGTTTTTAGCGTCGTAGTTTCGGCCTCGGGCGTCGTAGAAAAAATTCAAAAGGAAGGAATACTGCTTCTCCCCTTTTCGATCTCTGGATCCGCTCATCGGGAAAAAAGGGCTTTTTGTTCATACACTGACGTCTGGGCATGAATGCCGTCGATTTTATGCCACTTTGGCTAATTGCCAACAAAATTGAACTTCAAATTTTGTAAATTTTCCCTTTATATTTCAAAAATCTCTGCCATTTCTACTTCATTTTTAAAAAGGAAAAATTTAGTGTTATGCTCCCGGGCACGGCCCCCCACTTTTACACCCTGGTATTTTAACAACTATTTCCTTCTTTTTAGAGCATAAAAATTTTGGTCGAGAGGTTGGGTAATAAAAAACCTCCCGGGAAAGCCTAAATTTTTAAATTTAAATATATTCAAAATATAACAAAAGCCCGTTTTTAATAACGAAATTTCGTATATAAATTAGATACATGTTTTTTCTGTGTATCCAAATAACATAAGGCTTTTTAAAACAAGGATTAGGAGGATATCCAAATTTTAAAAAATATTAAAGGAGATTACTTTATACATTAAAGTCTTTTTCCAATTGAAGCAGTCAGAATAAAACAGAAAATGTCCAGGCCGGCTAATAAATCTGCCAGTTCAGAGCGACAGGAGGTTTCTCGTTGGCTGATTTTTTCCTGCTCGTCCCCCAAAACCCTTTAGCATACGGTAAAAGGGTCAAGGCCGTGACTCACCAACACTAGTAGATATTTAACATAAAGGGGGGGGGAAGGGGGGGGGTTTTAAAACCCTCAAAACATCACGGCTAAAACACCCGCACACCGGGGGGGGGGCAGGTTACTATCCTCCAATTAAAATTATCATGGCCCGTTACAAAATTATAATTTTTAAAAGAATTAATCTTAAAATACAAAGGACGTTTATTTCCAATTTTGCTATTAAAGGGAAAAGCCCAAAGTAATAAAAGGAAGGTTAACCTAGGGGGTGACATGGATTTATGAATAAGTGATGGACTACTGAACGAAGTGATGGATTTACTGAACAAGTGTGGACTGACTAACGAAGTGATGGATTGCTGAACGAAGTGTGGGTTGACTGAACGAATAGGATTTACTGAACGCAGTGATGGTTGACTGAACGAAGTGAGGATTACTGAAAGCAGTGATGGACGACTGAACGAAATATGGACTGACTGAAAAAGAAGTAATGGATTGACTGAACTAAGTGCTGGACTGATGAACTAAGTGCTGGCTGCTGAACTAAGGCTGGACTGCTGAACTAAGTGCTGGACGACTGAACTAAATGCTGGGCTGACTGAATAAGTGCTGGAGTCTTTTCCGTATTTTTGCATATTTATTTGTTTAACTTTTTTCCAAGGGGCTTCCTTTGACTTTTCATAAAAGTTACTTGGAACAGAGAAAGAATATAAGTATGCAATAATAAGGACAAAAAAAAACAGGTACTTTGTACATTTTTTGAGGGTACTGAAATATTGTGTAGACTGGAGTAATTCCAAAAAATTACTTCCATGTAATTCTGAGCTAAAAGAAATTTGTGGAAATTTTCACTTTAAACTGATGCACAACATATTTTCCCAAAAAGGTTTTGGCATTCGAACTTGACTTCTACAGTTCGACCCCCAAGCATGCCACACTGACCACGTTAGCAGCATACATGGAGTATAGAGAATCAGTTACGTTATGATGTAACTCTAAAACAGGACACGGTTGAAAAATGGAAATCCAGTTGTTGATGCTGTTCCCAAATTTCTAATGAGAGCCTTCCCTTGATAACATCAACGACAGTCCAGCGCCCCCTGGATAGGGAACCCAAACCCTCAACATACATAACTTGTGGGAAGAGAACATGTACAAGGCACATTACAACTTAAACACCTGCCCTTGGCTTCAAACTACGAAAAATTTCTGGTTTGGAAAAAGTTAAATTTATATAGTGGAAAGGGAAGGTGGCCATGTTTACTATTTCAACCAGGTGGTAGCTGATGAGGCCCCTTTCGCAACGAACAATAAGGTAAACAAGCAGGGGGAGAGTTCTTTACCCGTGTATTCCTTGACAAAAGTTAAAAAAAAGGAGAATGGTCTTTTTAGAATAGTACAAATCAAAATTACTCAAAGTTTTGTGGTCATGACCAGTCGTGTGGAAGGTTTTAAATTTGTTTTGGGCTATACGTTGTAAAATTTTTATTTTGTAAAAGAAGAATTGGGTTTTTGTGCTTATGGTTTATTTGAAAACTTCTGATTAACTTCATAGTAAAAGTAAATTTTTAAAATGCATTGGAAAATGAAACCAACTCTGCTTATTTTTTTAAAGGGATACCTTTTTGGATTGCAGCGACCAAAAAATTTGTTTTTAAAAGTTAGAATATCAGAATTGGGGGTTTTTCACTAATAAAATATATATATATAAAATTTTATATATAATATTATATATAATATAATATATATAAATATTGGGTCCACCTCTGGTGTAAACTGGGGGATCCATAGCTCGGGGAATGGATAAAAAGGGTTTAAAAGGGAAAAATATTTGGATTTTTTTCCGAAGCCTTTGAATTTCCACTTTCCCTCCCCCCTCTTTTTAATTTTTTTTTACCCCTAGGAAAAAATTTTATTATTTTAAAATGGTGCAAAAAACGTTACAAAAAATTTAAAAAGATACATTGTTGAAAAAAATTGGCAAAATACGGTCATGTTACGTGTGTATCCCCGATTATAAAGGGAAAAACTCATCCAGCTCCCCAGAGCGGGGGGTGGCCCAAAATACGCAGGGATTTAACCCCTTTGAACAGCCCCCTGACGCGGAAAAGAAAAAATAGTTGCCCCGGATTCTGTTACCCTGATGATTTTTTTCCCCGCTCCTTAAGGAATTAGATCTTTTTTCCCCCGAGCCCAAGGGGCTCTAGCCTTTTCTCCATATTTCTAGATTTTGGGGCTCCCCGAAGCTGGGAGTGCCCCTCCTTCCTCCCGTTATTTGGGGAAAAGTACACCAAGGTGATGACATGTTAGTCCCACCAACCCGCTTCCCATCTGTCCAGGGTTGAAGGGTGTAACATTGAGCTTTGGGTCCATCAATCTGCCATACTGGGGGCCCCTACTGCTCATCCGGGTGTTTTTGAGGCTCCCCTTGAAATGTTTTTAACCTCCCATGTCTTTCAAACTTTCCCCCCCGGGTTGGCACACAAAACCCTGGTACCCGAATCGGGTTTCTCTTCACTGCCACAAATACACCTGTGTTCGCGGAAAAGGGCGGCAAGTCAAGGGAAACACGATACGGTGGGTTTTGGGTCGAGGCGGTGCCAAGGCTGGAGTTGGGGAAAACCAAAAGAAAAAAACCCCTGCATGAGGGGCTCTCACTGCCAGGAGGCGGGTCAACCTTCCTTGATACCTTGAAGCATTGTTGAGGGAAAATTTTCCCCTATTGGATCATCCCCGGGGAATTTTATGTAGTTTTTGGGGGGGGCAGGTCTGGTTTCAGAGCCCCTTAGATTTTCCCCGATCTGACCCGCAATGAAATTTTGGGCCTGGCTCCAATCTTTTCCCCTAAGATGTTTAGGGGGAATCGCTGCTAAAACCCCTGGGGCATTAAGAGGACAGAAAACAGGGAGCGCAATCTGTGATTTTTGCGGAAAACCGATGCCCTTAAACTGACTGGAAGTGTAGCTTGGTTCCACTGGTCTTCTAGAGTAAGGTTAATACTTTTGTAAAAAACCCCCAGGATACTGCCATTTCTGTAATAGGGTTTCATAGGGAAAGGGCACAACTTAGGAATATGTCAAGGGGAGACCAAGCCTTTTTGAGAAGGACAAGGGTCGTGGGTGTCAGATTGCCATTCGTTGTTCCATTCTCCTTAACTCTTCCATTTTTTCCTGAAATTGTGTCAATGGCATTGCTTCCCCAGGGCCCCACAAACACTGTTTGTGGGGCAATGACTGCTGCCCGGTATTTTGACTCACTCTTTTTTACTTTTTATTGACTGAATATTTCACATTTTGGATGGATTCAGGGTAGACCCATTTCCTGTCCCCCCGTCAGATATATATAAATTTATATATTATAAAATATATATATTATATAAATATATATTTTAATATAATATATATATATATATATTATAATATAATTAATGTATAAAATATATAATATTATATAATATTATAAAATTATATATATTATTATATATATATTTAAAAATTTTATTTAATATATACATAATTTTATATATAATATATTTTATATATTAAATTTTAAAAATAAAGTAATTATTAATTAAATATTTTATATATATTATATTATTTTATAAAAATTTTTTATAAATATATAAAAATTTAAAAAAATATATTAATAAATATTATATTTTATAATATATAAATATATACAAAAAATTATATTATAAAAATATATAATATATAAAATATATATATAATATATATAAAAATAATAAAAATTTATATATATATATATATATAAAATATATATAAAAAAACCACTCTAAAGGAAAAGGAAAATTCCAAGCGCTTTCGTACTACTACATTACAAGGAAAATATGAAAGTGAAACATCCAAGGGAATATTAAGGGTCGGCCACACTCACCATTTCTCTATTTTTTCAGATGGTTGTTTTTTCATATTTGAAATCACTGTTTACTGTGTTTATTTCATATATATATATATATTAAAATTTTAAAAAAAAATATATATTATTATAAAATATATATATAAAAAATATATATAATATTAAAAATTTTATTATAAAATATTTCTAAAGGAGAATGAGTAATTTGGAACATAAAAAACACAGGCACTCAAAGCAGCAGTTATATTGGAAGTCTGTTACTCAGCTAGGTAAGCTTTACTGATATTACCTTGGCTGAAGTAGATGGCCTTTACGTGACTGGAGTTTACCTGGAGAGAGTTCCGGGGATCAACGCCCCCGCGGCCCGGTCTGTGACCAGGCCTCCTGGTGGATCAGAGCCTGATCAATCAGGCTGTTACTGCTGGCTGCACGCAAACCAACGTACGAGCCACAGCCCGGCTGGTCAGGAACCGACTTTAGGTGCACGTCCAGTGCCAGCTTGAAGACTGCCAGGGGTCTGTTGGTAATCCCCCTTATGTATGCTGGGAGGCAGTTGAACAGTCTCGGGCCCCTGACACTTATTGTATGGTCTCTTAACGTGCTAGTGACACCCCTGCTTTTCATTGGGGGGATGTTGCATCGTCTACCAAGTCTTTTGCTTTCGTAGTGAGTGATTTTCGTGTGCAAGTTCGGTGCTAGTCCCTCTAGGATTTTCCAGGTGTATATAATCATGTATCTCTCCCGCTTGCGTTCCAGGGAATACAGGTTTAGGAACCTCAAGCGCTCCCAGTAATTGAGGTGTTTTATCTCCGTTATGCGCGCCGTGAAGGTTCTCTGTACATTTTCTAGGTCAGCAATTTCACCTGCCTTGAAAGGTGCTGTTAGTGTGCAGCAATATTCCAGCCTAGATAGAACAAGTGACCTGAAGAGTGTCATCATGGGCTTGGCCTCCCTAGTTTTGAAGGTTCTCATTATCCATCCTGTCATTTTTCTAGCAGATGCGATTGATACAATGTTATGGTCCTTGAAGGTGAGATCCTCCGACATGATCACTCCCAGGTCTTTGACGTCGGTGTTTCGCTCTATTTTGTGGCCAGAATTTGTTTTGTAGTCTGATGAAGATTTAATTTCCTCGTGTTTACCATATCTGAGTAATTGAAATTTCTCATCGTTGAACTTCATATTGTTTTCTGCAGCCCACTGAAAGATTTGGTTGATGTCCGCCTGGAGCCTTGCAGTGTCTGCAATGGAAGACACTGTCATGCAGATTCGGGTGTCATCTGACTAGTGGGTTGAACCGGACAATAAGCGCAGAAGTGGGGCCCCAGAACTGCTATACTCTTCACTGCTAGTTAACTGGTGGAGAGGACTTGCCGCATGGTTGTGTGACAGACGTCGAATAAAATATAACATACTCGGCGCACGCCACAGTTACTTGACATGTATCATGTACAACATTCATTTGGAAATCAGCTCCAGTTTTCATGATCCATCTACGAAGGGTGTTCAGAAGCGCTGAAGAAAATTTGGAGAGCTTCTGTGCAGAAGTTTACATAAGTTTGAATGAGCATATTGACAATAACTAGGATACATAATTCACTAACATTATCTCTGATGTTTAGAAATTCAGTAGTACGTGGAGAGTCTTGGATGATCCTCATGACATCACTGTTATTCCTCAATCCTTCAACCTTCCAGTCTGGCACAAGAGGCAGTAAAGAACAAAAAGTCACAATACCGTGACTGGAACAATACACAAACAACCCGCACACAGGAGAATAAAACTTACGACATTTCGGTCCGACTTGTACCATTAACTAGTGACAAGCGCAACACAGTCCGCCAGACATCTGATGTTACCACAATACATCAGTTCACGTGTTCTCTTCCTCCTCCCACCCCGTCTATACCAGGGTGATGGGACCCTCTACACTAGGGTGGTGGTACCCTCAACACCAGGGTGGTGGGACCCTCTACACCAGGGTGGTGGGACCCTCAACACCAGGGTGGTGGGACCCTCTACACCAGGGTGGTGGGAACCTCTACACCAAGGTGGTGGGACCCTCTACACCAGGGTGGTGGGACCCTCTACACCAGGGTGGTGGGACCCTCTACACCATGGTGGTGGGACCCTCTACACCAGGGTGGTGGGACCCTCTACACCAGGGTGGTGGGACCCTCTACACCAGGGTGGTGGGACCCTCTACACCAGGGTGGTGGGACCCTCTACACCAGGGTGGTGGGACCCTCTACAAACCAGGGTGGTGGGACCCTCTACACCAGGGTGGTGGGACCCTCTACACCAGGGTGGTGGGACCCTCTACACCAGGGTGGTGGGACCCTCTACACCAGGGTGGTGGTACCCTCAACACCAGGGTGGTGGGACCCTCTACACCAGGGTGGTGGGACCCTCTACACCAGGGTGGTGGGACCCTCTACACCAGGGTGGTGGGACCCTCTACACCAGGGTGGTGGGACCCTCTACACCAAGGTGGTGGGACCTTCTACACCAGGGTGGGACCCTCTACATCAGGGTGGTGGGACCCTCTACACCATGGTGGTGGGACCCTCTACACCAGGGTGGTGGGACCCTCTACACCAGGGTGGTGGGACCCTCTACACCAGGGTGATGGGACCCTCTACACCAGGGTGGTGGGACCCTCTACACCAGGGTGGTGGGACCCTCTACACCAGGGTGGTGGGACCCTCTACACCAGGGCGGTGGGACCCTCTACACCAGGGTGGTGGGACCCTCTACACCAGGGTGGTCAGTCGTCACGTGAGGTCAAAGACCCTGTGCTGCTTTGGGGATTAGCGTGGACGGTTACAAAGCATGGCTTGCTTCTGCAGTGTTTTAAAAATTGAGGTTGGAGAGTTGAAGGAGGAGGTCTTGCTTCTCCAGGAGGAGATTAGGAGGCTGAAGGTCCACCTCAATGCGTCTGGGAGAGAGTGTGAGGTGGCTGGAGTTGTGGGAAATGAGGCTTCTAGCAGTGAGGTGCAGTGTCTGTCTCTTGCTGTGAGGAGGCTGTAGGTGGGGAGGTAGCAACGGCTACCAGCAGTGAGGTGCAGCCCAGCACCTGCTACAATGGCGAGTGGTTACACAGTAATGGAGGCGCATCAGTGTAAGGAAAGTTAAGAGTGAAGATCTGAAGGTAGGAAATCGCTTCTTGTTCTTCAGGATGAATGTACTTCAGTGGCCAGTGAAGGTAAGGGTACTACTGCCCCTTACTAATGGAGGTAATCGCATTCTTGTGGTGGTGACTCTCAGGTAAGATATATTGACCGTGGCTTTTGTAATAGGAATAAGAAGATGAGGAGTAGAGGTGCTTCCCTGTGAGCTGGTGTTGGGGACATAGTCAACAGGCTGGATAATATCATGTCAGGTAATGGGAACAAGCCCATTATCTGTCTCCAGTGCTGGCGGAAATGATATGGGAAGGGTAGGAGAGAAGAGCTGCTAGATAAGTACAGGTCAGCTATAGATTCATTAAGTCTAAGGAGGGATCCCAATCATATGTAGCATCTTGCTAGAAGGGGAGTAGGAAATGAATGGTTGTCTAGGGCAATTGGTGTAAATTGCTGGCTAGGACAGATACTGCAAGGAACTTGCAATCCCATTCATTGACAACTGGAACAACTTTTTATGGCAAACATGATATGTATGCAAGGGATGGGGTACATCTCTCTGGGGCTGGGGTGGTAGCACTTGCAGACTCGATTGAGAAGGCCATTGGTGAAATGCCTATGATTTTAAACTGATAGAAGATAGAGGTATGGGTGTGTGTGGGAAACAAGCAGGTTGCAACACTAGGGTTCGAAACAGTAAATGTATAAAAGGCATTCAGCATGAAGTTATAAATAAAAACAATAGATCAGGTCAGCAAACAAAGGGGGACAGCAGAGGGCAGCAAGGGACTAGCTCCCTTAAGGTTTACTATACTAATAGCAGGAGTTTAAGAAATAAGATAGATGAGCTAAGATTAATTGCAAGTGCAGGAAACATAGATATTATTGCTATAATAGAGACCTGGCTCAATGTGAAAGATAGAGAGATGCCCTTTGAATGTCACATACAAGGCTATAAATTATTCCACACTGACAGGGTCAACAGGAAAGGTAGTGGAGTAGCGATGTATGTCAGTGACAATTTAAATTGTTGTGTTAGACAAGATATAAAATTAGAAGCGTCAGCCACTGAATCTGTTTGGTTACAGCTTCTCGAGGGCCGAGAAAAACTAATTTTGGGTGTGATTTACAGGGCCCCAAATCTTGATAGGGAGTGCAGTAAACTTCTATGGGACGAAATTCGTAAGGCATCTACAAACGAAAATGTTGTACTAATGGGAGATTTCAACTATAGACAAATTGACTGGAGCAATTTGACAGGAAATTTAGAGTCAGGTGACTTTCTTGATACGATCCAGGATTGTTTTTTAAAACAGTTTGTGACA
This sequence comes from Cherax quadricarinatus, assembly GCF_026875155.1. Taxonomy (NCBI): domain Eukaryota; kingdom Metazoa; phylum Arthropoda; class Malacostraca; order Decapoda; family Parastacidae; genus Cherax; species Cherax quadricarinatus. The sequence continues at coordinate 92,724,000 of NC_069399.1, read as the reverse complement.
GAGCCAACTAGGGGAAATAACCTCCTTGACTTGGTTCTTGCCAGTAGGGAAACACTAATTAATAATCTTGAGGTTAATGATGAGCTTGGGGAAAATGATCACAAATCACTCAGTTTTAATATATCATGGAATTCCCCTAATAATGGCAATCAAGTCTCTGTCCCTGACTTCCGCTTGGCTGATTTCAAAGGACTGAAAAATTACTTAGGTGGCTGAACTGGAATGACCTGACTAAGGGTCAGGTAGGTGGTGATGGATGCCGATATGACGCTTTCCAGGGCATAGTTCTAGCTGCTCAGTCAAATTATGTTCCAAATAGGGAAATCAGATCAAACAAAAATGATCCTAAATGGATGAACAATAGATTAAAATATCTAATTGGTCAAAAGAGAGGCATATATCAAATCAAGAGAGGGGGCAATTAAGAAATCGATTATCGTTAAAGAGAGAAATAAAAAAGGAATTAGAAAAGCAAAAAGAGATTATGAGGTTAAAGTTGCAAGAGATTCGAAGACTAACCCAAAAGGATTCTTTCAGGTATACAGAAGTAAGATCAGGGACAAGATAGGCCACTCAAAAGTTCCTCGGGTCAGCTCACTGACAGTGATAAGGAAATGTGTAGAAGTTTTAACACATACTTCCTCTCAATTTTTACACAGGAGGATACCAGCGATATTCCAGAAATGATAAATTATGTGGAACAGGACGATAATAAACTGTGCACGATTAGGGTCACAAGTGACATGGTCCTTAGGCAAATAGATAAATTAAAACCTAACAAATCCCCAGGCCCTGATGAAATGTATGCAAGGGTTCTAAAGGAATGTAAAGAGGAGCTTAGCAAACCTTTGGCTAATCTTTTCAACATATCACTACAAACTGGCATGGTGCCAGATAAGTGGAAAATGGCAAATGTGATACCTATTTTCAAAGCAGTTGACAGGTCCTTAGCTTCAAACTATAGACCAATAAGCCTAACCTCCATAGTGGGAAAATTTATGGAATCAATAATTGCCGAGGCAGTTCGTAGCCACCTTGAAAAGCATAAATTAATCAATGAATCTCAGCATGGTTTTACAAAGGGGCGTTCCTGCCTTACGAATTTGTTAACTTTTTTCACTAAGGTATTTGAGGAGGTAGATCATGGTAATGAATATGATATTGTGTACATGGACTTCAGTAAGGCTTTTGACAGGGTCCCACATCAGAGACTATTGAGGAAAATTAAGGCACATGGAATAGGAGGAGAATTTTTTTCCTGGTTACAGGCATGGTTGACAAATAGGCAGCAGAGAGTTTGCATAAATGGGGAGAAATCAGAGTGGGGAAGCGTCACGAGCGGTGTTCCACAGGGGTCAGTGTTGGGCCCCCTGCTGTTCACAATATACATAAACGACATAGATGAGGGCATAAAGAGCGACATCAGCAAGTTTGCCGATGACACCAAAAATAGGCCGTCGAATTCATTATGACGAGGACATTAGAGCACTCCAGGAAGATTTGAGTAGACTGATGCAGTGGTCGGAGAGGTGGCAGATGCAGTTTAATATAGACAAATGCAAAGTTCTAAATGTTGGACAGGACAATAACCATGCCACATATAAACTAAATAAAT
>NC_069399.1:92688213-92721885 GCF_026875155.1 Cherax quadricarinatus | reverse complement strand
TTGATATCATTTTATGTACTTTTACAGCACCTCTGGGAGACATCTAGGTGAGTACAAAAAGGAAGCACATGTGTCTGGCACTCAACAGACGGAGGATCAAGCCTATACCACGTCTTGCGCTGAATGACTCGCATGAGTTTATCGCTTAGCATGAATTAATAATAATAATAATAATAATAATATAATAATAATAATAATATTATTATTATTATTATTATTATTATTATTATTATTATTATTATTATTATTATTATTATAACGCCTCAGGGAAATAGCAAAAAGGCAGGAAAACAGTGAAGATGTTCGTTAGTAACTTGGAACCCATGATAGTGAGGTACTGGACTTGTTTCTGTGTTATACACCAGAGTTCTGCTATACTAATTACTTTTTTGCGTTTATCTGATTGTTCTCGGGGAAGCACTCTACGTCAGCCTGCAAGTTTAATTTTTGGCCAGGAGTGATTGTGAGAGTGAGGGAACGTGTGAGTGAGGGAGAGTGTGTGTGAGTGAGGGAGAGTGTGAGTGTATGAGTGAGGTAGAATGTGTGAAATAGAATGAGGGGTAGAGTGGATAGTCTAGTAACCTTTCCACTTCTCTCTCTCCTTATCTGTCTATCTATCTATATGTCGATATATCTACCTATCTCTCTCTCTCTCTCTCTCTCTCTCTCTCTCTCTCTCTCTCTCTCTCTCTCTCTCTCTCTCACCCTCTTTTGCATTCTAAGCATATTTTCCCCTCTCTATAATTACTCCAGCTTCAGTTCCCCTCTTTCTCTCTCTGTCCTCCTCCCCTCAATTCCGTCGATTATTTCCTCACGTCTCTATCTTCCCCATACATCACAATTGTACTTCTCATTCTCCCTTTCCTTATAATTAACTCTTCCTTTCTCTCCATTCTCTCATTCTGATTTTTATCTCCCCTCTCATCTTGCTTGTAATTACCGTATTTATTCCCAGTACTCTTATCATTAGCTGGGTTTAAGGCCTATCTACTACACCATGGTCATTACTGTTGCATGTCATGTCACGAATACTTTGTCTAAAACAAGAAATTAAATAAACTTTCAGTGTATATACGCAGTATATACATCGTCTCCGTATATACTCTGAGAGACATACAAATCTTATGGTATATACACCGAGAGATCTGTCAATTCTCCATATATATATACATATATATATATATATATATATATATATATATATATATATATATATATTTTATATATATATATATATATATATATGGAGAATTGACAGATCTCTCGGTGTATATACCATAAGATATATATATATAATTATACCATATATATATATATATATATATATATATATATATATATATATATATATATATATATATATATATATATATATTTTTTTTTTTTTTTTTTCAACAAGTCGGCCGTCTCCCACCGAGGCAGGGTGACCCAAAGAGAAAGAAAATCCCCAAAAAGAAAATACTTTCATCATTATTCAACACTTTCACCTCACTCACACATAATCACTGTTTTTGCAGAGGTGCCCAGAATACAACAGTTTAGAAGTATATACGTATAAAAATACACAATATATCTCTCCAAACTGCTAATATCCCAAACCCCTCCTTTAGAGTACAGGCATTGTACTTCCCATTTACAGGACTCAAGTCCGGTTATATAAAATAACCGGTTTCCCTGAATCCCTTCACTAAATATTACCCTGCTCACACTCCAACAGATCGTCAGGTCCCAAATAAAATTTGTCTCCATTCACTCCTATCTAACACGCTCATGCACGCTTGCTGGAAGTCCAAACCCCTCGCCCGCGACACCTCCTTTACCCCCTCCCTCCAACCTTTTCGAGGACGACCCCTACCCCGCCTTCCTTTCCCTACAGATTTATACGCTTTCCATGTCATTCTACTTTGATCCATTCTCTCTAAATGACCAAAACACCTCAACAACCCTTCTTCAGCCCTCTGACTAATACTTCCATTAACTCCACACCTTCTCCTAATTTCCACACTCCGAATTTTCTGCATAATATTTACGCCACACGTTGCTCTTAGACAGAACATATATATATATATATATATATATATATATATATATATATATATATATATATATATATATATATATATATATATATATATATATTTATATTTATATTTATATATATGGTACAATTATTATGGATTTTTTGAAAATTTTATATTTCTACTGAAAGGTCAATTAAACCAATTTCACTGACTGCTAATGGATTTATTTTGTTATACCAGAATAGGTCAACTATTTTACATTGTTTAAAATATGGTTTGCCAACCCCAGCATCCATAAGTGTTTTAACACGTGTGGTCATCATTCCAGCCATCAAAGTTTTGCATAATTCTTTGATTTTGGCAGAATGAAACCAAACCTTTTATAAGACGTTCTATGAGTTACAATTTGGTCGTAATTGGAACTTCGTGTATTTCATCCTTCAATACAGACCATAAACTCTCAATAGGGTTCATGTCGGGGATATTTCCAGCCCCTGGGAGCAGCTCAACACCATTTTGTGAACACCTCGTCTTTACTGATTTTGGTGTGTAACATGGGGTGAGTCTTGTTGGAATATTCAACGTCCATCACCATACCAATCACTTATCTGAGGCAGTAACTGGCCTTGTAATACTTCTATATACTTAACGAACAACTTGTTCCATGAACGGAAGTGGCTCCTCACACCATGATTTTCTGAGGAAATTTGACCGTCTTCTTCAGACATTCAGACATATAAATTTCTCACTTGGCCTCCTTCTTACAGTCAGCACACGATCATCCAGCACTATAATGGTTGATTCATCAGAGAACACCACCTGCACAGGGTCATCCAGCACTATAATGGTTGATTCATCAGAGAACACCACGTGCACACGGTCATCCAGCACTATAATGGTTGATTCACCACAGAACACCACCTGCACACGGTCATCCAGTACTATAATGGTTGATTCATTAGAGAACACAACCTGCACACGGTCATCCAGCACTGTAATGGTTGATTCATCAGAGAACACCACCTGCACACGGTCATCCAGTACTATAATGGTTGATTCATCAGAGAACACCACCTGCACACGGTCATCCAGCACTATAATGGTTGATTCATCAGAGAACACCTCCTGCACACGGTCATCTAGCACTACAATGGTTGATTCATCAGAGAAGACCACCTGCACACGGTCATCCAGCACTACAGTGGCTGATTCATCAGAGAACACCACTTGCACACGGTCATCCAGCACTATCATGGCTGATTCATCAGAGAACACCACCTGTACACCGTCATCCAGCACAACAGTGGTTGATTCATCAGAGAACACCACCCGCACACGGTCATCCAGCACTCCAATGGTTGATTCATCAGAGAACACCACCTGCACACGGTCATCCAGCACTAAAATGGCTGATTCATCAGAGAACACCTGCACACGGTCATCCAGCACTACAATGGTTGATTCATCACAAAACACCACCTGTACACTGTCATCCAGCACTACAGTGGTTGATTCATCAGAGAACACCACCCGCACACGGTCATCCAGCACTCCAATGGTTGATTCATCAGAGAACACCACCTGCAAACGGTCATCCAGCACTAAAATGGCTGATTCATCAGAGAACGCCTGCACACGGTCATCTAGGAACACAATGGTTGATTCATCAGAAAACACCACCTGCACACGGTCCTCCAGCACTACAATGGTTGATTCATCAGCGAACACCACCGGCACACGGTCATCCAGCACTACAATGGTTGACTCATCAGAGAACACCACCTGCAAACGGTCATCCAGCACTAAAATGGCTGATTCATCAGAGAACACCTGCACACGGTCATCTAGGAATACAGTGGTTGATTCATCAGAAAACACCACCTGCACACGGTCCTCCAGCACTACAATGGTTGACTCATCAGCGAACACCACCCGCACACGGTCATCCAGCACTACAATGGTTTGATTCATCAGAGAAAAACCACCCACACACGGTCATCCAGCACTACAATGGTTGATTCATCAGAGAACACCACCCGCACACGGTCATCCAGCACTACAATGGTTGACTCATCAGAGAACACCACCCGCACACGGTCATCCAGCACTACAATGGTTGACTCATCAGAGAACACCACCCGCACACGGTCATCCAGCACTACAATGGTTGACTCATCAGAGAACACCACCCGCACACGGTCATCCAGCACTACAATGGTTGATTCATCAGAGAACACCACCTGCACACGGTCATCTAGCATTACAATGGTTGATTCATCAGAGAACAACACCTGCACACTGTCATCCAGCACTACAATGGTTGATTCATCAGAGAACACCACCTGCACACGGTCATCCAGCACTACAATGGTTGATTCATCAGAGAACACCACCTGCACAAGGTCATCCAGTACTATAATGGTTGATTCATCAGAGAACACCACCTGCACACGGTCATCCAGCACTATAATGGTTGATTCATCAGAGAACACCACCTGCACACGGTCATCCAGTACTATAATCGTTGATTCATCAGAGAACACCACCTGCACACGGTCATCCAGTACTATAATGGTTGATTCATCAGAGAACACCACCTGCACACGGCCCATCCAGCACTATAATGGTTGATTCATCAGAGAACACCACCTGCACACGGTCATCCAGTACTATAATCGTTGATTCATCAGAGAACAACACCTGCACACTGTCATCCAGCACTACAATGGTTGACTCATCAGAGAAGACCACGTGCACACGGTCATCCAGCACTATAATGGTTGATTCATCAGAGAACACCACCTGCACACGGTCATCCAGCACTACAATGGTTGATTCATCAGAGAACAACACTTGCACACTGTCATCCAGCACTACAATGGTTGATTCATCAGAGAACACCACCTGCACACGGTCATCCAGCACTATAATGGTTGATTCATCAGAGAACACCACCTGCACACGGTCATCCAGTACTATAATGGTTGATTCATCAGAGAACACCACCTGCACACGGTCATCCAGCACTATAATGGTTGATTCATCAGAGAACACCACCTGCACACGGTCATCCAGCACTACAATGGTTGATTCATCACAGAACACCACCTGCACACGGACATCGAGCACTACAATGGTTGATTCATCAGAGAAGACCACCTGCACACGGTCATCCAGCACTACAGTGGCTGATTCATCAGAGAACACCACCTGCACACGGTCATCCAGCACTATAATGGCTGATTCATCAGAGAACACCACCTGTACACCGTCATCCAGCACTACAGTGGTTGATTCATCAGAGAACACCACCCGCACATGGTCATCCAGCACTCCAATGGTTGATTCATCAGAGAACACCACCTGCACACGGTCATCCAGCACTAAAATGGCTGATTCATCAGAGAACACCTGCACACGGTCATCCAGCACTACAATGGTTGATTCATCACAAAATACCACCTGTACACTGTCATCCAGCACTACAGTGGTTGATTCATCAGAGAACACCACCCGCACACGGTCATCCAGCACTCCAATGGTTGATTCATCAGAGAACACCACCTGCAAAAGGTCATCCAGCTCTAAAATGGCTGATTCATCAGAGAACACCTGCACACGGTCATCTAGGAACACAATGGTTGATTCATCAGAAAACACCACCTGCACACGGTCCTCCAGCACTACAATGGTTGATTCATCAGCGAACACCACTTGCACACGGTCATCCAGCACTACAATGGTTGACTCATCAGAGAACACCACCTGCAAACGGTCATCCAGCACTAAAATGGCTGATTCATCAGAGAACACCTGCACACGGTCATCTAGGAATACAGTGGTTGATTCATCAGAAAACACCACCTGCACACGGTCCTCCAGCACTACAATGGTTGACTCATCAGCGAACACCACCTGCACACGGTCATCCAGCACTACAATGGTTGACTCATCAGAGAACACCACCCGCACACGGTCATCCAGCACTACAATGGTTGATTCGTGAGAAAACACCACATGCACACGGTCATCCAGCACTACTATGGTTGATTCGTGAGAAAACACCACCTGCACACGGTCATCCAGCACTACAATGGTTGATTCATCAGAGAACACCACCTGCACAAGGTCATCTAGCACTACAATGGTTGATTCATCAGAGAACACCACCTGCACACGGTCATCCAGCACTACAATGGCTGATTCATCAGAGAACGCCACCTGTACACGGTCATCCAGCACTACAGTGGTTGATTCATCAGAGAACACCACCTGCACACGGTCATCCAGCACTACAATGGTTGATTCATTAGAAAACACCACCTGCACACGGTCATCCAGCTCTACAATGGTTGATTCATCACAGAACACCACCTGCAAACGGTCATCCAGCACTACAATGGTTGATTTATCACAGAACACCACCTGCACATCGTCATCCAGCACTACAATGGTTGATTCACCACAGAACACCACCTGCACACGGTCATCCAGCACTACAATGGTTGATTTATCAGAGAACACCACCTGCACACGGTCATCCAGCACTACAATGGTTGATCCATCAGAGAACACCACCTGCACACGGTCATCCAGCACTACATTGGTTGATTCACCAGAGAACACCACCTGCACACGGTCATCCAGCACTACAATGGTTGATCCATCAGAGAACACCACCTGCACACTGTCATCCAGCACTACAATGGTTGATTCATCAGAGAACACCACCTGCACACTGTCATCCAGCACTACAATGGTTGATTCATCAGAGAACACCACCTGCACACTGTCATCCAGCACTACAATGGTTGATTCATCAGAGAACACCACCTGCACACTGTCATCCAGCACTATACTGGTTGATTCATCAGAGAACACCTCCTGCACACATCCAGCACTACAATGGTTGATTCATCATAGAACACCACCTGCACACGGTCATCCAGCACTATAATGGTTGATTCATCGGAGAACACCACCTGCACACTGTCATCCAGCACTATACTGGTTGATTCATCAGAGAACACCTCCTGCACACGGTCATCCAGCACTACAATGGTTGATTCATCAGAGAACACCTCCTGCACACGGTCATCCAGCACTACAATGGTTGATTCATCAGAGAACACCTCCTGCACACGGTCATCCAGCACTATAATGGCTGATTCATCAGAGAACACCTCCTGCACACGGTCATCCAGCACTACAATGGTTGATTCATCAGAGAACACCACCTGCACACGGTCATCCAGCACTACAATGGTTGATTCATCAGAGAACACCTCCTGCACACGGTCATCCAGCACTATAATGGCTGATTCATCAGAGAACACCTGCAACAAGACAAGTAGAGTAACAACACCAGAAGCTGAATGGCAGTCTTATTTTTTTCAAACTAATTGTCAGTTTATTAATAATTAATGTCCTTTTGTGAACTGAATATCTAGATGTAATTCTTAGCTGCTGCCAGTGTTGAGATGTCAATGTGATTCTTAGCTCAGGTTAAATGTTTCCGTATCATGGGTTGAGTGAGTCGCGGCTTCTTTTTGGGACAAAATTCTTTCAATCTTCTCTGCAAAAGTCTCTCATTAACTGTCCTTTAGTCAGGGTTAACATTTGTTGCTGCTGAGTCAGAGGAAATCTTCCTGCAAGATGCTTTTCTGTTGTTAAAAGACATGTTTTATTTTTGTGTCTAATCTCGGGGTTGTTTTCAGTTTGTTACCACATCATCCCAGTCTTTTTGAGTTTACATGTTGATTGTAATTAAATTTCTTCTTATTTTTACTGACTAAGTTGAAACACCAAGTTTTATTCATGCATCTTTCTGCGTCATTGTGATGTCACTCGATAAAACGTTTATCCATCCCACTTCACAAGGATTCAATTTGCTATTTTTACCCGTTTCTGCTGACTTTCTAACCATTAAATTGGAAGAAAAACAAAATCAAACATTGGGATATAAAATACACACTAATGGAATTAACACAACCAATAAAAACCAGAAACAATGTTTGTGCACATAACTGTGTTGCAACTGTCTCTTACTCATCAACTTGTTTACCAGCAGTAACTCAATATATTTATAATTGTTATGTCTACTTCCATATCCGAGTTGCATCAGCAAACAGGACACCAAGGAATTATTCTAAACTATGGATGGTTAAAGAAAATATTAATCAATGTAAAATAGTTGACTTGTACTGGTGTATTTTATTAGTTAATTGATTTTCAGTAGAAAAAAAAAAGTTTTTAAAAAAATCCATAAAAATAATGCCAGTTTGTGTGTACTTACCTATATGTGGTTGCAGGGGTCGAGTCATAAACTCCTGGCCCCGTCTCTTCACTGGTCGCTACTTAGGTCACTTTCCGTGAACCGTGGCTTTGGGCATACCTCTGCTTAAAGCTATGTATGGATCCTGCCTCACTTTCATCGCTTGCCAAACTGTTCCACTTGCTGACTACTCTGTGGCTGAAGAAAAACTTCCTAACATCCCTGTGATTCATCTGTGTCTTCAACTTCCAACGTGTCCCCTTGTTACTGTGTCCAATCTCTGGAACATCCTGTCTTTGTCCACCTTGTCAATTCCTCTCAGTATTTTGTAGTCGTTATCATGGGCCCTCCTATCTCTCCTATCCTCCAGGGCGTCAGGTTGATTCCCTTACCTCTCCTCGTAGGACATACCTCTTAGCTCTGGGACTAGTCTGTTGCAAACCTTTGCATTTTCCTAGTTTCTTTACGTGTGTGTTGTGTGTGTGTGTGTGTGGTATGTGTGTACTCACCAGTTGTACTCACCTAGTTGAGGTTGCGGGGTCGAGTCCAAGCTCCTGGCCCCGCCTTTCACTGATCGCTACTGGGTCCCCCTTTTTTCCCTGAACCGGGAGCTTTATCATCCCTCTGCTTAAAGTTTATGTATGGATCCGGGCCTTTAAATACACGTTTCCCCAAAAATTTTCCCACTTACTGCTACTCTGTGGCTGTATGTTTTGTGTGTGTGTGTGTGTGTGTGTGTGTGTGCCGCGTGCGTGTGTGTGTGTGTGGTGTGTGTGTGTTTTGTGTGTGTGGGGTTGTGGGTGGGGTGTGTTACTCACCTAATTGGGGTTTCAGGGGTCGAGACTCAGCTCCTGGCCCCCTTTTTTTCCTTGATCGTATGGGTTTCCTCTCTCTCTCCGTTTCCTGGAAATTGTAAACCCTTTGTCTTAAGTAGGGTTGGGTTTTCCTCCCTTTACTCTTTACTTCCCAGGCTTTTCCCCACTTCCTAAAAGACTTGGGGACTGAAAAAAATACTTCCAAAACACCCCCTTGACTCTTTCTTAGTTTTTCAATTCCCAATTTTTCCCCATTGTTTTTTGTGTCCTCTCTTTTGGGGAAACATTCGGGCTTTGTCCACCGGGTCTTTTCCCATGCTTTTTGTTATTTTGGAAATCAGTCTCCCCCTGACCCTTCTGTCCTCCGTGTCGTCAGTCCGTTTTCCCCTCAACCTTTTTTTTTTGGATTTTTCCCTAGCTCCCGAATAGGCCCCCTTTTTTTCAAACCTTGATACTTTTTTAATTTCTTAAACGTGCTGACCAGGTGTGGGGTTTCCCAAAATGATGCTGCATCTCCCGTATGGGCCTGCGTACACGGAAATACAGTTTTCTTGAACGATTCCTTTTCTAAGGTATCGGAACGCCCCATTTCGGTTTTCCAGGTTTCCCCTTGCTGCGCAAATTTTTTGGTTGATGTGTGCCCTTTGGTGCGTGCTCGGTGTTTTGGTACCCGAAGATCTTTCTCCTTGAGTGAGGTTTGCAGTCTTTGACCACCTAGCCTATACTCTGCGGTCTTCTTTGCCCTTCCCCAATCTTCATGACCCACCCTTCTCTCTCGTGTCTTACTTCTGTTACCTTGTCATAGAACTCCAGAAGGTTTGTGGCACAGGATTTTCCTTCCATGAATCCATGCTGGTTGTCACTTATACTCTTGTTCCGTTCCAGGTGCTCCATCACTCTCCTTCTGATAATCTCCATGACTTTGCATACTATACACGTTAGTGCCTAGTTTCTATCTCCTTTCTTAAAAATGGGGACTACATTTGCCGTCTTCCATGCCTCAGGGAGTTGCCCAGTTTCAAGGGATGTATTGAAGATTGTGGTTAGTAGCATGCACAGCGTCTCTGCTCCTTCTCTAAGGACCCACGCCTTCTCTAAGGACCTATTGCCTTTGAGGTATCAAGGTGACTTAGCAGCTGCTGCACCTCCTCCACCGTTGTTTGTATATCATCCAACACTTGATGGTATATTCCCTGTTGGTGTTCCCTCTGTGCTGTCTTCCCAGAGCCCTTCTTGTCTCTACTGTAAATACTTCCTTAAATCTCATGTTAATCTCCTCACATACGTCTTGATCGTTTCTTGCGAGTTCTCCACCTTCTTTCCTCAGCCTGATCACTTGGTGGAAAATAAATGGTATAAAATACCGACACAATGGAAATATAAACACAAATGCAGTATAATGTGATCCTTTATTGACAACGTTTCACCCACACAGTGGGCTTTTTCAAGTCACACACGGATCCGTGTGTGACTTGAAAAAGCCCACTGTGTGGGTGAAACATTGTCAATAAAGAATCATATTATACTGCATTTGTGTTTATATTTCCACTGATCACCTGGTCTTTGACTGTTGTCTTCCTCCTAATGTGGCTATACAACAGTTTCGATTCAGACTTGACTGTCGATGCTGTAATATTTTCATACTGTCGCTGGGCCTCCCTCCTTACCTGTGCATACTGTCGCTGGGCCTCCCTCCTTACCTGTGCATACTGTCGCTGGGCCTCCCTCCTTACCTGTGCATACTGTCGCTGGGCCTCCCTCCTTACCTGTGCATACTCGTTCCTGGCTCTGCGACTAATCTCCATATTTTCCTGTGTTCTTTGCCTTCTGTACTTTTTCCATTCTATGTGTGTGTGTACTCACCTAGTTGAGGTTGCGGGGGTCGAGTCCGAGCTCCTGGCCCCGCCTCTTCACTGATCGCTACTAGGTCACTCTCCCTGAGCCGTGAGCTTTATCATACCTCTGCTTAAAGCTATGTATGGATCCTGCCTCCACTACATCGCTTCCCAAACTATTCCACTTACTGACTACTCTGTGGCTGAAATGTGTGTGTGTGTATACTCACCTATTTGTACTAACCTATTTGTGGTTGCAGGGGTCGAGTCATAGCTCCTGGCCCCGCCTCTTGCTTGCGGGGTCTACAATTTCCAGGCTTGATATTTCTTTGTTGATATCATTTTATGACTTTACAGCACCTCTGGGAGAATCTAGGTGTGTACAACATAGGAAGCAATGTGTTGGACTCAACAGACGGAGGGGGAATCAAGCCTATACCACGTCTTGCGCTGATGACTCAATGAGTTTATACGCTTAACATGAATTAATATTAATAATAATAATAATATTAATAATAATAATAATAATAAAAATAATAATAACAACAATAATAATAAAAATAATAATAAATAATAATAATAAGAATAATAATAATATTTTAATTATTAATAATGAATATTATTATTTATTATTATTATTTTTATTATTATATTATTATTTATATTATTATTATTATTATTAATTTTTTATATTATTATAACGCCTCAGGGAATAGCAAAAAGGCAGGGAAAACAGTGAGTGTTCGTTAGTAACTAGGAACCATGATATGAGGTACTGGACTTGTTTTCGGTGTTATACACCAGAGTTCTCCAATACTCATAACTTTTTGCTGTTTTTCTGATTGTTCTTCGGGGAAGACTCTACGTCAGGCCTGCAAGTTTAATTTTGGCCAGGAGTGATTGTGGAGGACTGAGGGAAACGTGTGAGTGAGGGACAGAGTGTGGTGAGTGAGAGGTGGTGAGTGTATGGAGTGAGGTAGAATGTGTGAAATAGAATGAGGGTAGAGTGGATTAGTCTAGTAACCTTTCCACTTCTCTCTTCCTTATATGTACTAATCTATCTATTATGTCGATATATTCTAACTATCTCTCTCTCTCTTCTCTCTCTCTCTCTTCTCTCTCTCTCTATCTCTTCTCCCCTCTTTTGCATTCTAAGCATATTTTCCCCTCTCTATAATTACTCCAGCTTCGTTACCCCTCTTTTCTTCTCTGTTCTCCTACCCCTCAATTCCGTCGATTATTTCCTCACGTTATCGATTCTTTCCCCATAAATCAACAATTGTACTTCTCATTCTCCCTTTCCTTATAATTAACTCTTCTTTCTCTCAATCTCTCATTCTGATTTTTATCTCCCTCTCATTTGCTTGTAATTACCGATATCTTATTCACAGTTACTCTGATTGTATCATTAGCTGGGTTTAAGGCCTATCTATACACCATGGTCATTATCTGTTGACATGTCAATGTCACGAATACTTTGTCTTAAAACAAGAAATTAAATAAACTTTAAGTTGTATATACACAGTATATACATTGTCTTGATTATACTCTGAGAGACATACAAATCTTATGGTATATACACCGAGAGATCTGTCATTCTCCATATATTATATATATATTATATAATATATATATATATTTATATATATATATATATATTATATGTAATATATATATATATACTATATATATATATATATAGTGTATTTATATATATATCATATATATATACATATATATATATATATATATATTTATATATATATATCCATTATATTTCTTTATATATATACATATTTATATATTATCTTATATATATTATATTTATATATATATATATTATATATATTTATATATATATATATATATTTATATTTATATATATGGTACAAATTATTATGGATTTTTTGAAATTTTATATTTCTACTGAACGGTCAATTAAACCATTTTCACTGACTGCTAAAGGATTTATTTTGTTATACCAGAATAGGTCAACTATTTATACATTGTTTAAAATATGGTTTGCCTACCCCTGCAATCGTAAGTGTTTTTAACACGTGTGGTCATATTCCTGCCATCAAAGTTTTGCATAATTCTTTGATTTTGGCAGAATGAAACCAAACCTTTTATTAGGACGTTCTATGAGTTACAATTTGGTCGTATTTGGATCTTTAGTTGTATTTCATCCTTCAAATACAGACATAAACTCTCAATAGGGTTCTTGGCGGGATATTTCCTGCCCCTGGGAGCGCTCAACACCTTTTGTGAAAAACTGTCTTTACTGATTTTGGTGTGTGTCATGGGGTTGAGTCTTGTTGGAATTTCAACGTCCTTCACCATACCAATCCCTTATCTAGGCAGTAACTGGCCTTGCTAATACTTCTATATATCTTAACGAACTAACTTGTTCATGAAACGGAAGTGGCTCACACCCATGATTTTATGAGGAAATTTGACCGTCTTCTTCAACTTCAGAATATAAATTTATCACTTGGCCTCCTCTTACAGTCAGCACAAGGTTCATCAGCACTACAATGGTTTGATTCATCAGAGAACACCACCTGCTTACAAGTCATCCAGCACTACAGTGCTGATTCATCTGAGAAGACCACCTGCACACGGTCTTCCAGCACTACAGTGGCTGATTCATCATGAACACCACCCCTGCACACAGGTCATCCAGCATACAATGGTGTGATTCATCAGAGAAACACCACCTGCACAGGTCATCCAAGCACTCCAGTGGTTATTATCAGAGAAACCACTGCACACGGACATCCAGGCACTAAAAATGGCTTGATTCATCAGAGATCACCAACTGCATTACAGTCATCCAGCACTACAGTGGCTGATTCATCATTGAACACCCACTGCACACGGTTCATACAGCCACTACAATGGTTGATTCATCAGAGAACACCACCTGCACCGGTCATCAGCACTCCAATGGGTGATTCATCAGAGAACACCACTGCACAAACGGACATACAGAACATGAAAAGTGGCTGATTCATCAGAGAACACCACCTGCATACAGGTCATCCAGCATACAGTGGGCGGATTCATCATAGAAACACCATGCACACGGTCATCCAGCACTATATGGTTGATTCATCACGAGAACAACACCGCACACGGTCATCCAGCACTCCTGGTTGAATGTTGATTCCATCAGTGAACACCACCTGCACACGGACATCCAGCACTAAAAATGGCTGATCATTCAGAAACACCTGCACACGGTCATCAGCACCTACAATGGCTGATTATCAGAGAAACACCACCTGTACACCGTCATCCAGCATTCTGTGGTTGATTCATCACAGAACACCACTGCAAACGGTCATCCTGCACTAAAGTGGCTGATTCATCAGGAACACCTGCACACGGTCATTAGGAATACAAAATGGTTGAATTCATCAGTAAAACCACCTGCACACGGTCCTCCTGCACTACAATTGTTGATTCAATCAGCGAACACCACCTTGCACACGGTCATCCAGCACTACAACTGGTTGACTCATCAGTAGGAATCTCTCCTGCAAGACGGCTCATGCAGCACTAAAATGGTACTGATTCATCAGAGAACCACTCTGCACTCGGTCATCTAGGAAAACAGTGGTTGATTCATCAGAAAACAACACCTGCACACGGTCTCAGCTCTACAATGGTTGATTCATCTGCGA
Organism: Cherax quadricarinatus; assembly: GCF_026875155.1. Lineage (NCBI taxonomy): Eukaryota > Metazoa > Arthropoda > Malacostraca > Decapoda > Parastacidae > Cherax > Cherax quadricarinatus. Next base: position 92,707,254 of record NC_069399.1, on the reverse strand, counting down.
ACACCACTGCACACAGTCATCCAGCACTACAATGGTTGGACTCATTCAGAGAACACACCCGCACACGGTCATCCAGAACTACAATGGTGATTCATTCAGAGAACACACTCTGCACAAGGCATCTAGCACTACAATGGTTGATTCATCAGAGAACAACACCTGCACACGGTCATCCAGCACTATAATGGTGATTCATCAGAGAAACACCATCTGCATACAGTCTTCACGCACTACAGTGGCTAATTATCAGAAGAAGATCACTGCAACCGGTCATCCAGTACTACAATGGCTGACTCATCAGAGAACACCACCTGCACACGGTATCAGCACTACAGTGGCTGATTCATCAGAGAAACACCACTGAGGCACGGTCATCCAGCACTGCAATGGTTCATTCATCAGAGAACATTACTGAGCACGGTCATCCAGTACTACAATGCTGATTCATCAGAGAACACCACCTGCCACACGGTCATCCAGCACTACAATGGCTGACTTCATCAGAGGAAACCACCTGAACTCGGTCATCCAACGTTACGTGGTTGATTCTTCAGAAGAACACCACTGCACACGGTCTCATCCGGCACTATAATGGTGATTCATCAGAGAACACCACCTGTACACCGTCATCCAGCACTACAGAAAATGGTGATTCATCGAGCAAACACCACTTGCCACACGGTATCAGACACTACACCCTATGGTTGATTATCAGAGGAACACACTTGCACACGGTCATCAGCACTAAATGATTGGATTTCATCAGAGAAACATCTGCACACGGTATCCAGCACTACAATGGTGATTCATCTGAGAACGCCATCTGTACACGGTTCATCCAGCACTCATCTCCAAACCCCCCCAAAAAAAAAGAAAAAAAAACTGGTTGATTTGCTAATTCATCAGAGAACACCACCTGACACACGGTCATCCAGCACTACAATGATAGATTCACCACAGAACCACCACCGGCACAGTCATCAGCACTACATTGGTTGATTCACCACAGAACACCCACCCTGCACACGTCATCGAGCACTACATTGTTGATTCATCACAGAACACACTTCAAACGGTCAACCAGCACTACAATGTTTTGATTATCACAAAACACATCCTGGCACACGGTATCAGCACTACAATGGTTGATTCATCACAGAACACCACCTGCCACCGTCATCCAAGCCACTACAATGGTTGATTTCTCAGAGAACACCACCTGCACACGGTCATCCAGCACTACAATGGTTGGATCCATCAAGAGAACACCACCTGCACACGGTCATCCAGCACTAAATTGGTTGATTCACAGAGAACACCCACCTGCACACGGTCAGCAGCACTACATTTGTTGAATCATCAGAGAAAACACACCTGCACACGGTCCTCCAGCACTTACAATCCAGCTCTACATGGTTGATTTCACCATAGAACTCCACCTGCACACGGTCATCCAGCACTACAATGGTTGATCCATCAGGAGGACACACCACCTGACACTCTGTCATCCAGCACTACATTGGTTGATTCTCAGAGAACACACATGCACTCTGTCATCCAGCCACTACAATGGTTTTGATTCATCAGAGAACACACCTGCACAAGGTCATACCCACTATAATGGTTGATTCATCAAGACAACCACCTGCACTCTGTCATCCAGCACTATAATGGTGATTCATCAGAAAGAACAACACTGCACACGGTCATCCGCACTATACTGGTTGATATCATCAGAGAACACCTCCTGCACACCATACAGCACTTACAATGGTTGATTCATTCAGAGAACACCACCTGCACTCTGTCATCCAGCATACAATGGTTGATTCTCAGAGAACACACCTGCACACTGTATCCAGACACTACAATGGGTTGATTCATCAGACAACATCATATGCATCTGTCATCCTGCACTACAATGGTGATTCATCAGAGAAACACACCTGCACACGGTCATCCAGCACTACAATGGTTGATCATCAGAGAAAACACCACCTGCACACGGTCATCCATCACTATAATGGTTGATTCATCAGAGAACACCACCTGCACACGGTCATCCAGCATACAAACGAGGTTGGATTCATCAGAGAACCACACGGCAACCGGTCATCCAGCAAATAATGGTTGAATTCATCAGAGAACACCACCTGCACAACGGTCATCCAGTCACTACAATGGTTGATTCATAGAGAAACCACCTGCACACGGTCATCCAGCATATTAATGGTTGATTTCATCAAGAGAACACCACCTGCAAACGGTCATCATCACTATAATTGTTGATTTCAATCAGAGAACTCCACCTGCACACGGTCATCCACACTATAATGGTTGATTATCAGAGAACCCACCTGCACACGGTCATCAGCACTTAATGGTTGGATTCATCAGAGACTCCACCTTGCACACGGTCATCCAGCACTATAATGGTTGATTCATCAGGAACACCACCTGCACACGGTCATCCAGCACTTACAATGTTGATTCATCAGAGAACACCACCTGCACAAGGTCAATCCAGCACTAGAATGGTTGATTCATCAGAGAACACCACCCTGCACACGGTTCATCCAGCACTATAATGGTGATTCATCAGAGAATCACCACATGACACGGTCATCCTGCACTATAATGGTGATTCATCCAGAGTACACCACCTGCACACGGTCATCCTGCACTATAATGGTTGATTCATCATAGAACACCACCTGCAAACAAGACAAGTAGCGTAACAACAACGAAGCGAATGGCAGTCTTATTTTTTTTCAAAAAACTAATTGTCATTTTATTAATATTAATGTTTTTTATGAACTGAATTATCTAGATGTATTCGTAGCTGCTGCCAGTGTGAGATGTCAATGTGATTCTTAGCTCAGGTTAAATGTTTCCGTATCATGGGGTTTGAGTGAGTCGCGGCTTCTTTTGGACAAAATTCTTTCAATCTTCTCTGCAAAAGTCTTCTCATTACAACTGTCCTTTAGTTAGGTTAACATTTGTTGCTGCTGAGTCAGTGGAAATCTTCCTGCAAGATGCTTTTCTGTTGTTAAAAGGACATGTTTTATTTTTGTGTCTAATCTCGGGGGTTGTTTTCGTTTGTTACCAACATCATCCATTCTTTTGAGTTGCATGTTGATTGTAATTAATTTTCTTTCTTATTTTTACTGACTAGGTTGGAAACACCAAGTTTTATTCATGCATTTTTCTGAGTCATTGTGTGTTATTCACTCGATAAAACGTTTATCATCCCACTTCACAAGGTTTCAATTTGCTTTTTTTATCCCGTTTCTGTCTGACTTTCTAACAACATGAATTTATCGGAAGAAAAAACAAAATCATAACATTGGGATATAAAATACACACATAATGGATTATACAACCAATAAAAACAGATACAATGTTTGTGGCACATAACTGTGTTGCAACTGTCTCTTACTCATCAAACTGGTTTACCAAACAGTAACTCAATATATTTATAATTGTTATGTCTACTTACATTCCGGAGTTGAATCAGCAAAAGGACACCCAAGGAATTATTCTAAAACTATGGATGGTTAAAGAAAAATTAATAATGTAAAATAGTTGACTTGTATGGTGTTTTTATTAGTTTATGACTTTCCAGTAGAAAAAAACTAGATTTTTTAAAAAAATCATAATTAATAATGCTGTAGTGTGTAACTTACTATATGTGGTTGCAGGGTCGTGTCATAGCTCCTGGCCCCGTCTCTTCACTGGTCGTACTAGGTCACTTTCCTGTGCAACCGTGAGCTTTGACATAATCTGCTTAAAGCTATGTATGGATCCTGCCTCCATTCTAACATTCGCTTGCCAAAAACTGTTCCACTTGATGACTACTCTGTGGCTGCTGAAGAAATTCTTCCTAAAATACATGTTGATTCATCTGTGTCTTCAACTTCCAACTGTGTCCCTTGTTACTGTGTCTAATCTCTGGAACATCATGTCTTTGTCCACTTGTCAAGTCCTTCAGTATTTGTATATCGTTATGTGTCCTCCTACTCTCTATCTTCAGGGTCGTTTCAGATTGATTTCCCTTAACCTCTATCGTTAGGACTACCTCTTAGCTTGGATAGCTTCTGTTGCAAAACCTTTGCACTTTCTCTAGTTTCTTTACGTGTGTGTGTGATGTGTGTGTGTGTGTGTGTGTGTGTGTGTGTTTGGTGTGTGCTGTGTGTGTGTGTGTGTGTGTGGTGTGTGTGTTGTGGTGTGTGCCGCGCCAGTGCGTGCGTGTGGTGTGTGGTGACATGTGTGTGTGTTGTGTGGTGTGTGTCATGTGTGTGTGTGTTTGTGTGTGTGTGTGTGTGTTTACTCACCTAATGTTGTGGGTTTCAGGTGGTCGGAGACTCAAGCTCCTGGCCCCTACTTTTCATCTGATTTAGTCGAACTCTCGTCGGTAACTCTCTCTCCTCTCTGCTTCCTGAGCATTGTCATACCTTGTCTTAAAAGCTATGTATGGTTTCCTGCCTTACTACGTCACTTATGCCAGGCTATTCACTTCTGACGACTCTGGTGACTGAAGAAATACTTCCTAACATCCCCTTGAGTCGTCTCAGTCTTCAAACTTCCAATTGTGACCCATTGTTTCTGTGTCCTATCTCTGGAACATTCTTTTCTTTGTCTCACTTGTCTATTCCATGCATTTTGTATGTAGTTATCATGTCTCTCGGACCCTTTGTCCTCCAGTGTCGTCAGGTCCGGTTTCCTCAAACCTTTCTTCGTAGGACTTTCCTTGAGCTCCAGAACTAGCCTGGTTGCAAACTTGATACTTTCTCTAATTTCTACGTGCTTGACCAGGTTGGGGGTTCAAACTGCTGCTGCATACTCCAGTATGGGCCTGACGTACACGGAGTACGTGTCTTTGAACCGATTCCTTACTAGGTTCGGAACGATATTCTCAGGTTGCAGGCGCCCAGGTATGTGCAGCAGCTTATTATGGTTGATGTGTGCCTCCGGTGACTGAGCTCGGTGTTATGGCTCACCCGAAGTTCTTTCTTCCTTGAGTGAGGTTTGCAGTCTTTGGCCACCTAGCCTATACTCTGCGGTCTTCTTTGCCCTTCCCCAATCTTCATGACCCACCCTTCTCTCTCGTGTCTTACTTCTGTTACCTTGTCATAGAACTCCAGAAGGTTTGTGGAACAGGATTTCCTTCCATGAAGTCCTTGCTGGTTGTCACCTTATACTCTTGTTCCGTTCCAGGTGCTCCATCACTCTCCTTCTGATAATCTTCTCCATGACTTTGCATACTATACACGTCAGAGACACTGGTCTGTAGTTTAGTGCCTAGTTTCTATCTCCTTTCTTAAAAATGGGGACTACATTTGCCGTCTTCCATGCCTCAGGGAGTTGCCCAGTTCAAGGGATGTATTGAGATTGTGGTTAGTAGCATGGCACAGGCGTCTTGCTCTTTTTCTAAGGACACACGCCTTCTTAAGGACCTATTCCTTTTGAGTATCAAGGTGATTAGCAGATGCTGCACCTCCTCCACCGTTGTTTGTAATATTCAATCCAACAGTTGATGGTATATCCCCTGTTGGTGTTCCCCTCTGTGCTGTCTTCCCCAGAGCCTTCTGGTCATCTACTGTAAATACTTACTTTAAATATCATGTTAATCTCCTCAATACGTCTTGATCGTTTTGTGAGTTCTTCCACCTTCTTTCCTAAGCCTGATCAACCTGGATTTGACTGTTTGTATTCCTCCTTAATGTGGCTATACAACAGTTTCGATTCAGATTGACCTGTCAGATGCTGTGATTTTTTCATATTGTCGCTGGCTCCTCCCTTACTCTGTGCGTACTGTTCGCTGGGCCTCCTCCTTTCATGGTGCGTACTGTCGCTGGGCCTCCTCCTTACCTGTGCGTACTGTCGCTGGGCTCCCTCCTTACCGGTGCATACTCGTTCCTGGCTCTGCGACTAATTCCTTATTTTCCTGTGTTCATTGCTTCTGTACTTTTTCCATTCTAGGTGTGTGTGAATGGAGTGTGTGTGCTGTGTGTATCAACCTATTTGTACTAACCTATTTGTGGTTGCAGCGGGTTCGAGTATAGCTCCTGGCCCGCCTACTTCGCTGTGTGTGTGTGGTGTGTGTACTGTCACAGTTGTAGTACTCAGTGTTTGTGTGTGTGTGTGTGTGTGTGTGTGTGTGTGTGCGTGTGTGTGTGTTGGTGTGTATGTGTTTGTGTGGAGCGGGGGGGTAGGGAGAGAAAAGTGAAGGGAGGTAGTGATGAGGGTGTGAGAGAGGGGAGGACGAGACATGGGTGAAGAGTACAGAGATGTGGAAAGGGAAAGAGGAGGGAATGAGGGAAGAGAGTGGGGGAGGGATAGTCAGAAAAAAAGGGCAGAGAGAAATGAAGAGGAAGAGAGAGAGGGGGATGGGTGAGAGGGATGAAAAAAAATAAAAATGGGGGAGGGAAAAGAGAGAGAGGATGAAGGGAGAAAAAAAATTAGGAGAAAGAGGAGAGAGTGGGGGGCAGAGAGCCGGGAGGGAAATAGGGGGGGAGTGGGGGCGAGAGTGTGTGTGTGAGGGAATGTGTGGGTGTGAGTCCATGTGTGTGAGTGAACCTTTGTATGTGGTGAGTGTATGTGTGGATGGGAATATGTGTGTGTGGAATATATGAGTATGGGTTTATGTGAGTTATGTTAAAGTAGTGGGTAGGAGTATTAGGGTGTGTGAGTGTTGGGCAGTTTGTGGTTACATGTTGTGTGTAGCGCGCTCTGACCTCCTGCTTTGACCCACAATCCCCTACTAGCGTATGTTTCTATGCTTATCCTTCTTCTTAGTCTATAGATACCTCTCTGCCTCATCCCTCGTTCTGTTTCTTGTGTGGGTATGATACTCTCCTATTTGTACTTGATAGGGGTCGATTCATAGCTCCTGGCCCCATCTCTTTGCTGGTCGTTACAATGGTCCATCTCTCGATTCATTGTTTATCTTACCTTTCTTAAAGCTGTGTAGAGATCCTGTTTCCACTACATCACTCTTCAGATTGTTCCAATTTCATGACATACTGGTGCTGCATACTTCAATATGGGCCTGACGAACACAGGTATAGTGTCGTGAATGACTCCTTACTGGGGTGTCGAAATGCTATTCTCAGGTTTGCCAGGCGGCCATATACTGCTGCTGTTATGTGGTTTATGTGCGCCTCAAGAGACGTGCTCGGTGTTATACTCACCCCAACGTCCTTTTCCTTGAGTGAGGTTTGCTGCCTTTGGCCCTATACCCTGTACCCCGTCTGTAGTTTTCTTTGACCTTCCCCTATCTTCATGACTTTGCACTTGGTGGGGTTACACTCAAGGAGACACTTGCTGGACCAAGCTTGCAGCCTGTCCAGATTTCTTTGTAGTCCTACCTGATCTTCATCCGTTTGAATTCTCCGCATTAGCTTAACATCGTCTGCAAACAGAAACTGAACCGACCAGAGGGACTGACCTTTGTGGAACCCCGCTCATCACAGACGCCCACTTTGATACCTCATCACATACCATGATTCGTTGTTTTCTTCCTGTCAGGTATTCTCTGATCCATTGCTGTGCCTTTCCTATTATTCCTACCTCTTCCTCTAGCTTTTGCAGTAGTCTCTTGTGTGGAACTGTGTCGAAAGCCTTCTTACAGTCCAAGATAATACCGTCCATCCACCCCTCTCTCTCTCTCTCTCTCTTGTCTTACTGCTGTCACCGTGTTATAGAACTCCAGTAGGTTCGTGTGTGTGTGTGTGTTCGTGTGTGTAGTTGTGTGTGTGTGTGTGGTGTGTGTGTGTGTGTGTGGGATGTGTTGTGTGTGTGTCGTGTGTGTGTGTGTGTTGTGTTGTGTGTGTGTGTGTGTGTGTAGGTGTGTGTGTTATGTGTGTTTACTCACCTAGTTACTCACCTAGTTGAGGTTGCGGGGGTCGACGTCCGAGCTCCTGGCCCCGCCTCTTCATGATTAGCTACAGGTCACTCTCTTGAACCGTGCGGCTTTATCATACCTCTGACTTTAAAGCTATGTATGGATCCTGCCTCCACTACATCGTTGCAAACTATTCCACTTACTGATACTCTGTTGGATGAAGAAATACTTCCTAACATCCCTGTGATTCATCTGGGTCTTCATACATTCCAACTGTATCCCCTTGTTTACTGTGTCCAATATCTGGAACTTCCTGTCTTTGTCCACGTGATACTCACCTAATTGTACTCACCTAATTGTGGTTGCAGGCGGTCGAGACTCAGCTCCGGGCCCCGCTCTCTTCACTGATCGCTTACTGGATCCTCTCTCTCTCTGCTTCTGGCTTTGTCATACCTCTCTTAAAGACTATGTATGGTTCCTGCTTCCACTACTTCACTTGCTAGGCTATTCCACTGCTGAAAACTCTATGATGAAGAAATCTCCTAACGTCCCTTGTGACTCGTTCTGAGTCTTCAGCTTCCAGTTGTGACCCCTTGTCCCTGTGTCCCCTCTCTGGAACATCCTATCTCTGTCCACTTGTCTATTCCCGCAGTATTTGTATGTCGTTATCATGTTCCCTGACCTTCTGTCCTCCAGTGTCGTCAGTCCGATTTCCCTTAAACCTTTCCTCGTACGACATTCCTTGAGCTCTGGGACTAGCTTGTTGCAAACTTGTACTTTCTCTAACTTCTTTTGACGTGCTTGGATCCGAGTGTGTAGTGTGTGTGTGTGTGTCCGTGATGTGTGTGTGTGTGTGTGTGTGTGTGTAAGTGTTTTTTCTGGCGTAGTGTTTTTATCAGTTGAATGCAGTTATCTTCCCAAGAAGAGCTAAAAACCCTTAAGGGTCGCCATAGGGACCTTGTAAATTGGAAGTCGTTAGTTTTTTTATAACAAGGGGGGAAGCAGTTCAGTTCCTCGAATCACGAGACCACTGTCATTTTTCAAGGCACTTGTTGACAGAAGTGGTGGGCTTGAACGTGAAGCTGAGACACACGTAGTATGGTAAGTTTAAGAAATTATGTACTATAATTAGTAATAATTATGTACCAGAACCTAATAATAATTATGTACCAGACTGGTATATAATTATGTTCCAGGCTAATATAATTTTGATACCAGAAATAGTATTAATTATGTACCAGAGTTTATAATATTTATGTACGGGAATCTAGATAAATAATTATGTACCAGAGCTAGTAACTAATTTTACTCACTATTTTTGGTTTTCTCACTTCTCAACTGGTAAGCTCACTTCATCAGGTGAGCTCTCCACCATGGGCCTCCCCCAGCACCCTGCCCACCTAATCAGCATCCCTCCCTGGGGGTAAAGCCCCTGAAAACCCAGGTCTTCAAAGAAGGTGGTCAAGACGCCCCGCTTACTTACTGAGAGTTGACATTGCGTCGCCCCAAGACCGCCGTGTTTTATGAGGACAGTCGGTAGTAGCGTCAGCAAAACGCGTCACTTGTGTTAGTGTGACCCTTGACCTGGTGTGACCTTGACCCGGTGTAACCTTGACCTCGGTGTAACCCTTGCGGTGTACCTAAGTCTAGAGGCAAGCGCTGCTGGTACAAACGTCGCGCGGAGTAACGAGGTTTTGACTGGCCAAGTCGCGGTTATAACGGATCTGGAGGGGCCACAGGAGATAAAAGAAAAGTATGGGAAATAATATATTAAGATATGGCGGACGAAAAGTCAGTGACTGGTCTCTGGCGCAGTGTGTGTTATAGAGGGATCATCAAGCGAAGAGCAGTGTCGAGTACTATAGTGTTGAATTAGTGTGTACATCATAAGGAGGACAAGATGCCTGGGCTAGACGCTTCATCTCACTCAAGGACCGCGCCAGAGGAGGGAAGGCGCCGTCCGCACCAGGTTAGTTTCCCACTTCCTCGTTACTGTGTATTACTTGTCTTGGTAATTCAAGATTGAAAATGACACCAAAACCACTACCAGAAATAAGAATGCAGCTCCTGGCCACTGAGGCTGAGCACATGACCTCGCTCTCCTGAGATTGACAGCCGTCATGACAACAGGGAAACAAATACATCAAGTATGTTAAAATACCACGGGACATGCAGATAATACTTTAAGGTGAAATGTTTATGTTTCGGACTTAGCAGAGGTAATATCAAGCCCATATATATATATATATATATATATATATATATATTATATATATATATATATATATATATATATATATATATATATATACTAATATTATATATATCGGTCCCAGAGACCGAAAAACGTTTTCCGATACGTCCTTGGTGTTTGCTTATGTGTTTTTCTAACATCAGCATTCTGTTTCTCCTACCCTCACTGCCATCTTCTGTTACACTATATTAAGTCCGCTAACAAAAGCGTTATCGGTATTGCCCATACATCCACTCAGGTACTTGCCCCATACATCACTCAGGGTACTGCCCCTTACAATCCACTCTGGTACTGCCCCATTACATCCATCAGGTACTGACCAGACATACATCAACTCAGGTACTGCCCCATACATCCACTCAGGTACTGCACCATACATCATCAGGTACTGCCCCATACTTCCAATCAGGTTGCCCATAATCCACCCAGTACTGCCCATCATACACTCAGGTACTGCACATACATCCTCAGGTACGAGCCCCATACATCCACTCGGTATCTGCCCCATACATCCACTCAGGGGTACTGCCCCATACATCCACTCAGATGATTGCCCCATTACATCACTCAGAGTACTGCCCATACATCCAATCAGATACTGCCCCATACATCCATCAGGTACTGCCCCATCATCCACCTCAGATACTGCCCCATACATTCCACTCAGGTACTGTAACTTACATCCACTCAGATACTGCCCCATACATCCACTCAGGTACTGCCCCTACATCCACTCAGTTACTGCCCCATACATCCACTCAGGTACTGCCCCATACATCCACCAGGTTTACTGCCCCATACATCACTCAGTACTGCCCCATACTTTCCACTCAGGTACTGCCCCATACATCCACTCAGATATGCCCCTACATCCACTCAGGAAACTGCCCATACATCCACTCAGGTACTGACCCATACATTCCACCCCAGGTACTGCCCCATACTTTCCCACTCAGGTACTGCCCCTTACATCCACTCAGATACTGCCCCATACACCCACTCAGGTTTACTGCCCCATACATCCACTCAGGTACTGCCCCATACTTTCCACTCAGGTACTGCCCCATACATCCACTCAGGTACTGTCCCATACATCCACTCAGGTATTGCCCCATACACCCCACTAGGTACTGGCCCCATACATCACTTCAGGTACTGCCCCATACATCCACTCAGGTACTGTCCCCATACATCCACTCAGGTTACTGCCCCATACATCCACTCAGGTACTGTCCCATACATCCACTCAGGTTACTGTCCCATACATCCACTCAGTACTGCCCCATACACCACTCAGGTACTGCCCCATTACATCCACTCAGGTACTGCCCCATACATCCACTCGGGTTTACTGCCCATACTTTCCACTTCAGGTTACTGTCCCATACTCCACTCAGGTACTGCTCCTACATCCACTCAGGTACGGGTCCCATACATCACTTAGGTATGCCCTAATCCACTCAGGTTCTGCCCCATACATCCACTCAGGTTCGGGCCCCATACATCCACTCGGGTTTTCTGCCCCATACATCCACTAGGTATGCCCCATACATCCACTCGGGTATTTGCCCCATACACCCACTCGGGGTTCTGCCCCATACATCCATCAGGTTCGCCCCATACATCCACTCAGGTTTGCCCCATACTCCACTCAGGTTCTGCCCCAATACTTTCCATCGGGTTTCTGCCCATACATCCACTCAGGTTCTGCCCATACATCCACTCGGGGTTCTGCCCCATACATCCACTCAGGTCTGCCCCATTACATCACTCGGTTCTCCCCCATACATCCACTCGGTTTCTCCCCATAATCACTAGGTTCTGCCCATTACATCCACTCAGGTACTGCCCATACATCCACTCGGTTCTGCCCATACATCACTCAGGTACTGCCCATACTTTCACTCAGGTTTCTGCCCATACATCCACTCAGGTACTGCCCCATACATCACCCCGGGTACTGCCCCATACATCCACTCAGGTACTGCCCATACATCCACTCAGGTTCTGCCCCATACATCCACTTCAGTTCTGCCCCATACATCCACTCAGGTACTGCCCCATACACCCACTCAGGTTCTGCCCATACATCCACTCAGGTACTGCCCCATACATCCACTCGGTACTGCCCAATACATTCCACTCAGGTACTGCCCATACATCCATTTCAGGTACTGCCCCATACATCCACTCAGATATGCCCCATACATCCACTCAGGTATGCCCCATACATCCACTCAGGTACTGTCCCCATACTCCACTCAGGTACTGCCCATACATCCAACTCAGGTACTGCCCCATACATCCACTCAGGTACTGCCCCATACATCCACTCAGGTACTGCCCCATACATCCACTCAGATACTGCCCCATACATCCACTCAGGTACTGCCCATAATCCACTCGGGTTTACTGCCCCATACATCCACTCAGGTACTGTCCCATACATCCACTCAGGTACTGCCCCATACATCCACTCAGGTACTGCCCCATACATCCACTCAGGTACTGCCCCATACATCCACTCAGATACTGCCCCATACATCCACTCAGGTACTGCCCATACATCCACTCAAGATACTGCCCATAATCCATAAGGTATGCCCCATACACCCAAATCAGGTTACTCCCCATACATAAACAGGTATGCCCAAATACACACTCGGGTTTCTGCCCCAACATCCTCAGGTACTGTTTCCCAAACACTAAAGGTACTGCCCCTACATCACTCAGGTATGCCCATACATCACTCGGTTCTGCCCATTACATCACTAGGTACGCCCATACATCCCTCAGGTACTGCCCATAATCCACTCAGGTACTGCCCAAAACATCACTCGGGTACTGCCCCATCTTTCCACTCAGGTACTGCCCCATACATCCACTCAGTACTGCCCCTTTACATCCACTCAGTTTACTGCCCCTTTACATCCACTCAGGTACTGCCCTTTACATCCACTCAGGTACTGCCCATACTCCACTAGGGTACTGCCCATACGTCATGGGTTTCTGCCCATACATCCACTCAGTACTGCCCCATACATCCACTCAGGTACTGCCCATAATCCACTCAGATACTGTCCCATACAATCCACTCGGGTACTGTCCCATACATCCACTCAGGTACTGCCCATACATCCACTCGGGTACGCCCCATACATCCACTCAGGTACTGCCCCATACATCCACTCAGGTATCCCCCATACATCCACTCAGATACTGTCCCATACATCCACTCAGGTACTTCCCTTTACACCCCACTCAGGTACTGGCCCTTTACATCCACTCAGGTTAACTGCCCCATACTTTCCACTCAGATACTGTCCCCATACATCACTCAGTCCCGCCCATAAATCACTCAGGTACTGCCCATACATCCACTCAGATTACTGCCCATAATCCACTCAGATACTGCCCCATACACCCCCTCGATACTGTCCCATACATCCACTCAGGTTACTGTCCATACATCCACTCAGGTACTGCCCCATACATCCACTCAGGTACTGCCCCATACATCCACTCAGATTACTGCCCATACATCCACTCAGGTACTGCCCCATCATCCACTCAGATACTGAACCATACATCCACTCAGGTACTGCCCCATACATCCACTCATGGTACTCCCCCATACTTTCCACTAGGTACTGCCCCATACATCCACTCGGGTTTACTGCCCTACATCCAATGGAGGTACTGCCCCAATACATCCACTCAGGTTCTGCCCCATAAAATCCACTGAGGTACTGCCCCATACATCCACTCAGGTACTGCCCCATACATCCACTCAGGTACTGCCCCAATACATCCACTCAGGTACTGCCCCATACATCCACTCAGGTATTTGCCCATACATCCATTTCAGGTTCTGCCCATAATCCACTCAGGTACTGCCCCATACATCCTCAGGTACTGCCCCATACATCCACTCAGGTACTGCCCCATACTCCACTCAGGTACTGCCCCATACATCCACTCAGATACTGCCCCATACTTCCACTCAGGTTCTGCCCCATACTCCACTCAGGTACTGCCCATACATCCACTCAGGTACTGCCCCATACATCCACTCGGTACTGCCCCATACATCCACTCAGGTACTGCCCCATACATCCACTCAGGTACTGCCCATACATCCACTCAGGTACTGCCCATACATCCACTCAGGTACTGTCCCTTTACATCCACTCGGGTTTACTGTCCCCATACATCACTCAGGTACTGCCCCATACATCCACTCAGGTACTGCCCCATACATCCACTCAGGTACGCCCCATACATCCACTCAGGTACTGCCCATACTCCACTCAGGTACTGCCCCATACATCCACTCGGTACTGCCCCATACATCCACTCAGGTACTGTCCCATACATCCACTCAGGTAGGGTTTTCCCATACATCCACTCAGGTACTGCCATAATCCACTCAGGTACTGCCCCATACATCCACTCAGGTACTGCCCCATACATCCACTCAGGTTACTGCCCCATACATCCACTCAGGGTACTGCCCCATACATCCACTCAGGTACTCTCCCATACATCCACTCAGGTACTGCCCCATACATCCACTCGGGTTTACTCCCCCATACATCCACTCAGGTATGCCCCATACATCCACTCAGGTACGGGCCCCATACATCCACTCGGTACTGCCCATAACATCCACTCAGGTACTGCCCCTTACATCCACTCGGGTACTGCCCCATACATCCACTCGGGTTTCTGCCCCATACATCCACTCGGGTTTACTGCCCCATACATCCACTCAGGTAACTGCCCCATACATCCACTCAGGTACTGCCCCATACATCCACTCGGGTTTTCTGCCCCATACATCCACTCAGGTACTTCCCCCATACATCCATCATCACAGCAAGTAATGTTTGTAACTGTTCTTTAAAACACTTCAAGTCTTTGTTCACAAGTTAAACCCATAAACACTGGTTTACCATTAATAAACGTTTTACACATGTGTATAAGGGCAAAACTTGGAGCCACCTTACAGACTAGCGAATATACCTATAATATATACCTTTAATATATATTCCTCGTGGTACTGATCGCCGTTCCTATGGAAATCCCTACAGAATAAGTTAATTCGACATATATACTACAACAGCAGAATATTAGAAGAGTAAAGGGATTACATTATGAGGAAGGTAATTTACTTATATTTTCTAAGAAAGGAAGGCAGAGCAAAGATAATTATTTTATACTGTGTTTACATTTAAAAACAATAACAAAAGACAAGAAATATTGCAAGGGAAGGAAGGTAATATAGGGTGAATTAGAGACAGTACTCACATACGATCCCCCGGGAGCATGACTCACGAAATCGTAATGACACGATGCTAACAAACCATGCCATGGGCATGGTATTATCGTAGTTACCAGTTACCCTGACACTGAGAGTACTGTCGGAACATCCAGCAAGCAGCTCTCCCCCTTTCGTCTCTTTCACTCACTATTTTATGCTTCTCTTTAGCCAGTTCTCGGGATAAGTAAACCAATGGGGACCTTGTGGTCTATGTGGGGGCCTTCAGAGTCGGGAAACCATGAAACCAGCACATCACATTTTCCCCTTCTTATCTGAGGGTAAAAAAAAATAGAAAATCGTCCCCAGTTTTCCAGAATATTATCTTAAATTTTAAATTCAATCTCACATCCTACCACACCAAAAGCTACAAACTCGTTTACGAAATTCTAAAACACATTACAACAGATCTTTATCTCTAGTTCCCATACCGATACTCAGTTTTGAAGGTTACTCTTGTCCAAGCAATGTAAAAAACGAGACTTTTGGGGCTAAACATCCTTACCTTTTTCCCATCCATAATAAATCTATGTAGTCCTATAAAAACAGCCGAGTTGCTTTACAGAACAAACGTTCTCTCACTGTCACTAAAAATGTGTTGGGGAACAGGAGAAAAGAAGACGCCCCTTTGTTCCCTCATTTCTCTCTGTTGGATAAGTGAGGTGGGAAGGCTGTCCCATCCTTCCTCAAAGTGTGTGAGGTTGGCAGGTCAGTATTACTCTGAAGTGTTGCTGTGTGAGATGAGGGTCTGCAGTTCTTGACAAGAAGTTGAGCTGTGTTGTAGACACTGTTGTTCTGGTGGGAATTACAGACAACCCCGATGAGAGTTTATTCTAGGACGTGTGTCTCAAGGTGTTTCCTTTTTTGACAATGAGTAACGCCCCTTTTTTAATTAATTATATTTGAGGGAGTTTTAGTGGAAGACACAGTGCTATCAAAGTGGGTTAGCTCTGTTGGAGTATTGGGGGCTGGGAAAATGCTTTTTCCGGAGGTACCTGGATATTTCTCCTACGTATATTTTGTCACATTCGTTGCAAGGGATCGTTTGTACCCTGCAGTGGTTTTGTTTTGTTGGCGGTGTCTCTTACTGGCAATTCTTGATATAGTGGAGGCAGTGACAGCTACTAGATATTTTGTGCTGGAGAGTATTAGAGAAATGCTCGACAATAAACTTGTTAGGAGGGACTACGGATCTTTTTTTGGGAGGGGAGGCAGACGCATGGCGTCTACAGTCTCTGATGAAGTGTTAAGGGTAGTGAAGGTGGAAAAGACTTCTTGAAGAAAGATTTATTCTTTGAGGAATTCACTGCTGCAGATACTGGATCATTATTTATTTATTATTTGAACATGATACAGAGAAGTACATAGGAATACAATTATTAAAGTGCACATGCCAAATGTACGAAGAAGCCTGTGATGAGGGCCCGATTGTCCTTTTTCTGCCTCACTATGTGCCCTCTGGAAAAAGGATATAGGAATCAGGCCCATTGCAGGGGCAAACACCCCTCGGCGCCCAGTCGCCAAGGCTGCAGTAAGAATGGTGAGTCAAGAGGCTGCTGCAATGCTGAAACCAACTCAGCTCGGTTTTGGTGTTCAACAGGGCTGTGAAGCAGTTGCCCACACAGCACGAGTAATATATCAACAACATGTCCGATGAAGAAGCCTTGATCAAATTGGACTTTTTCCCAACACTTTCAACTTAGTCAGAAGGGATGCTGTTCTCCAAGCAGTATTTTAAAAAACTTCCATTCCCTCTATCCCTTCATAGAAACGTGTTATAGTGTGACTTCTAAACTATTTTTGGGGATCATGAAATTGACTCGTGTGAGGGTGTGCAACAGGGGGACCTCTTGCCCCCTTTCTACTCTGTCTGGGCATCAAGGAAGTCATAGAAGCACTTGTCCAGTGAACTCAATATCTGGTTCTTGGATGATGGTTCCCTAGCTGGTTACAACAGAATCTCTCCTAGAGGATATCAGAAAAATTAAAGACATGGGAGAACGCCTGGGCCTATCTTTAAACTCCACCAAAAGTGAAATAGTTTCTACCACTCGACAGATGATTCCGGAATATTAGTGCTGTTTTACCAGGAACACGAGCCATTGATCCAGCCAATAGCATTCTCCTTGGTGCTCTCTTGGGTCCAATGCCTTTGATCTGATCCTAGAAAAAAAATCTCAGACCTCAGAACGATGGAAGGCAGGAAGAAAGACAATCGATACACATGATGCCTTCTACCTACTCACCAGGTGCCTGTCAATACCAAAACTTACCTACTTCCTGAGTTGCTCCCCAACCTTCAACAGTCCTTAAGATCATGCTAGAGAGTGTATTGAATCTTTCCCTCGAAGATAGACAGTGGTTACAAGCTTCACTTCAGTCAGGCTTGGGGGGCTGGAAGTACACAAATCCTCCAGATTGCCCGACCAGTTTTCCTGTCTTCTTCCATAGCATCAATCGAGTTAATAAGATAAATTCTTCTAACATGCTCAGTGACTCACCAGAAATCAGGACCCTAGCTATGCCAGTGCCATCACTGAATAGGAGACTCTTGCTGCTCCAGCACCAAAACCTAGTGCAGCACTGGCCTACAAAGAGTCAAGCTGGAATGGCTCCATCGCTGAAAAGGGGTTGCCAACATGCTTAGGACTGTAACATCAGACAGGGAGACTTACCCTCTCTTAAGCTGTGAGTGCACATCTTCTGGGGACTTCCTCCAAATAGTTCCCATTTCGGCAATGGGAACACGCCTCGACCCTATTGCAGTGGCCTACGTCTTGCTGCCCCAATTCACATGGAATATATGTGTATTTGCAGCGATGCTCAAGCCGACCAATATGGACTACATGGGACTTAACTGTTCCAAAACCAAGGGTTGGCATGTAAGACAAATGAGGTCAACGGCATTTATAAGGAGAACTCTGATGAAATTAAGACACATGTGCAACGTCTGGGTATCTTTATTGTAGACATTTCGAAATCCAGTGGCTTTATCAAATACAAATTCCAGGACATAGTTCTACTGTCTTCAAGTTATGTCTGGAATTTGTATTGATAAAGCCACTGGATGGCGAAACGTCTACAATAAAGATACCCAGATGTTGCACATGTGTCTTAATTTCATCTTGTCGGTATTGTATACCATTCCTGTACAAAGAGAACTCTTGCTACAGCTGGATGCTCAGCTGAGAGGGGAGCCCGATCACTAGCAGCCTAACAATACCCACAACCCAGAAACTGTCCCGATGGGATCACCATCTATCCTTGGAAGAATGGCAAGCTCTTAGCATGGGACTACACCTGTGTGTCGCGACGCTGGCTGACACCTACATCCATCACAGTGTCGGCGCGACAGGGAGGAGCTGCTGATCACAGGGAGGGGTACAAGATCAGCAAGTACAGGGACATAAGCCAACAGTATCAATTTTGTCCAGTGGGATCAGAGGACCTTGGGATCATGGGGAAAAAAATGCCACACATTTCCTTAAAGACCTGGGTTCCAGGACTCATCAACACACCAGGGACCCAAAGGCAGCCCCCTTTCATTTTCCAGCGCTCAGCGTGGCCATCCGAGGGAAAATGCTTGCTGCAAACTGGGCTCGCGGTCTGGCTTGGAGGGAG
>NC_069399.1:92680849-92687713 GCF_026875155.1 Cherax quadricarinatus | reverse complement strand
GTCCCACCACCTTGGGGAGAGGGCCCCCACACCTGGTGTAGGGGGGGTCCCATAAACCCTGGTGTAGAGGGTCCCACCCCCTGGTTTTAGGGTCCCACCACCCTGGTGAGAGGTCCCCACCACCTTGGGGGAGAGGTCCCATCACCTGGTGTAGAGGGTCCCATCACCCTGGTGTAGAGGGTCCCACCACCCTGGTGTAGAGGGTCCCACCACCTTGGTGAAGAGGGTCCCACCACCTTGGTGTAGAGGGTCCCATCACCCTGGTGTAGACGGTCCCATCACCCTGGTGTAGAGGGTCCCATCACCATGGTGCAGAGAGTCCCACCACCTTGGTGGAGAGGGTCCCATCACCATGGTGTAGAGGGTCCCATCACCCTGGTGTAGAGGGTCCCACCACCCTGGTGTAGAGGGTCCCACCACCTTGGTGAAGAGGGTCCCACCACCTTGGTGTAGAGGGTCCCATCACTCTGGTGTAGAGGGTCCCATCACCCTGGTCTAGAGGGTCCCACCACCCTGGTGTAGAGGGTCCCACCACCCTGGTTTAGAGGGTCCCACCACCCTGGTGTAGAGGGTCCCACCACCTTGATGTAGAGGGTCCCACCACCCTGGTGTAGAGGGTCCCACCACCTTGGTGTAGAGGGTCCCATCATTTTGGTGTAGAGGGTCCCATCACCCTGGTGTAAAGGGTCCCATCACCCTGGTGTAGAGGGTCCCACCACCCTGGTGTTGAGGGTCCCACCACCTTGATGTAGAGGGTCCCACCACCCTGGTGTAGGGGGTCCCATCACTCTGGTGTAGAGGGTCCCACCACCCTGGTGTAGAGGGTCCCACCACCCTGGTGTAGAGGGTCCCACCACCCTTGTGTAGAGGGTCCCACCACCTTGATGTAGAGGGTCCCACCACCATGGAGTAGAGGGTCCCACCACCCTGGTGTAGAGGGTCCCACCACCCTGGTGTAGAGGTTCCCACCACTCTGGTTTAGAGGGTCCCACCACCCTGGTGTAGAGTGTCCCACCACTCGGGTGTAGAGGTCCCCACCACCCTGTGTAGAGGGTCCCACCATTTTTGGGGCCCAAAAGAGGGCCCCACCACCCTGGTGTAGAGGGTCCCACCACCCTGGTGTAGAGGGTCCCACCACCCTGGTCTAGAGGGTCCCACCACCCTGGTGTAGAGGGTCCCATCACCTTGTTGTACATAAGAACATAAGAACGAAGGAACACTGCAGCAGGCCTACTGGCCCATGCGAGGCAGGTCCAAGTCTCCTACCGGCTTAAGCCAATGCACCCAACCTAGTCAGGTCAGGTCACATTGACTTAAGGGAGGAACACGGCAACCGTTCTGGTAGCACAAGCTAATCAGGTCCAGCTCACACCCACCCACACCCACTCATGTATTTATCCAACCTATTTTTAAAGCTACACAACGTTCTGGCCTCTATAACTGTACTTGGGAGTTTGTTTCCACTCATCCACAACTCTATTACCAAAACAGTACTTTCCTATATCCTTCCTGAATCTGAATTTTTCTCAACTTAAAACCATTGCTGCAGAGTCCTGTCTAGCTAGATATTTTCAGCACACTATTTACATCTCCTTTATTTATTCCTGTCTTCCATTTATACACCTCAATCATATCCCCCCTAATTCTACGTCTTTCTAGAGAGTGAAGATTCAGGGCCTAGTCTATCCTCATAGGGAAGTTTCTGATACATGGGATCAACTTTTTCATCCTCCTTTGTACATTTTCCAGAGCATTTATATCCATTCTGTAATACGGTGACCAAAACTGTGCAGCATAATCTAAATGAGGCCTTACCAAGGATGTATAGAGTTGAAGAACAACCTGAGACTCCTATTATTTATGCTTCTTGATATAAAGCCAAGGATTCTATTAGCTTTATTGCGAACACTTATGCACTGTTGTCTTGGTTTCAGATTACTGCTAACCAGAACTCCTAAATCTTTTCCGCAATCCGTAATATTAAGATCTACATTATTTAGTTTATATGTGGCATGGTTATTGTCCTGTCCAACATTTAGAACTTTGCATTTGTCTATATTAAACTGCATCTGCCACCCTCCGACCACTGCATCAGTCTACTCAAATCTTCCTGGAGTGCTCTAATGTCCTCGTCATAATGAATTCGACGGCCTATTTTTGGTGTCATCGGCAAACTTGCTGATGTCGCTCTTTATGCCCTCATCTATGTCGTTTATGTATATTGTGAACAGCAGGGGGCCCAACACTGACCCCTGGTGGAACACCGCTCGTGACGCTTCCCCACTCTGATTTCTCCCCAATTATGCAAACTCTCTGCTGCCTATTTGTCAACCATGCCTGTATCCAGGAAAAAATTCTCCTCCTATTCCATGTGCCTTATTTTCCTCAATAGTCTCTGATGTGGGACCCTGTCAAAAGCCTTACTGAAGTCCATGTACACAATATCATATTCATTACCATGATCTACCTCCTCAAATACCTTAGTGAAAAAGTTAACAAATTCGTAAGGCAGGAACCCCTCTTTGTAAAACCATGCTGAGATTCATTGATTAATTTATGCTTTTCAAGGTGGCTACGAACATGCCTCGGCAATTATTGATCCATAAATTTTCCCACTATGGAGGTTAGGCTAATTGGTCTATAGTTTGAAGCTAAGGACCTGTCACTGCTTTGAAAATAGGTATCACATTTGGGCCCTTTTCCACTTATCTGGCACCATGCCAGTTTTGTAGTGATATGTTGAAAAGATTAGCCAAAGGTTTGCTAAGCTCCTCTTTACATTCCTTTAGAACCCTTGCATACATTCATCAGGGCCTGGGGATTTTGTTAGGTTTTAATTTATCTATTTGCCTAAGGACCATGTCACTTGTGACCCTAATCGTGCACAGTTTATTATCGTCCTGTTCCACATAATTTATCATTTCTGGAATATCGCTGGTATCCTCCTGTGTAAAAATTGAGAGGAAGTATGTGTTAAAACTTCTACACATTTCCTTATCACTGTCAGTGAGCTGACCCGAGGAACTTTGAGTGGGCCTATCTTGTCCCTGATCTTACTTCTGTATACCTGAAAGAATCCTTTTGGGTTAGTCTTCGAATCTCTTGCAACTTAACCTCATAATCTCTTTTGCTTTTCTAATTCCTTTTTTATTTCTCTCTTTAAACTGAATATATCGATTTCTTATATTGCCCTCTCTTTTGATTTGCCAATTATGCCCTCTTTTGACCAATTAGAATTTTAATCTATTGTTCATGCCATTTAGGATCATTTTTTGTTTGATCTGATTTCCCTATTTGGAACATAATTTGACTGAGCAGCTAGAACTATGCCCTGGAAAGCGTCATATCGGCATCCATCACACCTACCTGACCCTTAGTCAGGTCATTCCCAGTTCACCACCTAATAATTTTTTCAGTCCTTTGAAATCAGCCAAGCGGAGTAGGACAGAGACTGATTTGCCATTATTGGGGAATTTCCCCATGAATTATTAAAACTGAGTGATTTTGATCATTTTCCCCAAGCTCATCATTAACCTCAAGATTTATTAGTGTTCCCTTGGCAAGAACCAAGTCAAGGAGTTATTCCTAGTTGGCTCTGTCACAAACTGTTTTAAAAAACAATCCTGGATCGTATAAAGAAGTCCCTGACTCTAATTTCCTGTCAAATTGCTCCATAAATTTGTCTAAGTTGAAATCTCCCATTACACAACATTTTCGTTTTAAAATGCTTACGAATTTGCCCATAAAAATTTACGCACTCCCTATCAATTTGGGCCCTGTAAATCACACCCAAAATTAATTTTTGGCCCTCAGAAGTGAACCCAAAAGATCAGTGCTGCGTTTCTAATTTTTTTATCTGTCTAAAACAACAATTTAAATTGTCACTGACATACATCGCTACTCCACTCCCTTTTCCCTGTTGACCCTGTCTGTGGATAATTATAGCCTTGTATGTGACTTTCAAAGGTGCTTCTCTATCTTTCACATTGAGCCAGGTCTCTATTATAGCAATATATCTATGTTTCCTGCATTTGCAATTAATCTTAGTCATTACTTATTTCTTAACTCCTGCTTTAGATAGTAAACCTTTTAGGAGCTATCCCTTGCTGCCTCTGCTGTCCCCCTTTGTTTGCTGACCTGATCTATGTTTATTAAATTCATAGCTGATGCCTTTTATACATTTACTGTTTCGAACCCTATGTTGCAACCTGCTTGTTTCCCACACACCCCCCATACCTCTATTTCTATCAGTTTAAATCATAGCATTTCCCCCAATGCCTTCTCATCGAGTCTCAAGTGCTACCACCCCAGCCCCAGAGAGATGTACCCCCCATCCCTTGCATACATATCATGTTTGCCATAAAAGTTGTTCCAGTTGTCAATAAATGGGATTGCAAGTTCCTTGCAGTATCTGTCTAGCCAGCAATTTACACCAATTGCCCTAGAAAAACCATTCATTCCTACTCCCCTTCTAGGCAAGATGCTACATAGATTGGGATCCCTCCCTTAGACTTAATGAAATCTAAAAGCTGACCTGTACTTATCTAGCAGCTCTTCTCTCCTACCCTTCCCAATATCATTTCCGCCAGCACTGAGACAGATAATGGGCTTGTTCCCATTACCTGACATGATATTATCCAGCCTGTTGACTATGTCCCCAACACCCAGCTCCAGGGAAGCACACTCTATCTCTCATCTTCTTATTCCTATTACAAAAAGCACGGTCAATATATCTTACCTGAGAGTCACCAACCCAAGAATGCGATTACCTCCATTAGAGGGGCAGTAGTACCCTTACCTTCACTGGCCATGAAGTACATTCATCCTGAAGAACAGAGAAGCGTTTTCCCTACCTTCAGATCTTCACTTTTAAAACTTTCCTTACTCTGATGCGCCTCCCATTACTGTGAACCACTCGCCACTTGTAGCAGGTGCTGGGCTGCACCTCACTGCTGGTAGCCGTTGCTATCTCCCCACCTACAAACCCCCCTCACAGCAAGAGACAGACTGCACCTCACTGCTAGAAGCCTCATTTCCCACAACTCCAGCCACCTCACACTTTCTCCCAGACCCATTGAGGTGGACCTTCAGCCTCCTAATCTCCTCCTGGAGAAGCAAGACCTCCTCCTTCAACTCTCCAACCTCAATTTTTAAAACACTGCAGAAGCAAGCCATGCTTTGTAACCGTCCACGCTAATCCCCAAAGCAGCTCAGGGTCTTTGACCTCACGTGACGACTGACCACCCTGGTGTAGAGGGTCCCACCACCCTGGTGTAGAAAGGGGCCCCCCCCGCCCCTGGTGTAGAGGGTCCCACCACCCTGGTGTAGAGTCCCACCACCCTGGTGGGAGGGGTCCCACCACCCTGGTGTAGAGGGTCCCACCACCCTGGTGTAGAGGGTCCCACCACCCTGGTGTAGAGGGTCCCACCACCCTGGTGTAGAGGGTCCCACCACCCTGGTGTAGAGGGTCCCACCACCTTGTAGAGGGCCCCACCCTGGTGTAGAAGGTCCCACCACCTTGTGTAGAAGGTCCCACCACCTGGTTTTAGAGGGTCCCACCACCCTGGTGTAGAGGGTCCCCCACGGGGCCTGGTGTTAGGGAAAGGGGGGTTCCCACCACCCTGGGTGTAGGGAGGGTCCCACCACCCTGGTGTAGAGGGTCCCACCACCCTGGTGTTGAGGGTACCACCACCCTGGTGTAGAGGGTCCCACCACCCTGGTGTTGAGGGTACCCCCCCCCTGGTGTAGAGGTCCCACCACCCTGGTGTAGAGGGTCCCACCACCCTGGTGTGAGGT
Organism: Cherax quadricarinatus; assembly: GCF_026875155.1. Lineage (NCBI taxonomy): Eukaryota > Metazoa > Arthropoda > Malacostraca > Decapoda > Parastacidae > Cherax > Cherax quadricarinatus. The sequence continues at coordinate 92,681,917 of NC_069399.1, read as the reverse complement.
CCCACCACCCTGGGGGTAGAGGGGGCCCACCACCCCCGGTGTAGAGGGTCCCACCACCCCCGGTGTAGAGGGTCCCACCACCCTGGTGTTGAGGTCCCCACCTTGGTTTTAGAGGGTCCCACCACCCTGGTGTAGAGGTCCCACCACCTGGTGTAGAGGGTCCACCACCTGGGGGTAGAGGGTTCCCACCACCCCGGTGTAGAGGGTCCCACCACCCTGGTGTGGGGGGTCCCACCACCCGGTGTAGAGGGTCCCACCACCCTGGTGTAGAGGGTCCCACCCCCTGTTTGGGCCACCACCCTGTGTAGAGGGTCCCACCCCCCTGGTAAGGAACCGGTGGGAGGAGGGAAGGGGGGTAACCCCGGGGGAACCCCTGGTGTAGAGGTAACCCCCCGGTTAGGGGAAACCCCGGGTTTTGGGGCATGCACTGGTTAATGGGGAAAGTGGAACCGGAAAATTTTGGTAAAGTTTTTATCCTCCTGGGGTGGCCGGTTAGTTTTTTTGTGGTATTGTTTGTCCAGTCACGGGATTGTGACTTTTTGTTCTTTTTCTGCCTCTTTTGGCCCCGACTGGGAAAGGTTTTAAGGGTTGGAAAAACGTGATGTCATGAGGATCATCCAAACCTCCACGTACTACGAAATTTTTAAACATCAGAGATAATGTTAGGAATTATGGTATCCTAGTTATTTGTCAATATGCTCATTCAAACTTATGAAAAACTTCTGCACAGAAGCTCTCCAAATTTTCTTCAGCGCTTCTGAACACCCTTCGTAGATGGATAAATGAAAACTGGAATTTGATTTCCAAATGAATGTTGTACATGATACATGTCAAGTAAACTGTGGCGTGCGCCGAGTATGTTATATTTTATTCGGACGTCTGTCACAAAACCCATGCGCAAGTCCTCTCCACCAGTTAACAGCAGTGAAGAGTATAGCAGTTCTGGGGCCCCACTTCTGCGCTTATTGTCCGGTTCAACCCACAGTCAGATGACACCCGAATCTGCATGACAGTGTCCTCCATTCCCAGACACTGCAAGGCTCCAGGGACATAAACCCAAATTTTTTC
>NC_069399.1:92668349-92675849 GCF_026875155.1 Cherax quadricarinatus | reverse complement strand
GTTCAGTCAGTCCATCACTTTATTCAGTCAATCCATGTCATGCCCCTATGGTTAACCTTCCTTTAATATTACATTGCGGTCATTTCCTTTAATAGCTAAATTGGAAATGAACGTCCTTGTATTATTAAGATTAATTCTTATTAACAATTATAATTTATGTAACATGGCCATGATAAGTTTAATTGGAGGTATAGTAACCTGCCTGCCGCCCGGTGTGCCGGTGTGTAGTTAGCCGTGATGTTTGAGGTTATAACCCCCCTTTCCCCCCCCCTTTTTTTCAACTACCTACTGATGTTGGTGATCACGGCACGTGACCCACTTTCCCTGTATGCTAAGGGTTTAGGGACGACATGAAAAGTAGCACCAACGAGAACACTCCTGCTCGTCTCTGTAACTGCAAGATTTATTACCGGCCTGGACATATTCTTTTTTAAATCTGCCCTGCTTCCAATTGGGAAACAAGATTTTAAATTTATAAATAATCTCCATTTATATATATGTTATATCTAGGATATCCTCCTAATCCTCTGTTTTGAAAGCCTTATTTATATGTTGGAACTACAGAAGAACATGTATTCTAACTTAAATACGATAATCGTATATTAAACGGCTTTGTTATATTATGAATAACTTAATTAAAATTAGCTTCCCGGGGGACATTATATTACCCAACCCTCTAAACCAAAAGGTTAGCTCTAAAGAAGGAAAAGTTGTTACAATCCCAGGTGTAACAAGTGGGGGCCTTGCCCGGGGAGCATAACATAAATTCCCTTTTAAAATGACTGTGAAAATGGCAAGAGGTTGAAGATATAACAAAGAGAAATTACAAAATTTGAAGCTTCAAATCTTTTGGCATTAGCACGAGCTTGGGCATAAAATACGACACAGGCATTTCACTGCCCCAGACGTCAGATATGATACAGATGTCCTTTTTCCAGATGAGCAGACCCCAGAGATCGAGAATGGAAAAGCAGATATTCCTTCCTTTTGAATTCTTTCTACAGACGCCCCGAGGCCGAAACTACGCGCAACAACCCCTACTGGAGACGACGACAGAACTTCCTTTACTCGGAAACGCTACGCCTGCTACAACGACCAATTCCCCATCCCAAAGGACTATATGGGAACAGAACTCATCACACTAAAGAAAGGGATCCAGGTAAACCATTTACAGATATTTGAAACAGAAAAAGAACCCTTTTGGATGATGAACACGTTCCACCTCAAATCTCTTTAGCCCTTTTGACTACTATTCAATCTAAGGAGAATTTTGAACGTCTAAACGATTTATTGCTCAAACCTCCTTTTAGAAGCCCAGAGAAAGTTAAAAAGGGAAATTTTTGAACGTAAATCTTTGCTTTATGAACGGGAAGTCTGAGGAGAAAAAGAATCCAGTAATATGTATACAATCCCTTCATTTACCTTGTAAAGCAGCCCTCTTGAGCCTAAATTTACGAGGATAATTAGATTCATTTTTAAAAGCATCGAAACAGGCGAAGGTGTTTGCAATGGCCTCCTAAATATTGGCTGCTTAAATACATTCTCTTAATAGAAAGCCCAAACCATAACTGCCAACTTACCTTTTGAACAATTTCTGATTATACCAGAAAAGATGTCTTCTGAACTTATATTTATTACCTGCAGTTATTTGAAGATGTTTAGAACTCTAAAGAATTCCTCAGCACCCTGGGTGGACTTTGCCAGGGAAAAGCCTCTCTGCCTTTCGAGCGTTGCGTAGGGCCCGGGAGCCGCCTCAGTCGAGTCACTTTCCCACTGATTTGAAATGAAGATCTTTTTAAATATTTCCCCAGAAGGGTGCATACTTATCTTTTGACATTTCCCACTAATAACTGTTAGATACTGCTGCCCACGCAGAATCCTTTGAAATTCCCATCTATAACCACAGAATGTCTAAGCCCCGGAAAAGAAATCTACCCCAAGGTTTAGTTCATATTGACGCTAGGAAAGCTCCCAGCTGGCAAACCTTTGAAGGTTATTCAACAAAAACAGGTGACAAACCGCTCTTCTCCGACATATCCTAAAGATCCAATTACCACTGTGCCCCTTTTTTGAAAAAAGTTAGGTCTAGCAGTCCCCAGTGTTGGGCATAAACAGCGGGAAGTAAAACCCCAACCAAGAGGGGGGTATCCTACCCAGGTAAAAAATTCCTCTGGGAAAAGTATGAAACTCGGATGATAATCTCTCCTTTTCAGGCCTCCCTAGCAGACCGTCAAATAGAGACTTTACCAGGGACAGTGCTTCAGAAGAAATTTCCGGTACTATTGGACCCTACTTTTCCCGGGGGAAAGTTCGGACCTCTTAAAGAGAGGTTTAAATATCACGACCTTCCAGATACTGCAGCTATCTCTCTTATAAGATCAAACCCGGTAAGTACCTACAAATAGGAACCCCGGCTAGACGTTTTAAATTAAGGTTTACGGAGCCATAATAAAGGTCCCTTTATAAGGATTTATGTAGAATTGCCTGGATATGTAGGTGGTCAATGTGGGACTTGGGAAAAACCTTTTCCAATTGCCGCGTGGATAATTAATCGGGAACGAAATTGATCAATTGGAGATACCAAGGCCTCGGTTTTAGATAATCCTGTGATGAAATTATGCCTTAGAACCCTCTGAGCAGGGCTAAAATTTATTTCCCTTATGTGGTCCCAGAGCCATGTAAGAACTCTAAACAATTTGATATTCAACAGCCCTTTAAAAATGGTCCGTAAATTTAGTTTGAACTTCTGTTTAGCGAAGCAATTCAATCCGAGACCCACAGGGTGACAAAGTTTTACAGTCCGCGGACTAGTAGAAAATGTAATAAAGAAAAATTTTCTTATAGCCTAAAGGACGATAAAAGTTTAACCAAATAAGGTTTAAAGGAGTTACCTTTAGATAAGACGGTTTTTTGGAAGAGAATAAATGATAATGATTGGGGTTCAAAAGGAAACTTGTTAGTGGTGCCTCGTCTTACGTAATATGGTATTTGAACTAGCACATGTAACCCATGGAGGTCATTTAGGATCTCGTAAGACAGAGAAAAGAAAGGAATATTTTTTGGGGGCCTCAATGGGGAAATTAATTGCTGACAAACAAAGGGAAAAAATGCCATTTGTCCAAATAATAGGCAAACGGCGCAACAATCCCGCGTCTGCCCCTTTACTTCCAAAAAAAGTCCTGAAGAACCTTTTGAAAGATTAGTTTTTGATTGTGTAGGACCGTTTGCCCCGCACAAAAAGGGTAACAGTTATCTTCACTACATAGAAATGGCAACTCGGTACCTGATGCTATCCCCAAGCCCAAAATTAATTCAGAATTATTAAGGCTTAATACGCTTCTTCCCTCAAGTAGCATACCACGTGAAATCAATCTGACGTTCTAATTTCGCCCTAAGGTTTTTAAAAAGGCTATGTCTCGATTAGGAGAAAGGGCAGATCCTCTCCAGCATATCATCCCCAGTTCACAGAGTGCTAGAAAGATTCCAAAAACCCCTTTAAAAATCTATTTTACGTGTTACTTAAAGCAATATTCTCGTGAAGGGACGAAGGTTACCCTTTTTCTCTTCCCCCTCCGTGAAGTGAACAAGAAAGTACTAAATACTCTCCATTTGACTTATTTTTGACTCATTTGCGAGACCCCTGCCATATTAGGGAATTCTTGGATAGGAAGAGAGGACCTCTCATCCAGTCCCTACTTTGGAAAGAACCTCTCTCCAAATTAAAGCTTAGCTGCCGTGAATCTGTCAGAAGTCAACCCAAAATGAAGAAATCTTATGACCAAAAGGCTAAATCCGTTCATTCTCTCCGAATGAATTTTGTGTTAGTTAAAAACTTAATTCCAGGACATTCTTTTAAAAACCTAGATATTTGGGGCCATATGAAATAGTAGACAAAGAAAATGAGGTGAATTATCTGGTCCGTGAACCAGGACGTCGTAAGAAAATTAAGAGGTATCACATAGATAACTTAAAGAAGTACGAGTCAAACCTTCTCCCTACATTATTACCTCTATTCAACCTACATCCACTGAAATAAGGAATGACACTGTAAGGGAAGTAAGAGAATTTAGACTACGTAATTCTGAAGTTTTAAAAAAAACTAGACCATTTCCTGGAAGTTCTTCCTACCTCCCAAAAATCTCAAATCAAAGAGTTAACACTAAATATAACTCCATCTTCAAAGATATCCCTACTCCTTGTACATTGGGTTTCCACGATATTGAATTGTTAGAAGATAGTCCAATAAAGCAATCCCCTTACCGGGTCTCTCCTGCTAAGCAAGAATTAATTCAACAAGAAATAAATACATTACTGGAATATAATTTGATAGAACCCAGTTGGACACCTTGGGCCTCTCCCTGTTTTATTGTCCCAAAACCCGATGGTACCGTACGCCTTTGCACGGATTACCGTAAAGTAAATTCAGTCACCAAACCAGATTTGGGGTTTCCATTACCAAGGATTGATGATTTAATAGATGCTGTAGCCGGTGCCAAAATTTGTGACCAGATTTGACTTGCTGAGAGGGTATTACCAGGTGCCGTTTAACTCCAGGGCCCAAGAATTTCCGGTTCGTAGTTAAGAACGGACTATTTTTCGTATAAGGTTATGCCTTTCGGCTTGTGTAACGCCGCCCCCTCTTTCCAGAGAATTATGAACATTTTAGTCCAACCCCTTAGAAGGTGTAGAGGCATACTTTGACGACTGGTGGTTTTTAGTGATGACTGGGAGTCTCATTTAGAAAGATTAGAGCAACTACTGAAAGCATTGCAGAAATACAATTTCACTGTTTAAATTTAAAAAAAATGTGACTTTGGTAAAGCCCAGATTAAATATCTCGGTTTTAAATAGGGAAGGGACTAGTAGCCCCCGACCAATTAAAGTCCAAGCTATTTTAAATTTCCCGTCTCCTCAAGACAGGAAGCCCTCCAACGATTTTTGGGAATGGCTACTTATTACAGGGGTTTTTTTTTCCCAAACTTTGCTCAAGTTGCCTCCCCCCGACTAGATTGACCAGTCCTAAATATAAATTAATTGGGACGAGAATTGTGAACAAGCTTTTAAAAAGTTTAAAAACGTTTCCTTTCCTCTGCCCCAGTTTTTGCGTGCCAACCCCAAATTTTCCCAAAATTCCCTTTTCACCCTCCATGTTGATGCCAGTGATGCAGCTATAGTGCTGTCTTATTGCAATCCTTCCAAAACGGTAATATTCTACATCCAATATGTTATTTTTCCTATAAATTAAAAGAATTTTCAAAGTCTTATTCAACTATAGAAAAAGAAGCCCTGGCTTTAGTGTTGTCCTTAGAACACTTTGACGTATACCTCGGTTATACCCTCATGTTGATAAATATTTACTCAGACCATAATCCTCTAACTTTCATAAATTCTATGAAAACAAAAAATGTTAGAATATTACCCTGGGCTTTTAAAGGGTCCAAACCTTAAACCCGGGTATCCATTTTTTCACATAAAGGGTTTCGAGCAACGTGTTAGCCCATGCTCTCTCTCGCTCCTAATATGGCTTAACTACAGAAATTCTTTGCAGTCAAGCAGTTTCTGGACCAGTTTCTAGCAAGTGGAAAGACTAACCTTGGAATGATGTACCTCCATCCCTATACCAGCTGGGTTTGGGTTTTTTCTACTCCCATCAGCATCTTAAACGCCGAGATATTTGCTTGTGGGCCGGGGTGTCATGCCCCTATGGTTAACCTTCCTTTAATATTACATTGCGGTCATTTTTCCTTTAATAGCTAAATTGGAAATGAACGTCCTTTTTATTATTAAGATTAATTCCCTTTTTAACAATTAAAAATTTATGTAACAAAGGCCATGATAAGTTTAATTTGAGGTATAGTAACCTGCCTGTCGCCCGGGTGTGCCGGTGTGTAGTTAGGCCCGTGATGTTTGATGGTTATACCCCCCCTTTCTTTCCCCCCCCCCTTTATGTTCAACTACTTAAATGAGTGTTGGTGAGTCACGGCACGTGACCCACTTTACCTGTATGCTCAAGGTTGAGGGACGAGCAGTGAAGAAGTAGCAGCCAACGAGAACACCCTGCTCGTCTCTGGTAACTGGCCAAGATTTATTAGCCGGCCTGGACATATTCTGTTTTATTCTGACTGCTTCCAATTGGGAAACAAGACTTTAATGTATAAAGTAATCTCCATTTTATATATATGTTATATCTAGGATATCCTCCTAATCCTCTGTTTTGAAAGCCTTATGTATATGTTGGATACTACAGAAGAAACATGTATTCTTAACTTATATACGATAATTCGTATATTATAACTGGCTTTTGTTATATTATGAATATACTTAATTAAAATTAGGCATTCCGGAGGATCATTATTATTACCCTAACCTCTCTGACCAAAATTGTTATGCTCTAAAAAGAAGGAAATAGTTGTTACAATACTTGGAGTGTAACAATCCATCACTTCGTTCAGTCAGTCCATCACTTTATTCAGTCAATCCATCACTTCGTTCAGTCAATCCATCACTTTATTCAGTCAATCCATCACTTCATTCAGTCAATCCATCATTTCGTTCAGTCAATCCATCACTTCATTCAATCAATCCATCACTTCATTCAGTCAATCCATCATTTCGTTCAGTCAATCCCTCACTTCGTTCAGTCAATCCATCACTTCATTCAGTCAATCCATCACTTCATTCAGTTTAATCCATTTACTTCATTCCCGTCAATCCATCATTTCGTTCAGTCAATCCATCACTTCGTTCAGTCAATCCATCACTTCATTCAGTCCATCCATCACTTCATTCAGTCAATTCCATCACTCATTCAGTCATCCATCATTTCGTTCATCAATCCATCATTTCGTTCAGTCAATCCATCACTTCGTTTCAGTCAATCCATCACTTCTTTTAGTCAATCCATCATTTCGCTCAGTCAATTCCATCACTTTAATTCAGTCAATCCATCATTTCGTTCAGTCAATCCATCATTTTGTTTTAGTCAAATTTCCATCACTTTTATTCAGTCAATCCATCATTTCGTTCAGTCAGTCCAGCACTTCGTTCAGTCAATCCCTCATTTCGTTCAGTCAGTCCATCACTTCGTTCAGTCAATCCATCATTTCGTTCAGTCAGTCCATCCTTCGTTCAGTCAAAAACCATCACTTCGTTCAGTCAACCATCACTTTATTTCAGTCAATCCATCTTTCGTTTTTAGTCAAACCACTTTTATTCAGTCAAAACCATCATTTTGTTCAGTCAATCCCCATTTCGTTCAAAACAATCCCCCACTTTATTCTTTCATCCATCACTTTTGTTCGTCAATCCATCATTTTTGTTCGGGCAGTCCCTCACTTCGTTCAGTCAACCATCATTTCGTTCAGTCAATCCACATTTCGTTCAGTCAATTTCCCTCACTTCGTTTAGTCAATCATCATTTCCCTTCAGTCAATCCTCATTTCGTTTAGTCTGTCCATCACTTCGTTTGTCAATCCATCATTTCGTTCATCATCAATCGAC
>NC_069399.1:92646192-92667849 GCF_026875155.1 Cherax quadricarinatus | reverse complement strand
AGAACGCTAAGCCACAAGGGCTATACAGCGCTGCAGGGTAGGGAAGGAAGCAAGGGAATTGGATGGCAGAAGGGAGGGGGATGATCAGCAGGTTACAGAAAACAGCGGGCAGGGGATAGTACGGGGGTAGAGGGTGCAAGAGATTGAAGTAGAAGGGCTGAAGGTATCAGAATTTGTGAAGTAAGTCAGTCGTTGTCAAAAGTCAATGAGAGAGTCCGGATGAAAGGTGGGTCCATCAGCGAGAAGGAAGGAAAAGAGAGAGCAGCGGAGCGAAGACGACGACAGAGGTAAATTCTGCGTGCTCGTTGATAAAGGGGGCAGTCCAACAGAATGTGGCTGACTGATAATGGAGCTTGGCAATTCTCACAGAGAGAGCAAGACGCCTCTCCATGAGATATCCATGAGTAAGACGAGTATGGCCAATGCGAAGACGGGAGAGAGTAGCCCTCCCAACCTCGACATTGGTGATAAGAAGACGGCCAGTAACCTATACTCGGTTTAATAGACTGAAGTTTGTTGCCGAGCATAGTAGACCAACGTTGTTGCCAACGGGTGGAAGGTGGGAAGATATTGCAGCAAAATAGTCCGTAAATGGAATACCTCTATAAGAAACTGGTAGGTCATGTACTGCTGACCGCGCAGCAGTGTCTCGCCTGTTCATTGCCCTGTACGTCAACATGACCAGGACCCAACAAAAAAACAATATCTTTATGCTTGGTAAAGATGCGGCGTAGCCAAAGTTGGATACGGAGGACAAAGGGGGTGAGGTGTATCAAATTTTTGTATAGCCTGTAAAGCACTAAGGGAGTCTGAGACAACCACAAAAGATGACACAGGCATAGATGCAATACGGATAAGTGCTGTAAGGATGGCATATAATTCACCAGTAAAAATACTAGCCGAAGATAGTAAATGCCCTTGTACGACGCTGTCCGGAAACACTGCTTTCGAATCCTACGCCGTCAGAAGACTTAGGCCATCTGTGTACACAGCAATGGCATGAGAATGAGAGTGAAAGTGGTCAAGAAAAAGAGAGCGGGAAGCGACCGTAGACAGTTGGGGTTTTGAGCAAGGGAGGGAGAAAGAACAGACTCGAACAGCTGGAACTTCCCAGGGGGTAGGGAAAAGTGAGATGCTACATGTACATAGAAAGGTGGTAGTTGAAGAAGACAAGAGCGAATGAAGGGGAAGAGAGAAGGGACGGAGTAAACAGGGGCGGCGAACAATAAAGAATGTCTACTAATATCAGTGACCATTCTATAAATGGAAGGATTGCGGAGATCATGAGAGCGTACATAGTAGCGCAGGCAATGGGCATCACGGCGATCGGATAAGGATGGAACGTTCGCTTCTGCATAGAGGCTCTCGACAGGGGAAGAGCGGAAAGCACCAAGGCATAAACGTAATCCTTGGTGATGAATGGGGTTAAGGCTAGAGGAGAGTAGCAGGAGATGCCGCTGAATAGATCTGGTCACCATAATCAAGTTTCGATAAAATAAGGGTGGAATGTAGGCGAAGGAGGGGTTCGACGATCAGCTCCCACGAAAGATAGCAAGGGTTTTAAGAGGTTCAGCTGCTGGACAAGTTGCCTTCAGAGAGGTAATGTGAGGTTTCCAGGTTAAACCTACGATCAAAGAGGAGGCCAGGAAACTTGACTGTATCACGTTCAGGGATACGGGAGCCATAGAGGTACAAAGGATGATTGGAGATGACAGAGCGTCAGTGAAAGTGATTTGGTGGGTTTAGTGCTGGAAAATTTAACCACGTCGTGTGGTGGCCCATTGGAGGAACACGGTCGACTGCATGTTGGAGAGAAACTGTGAGGAGGTGACAGTCAGCGCTGCACAGGCAATAGCAAAGTATCAACATAGAGTGATGACCAATATTTGATGGAAAAAGACTAGAGGCAAATCATTAATAGCAAGGAGAAAAAGTGTTGTGCTCAGAACACATCCTGGGGGACACCTTCAGCTTGGTAAGTCCGGGGGAGAGACATTATTTAAACCCGAACACGGAAATGCCTGTCAGTTATAAAAGTTCATTAAGGAGAGGATGGTAGATTGCTCGAAGGCCTAAGGAGTGGGCTTGGGACTAAAATATTATCCTCCAAGTTGTGTCATATGCCTTCTCAAGGTCAAAAAATATGGCAATAACTGAGTGGTTATTCGCAAAGGCTTTACGAACCATACGTATCCAAGCGTTAGGTATAGGGGTCTATGGTAGAACGTCCTTACGAAAGCCATATTGAACGGTGGGAAGAGATGTTGTGTGTCTCTAAATACCACCACTAAAACGTCACTATTTACTAGGCGTTCCATTACTTTGCAAAACTGCACTGGTATGAGCAATGGGAGACGATAGTGGAGGTTTCATGTCCCTTAGTTGCTGGTTTGCGGAAAGGAGAACAATGGCGGATTTCCACAGCTGTGGAAGAACTCTTGTGACCAAATAAGAATGTACAGGCGTAATAGGGACTGAAGGGCTGACTGATGTAAATGTTGGAACATACGGAATATGAATGTCGTCGGGCCCAGCTGCCGATGGTTCGACAAGCTGAGAGTGTTCGCCTCCAGGTTCTTGAAGTGTAAAGGCCATTATACTGTTCATTCTCTGAAGAGAAGAAAAAGTCCAAGGGTGCTAACTCTCTGGCAGACTTTGAGGAAAGAAATGAGGGGCATAGATGGAGTCCCTGAGAAATACGGACCAGATGATTGCCAATTTCATTGGCAACATCTAGTGGGTTTGCTATATCAACACCGGCAACCCGCAGAACAGGAGCCGGGTCAGGAGAATATTTACCACTCAGTTTTCGTACTTTTTTCCAGACTGCACTCAGAGGAAGCAGAGGTGATGGTGGAGACATAATCTCGCCAGCAAGTGCGTTTAGCGTCACGGATGACACGGCGAGCGATCGCACGCTTCTGTTTAAAATCAAGGAGTCGCTCTGTGGTTCTATTGTACCGGTACCTGCCCCATGCAGCGCGTGTTCAAACGTACTGCACGAGCACAAGCAGGAGACCACAAGGCACGCATTTCTGAGAATGCCTGCCCGAAGTTTGGGGTATAGAATGAGAAGCTGCGGTGAAAACGGAGGACGAGAAGAGGTGTAAAAGCTCATCGATGGAGGACGAAGAAGGAACCTCTTTAAAAACAGTTAGGTGTGAGTAAAGGTTCCAATTTGCCCGATTAAATTGCCAGCGTGGGGTGCGAAGAGGTGGCGAATATGAAGGGAAGTAAGAATGATTGGGAAATGATCACTGTCATGTAAGTCCGGGAGAACAGACCAAGTGAAGTCTAATGCGGCGGAGGAAGAGCAAACTGAGAGATCGATGCAAGAGAGAGTATGAGTCCGAGGATCAAAATGGGTGGAGTACCTGTATTTAAAACATGGAGGGGGTGGGTGGCAAGAAAAGCCTCTAACTGAATTCCACGGAATCACAGTGAGACCCCCCCCAGAGGAAATGGTGGGCATTAAAATCACCAAGTAACAGAATCGGTGGCGGTAATGACGAAACAAGGAAGGCAAAATCCGGAATAGATAATGCCCGAGAAGGAGAGAGATATAAAGAACAGAGCGTATACCACCTATGTAAGTGGATACGGGCTGCTGTGTAATGCAGCGAAGTATGAACAAATAGCTGATGGTACGGAATATCAGTGCGGAGAAGAAGGGCACTTCATTAAAGGTCCCATCAGGAAAAGGATCAGAAGAATACAATAAATTATAGCCTGAGATGTGAGAAATAACAGCAGAGTGTAATTTTGGTTCCTGTAAGCAAACACCAACAGGGGCAAACTGGGAGAGTAACATCTGAAGCTCACCCCGATTACCCCTGAGGCCGCGTATATTCCACTGTAATAGGCCATGATTGGCAATGATAAAGATACTTGAAATCCGCAGGTAAGGTTCCTACGGACTAGAAGGGTTAGAAAAGTCCACATGCGGAGGCAGTGGAAAATGTTCAAGCAGCGAAGAAGGTGCGCTGTGAAGAAAGGAGTTGCGCAGAGGGAGCAGGGGAGAGAGAAAGAGGGGAAGGTGGATCAGTGTCCATTATGGTTTGGTCTCTGCAATATATTCAGAGATTGTTTCAAGTTTTTCGGAATTCAGAAGTCGTTGGGAAAAATTTTGGGGGAATGGTGGGGGGGTGAGAAAAGATTGGAACGTATTGGACTGTACCAAGGAGGGGGGGGCAAAAGGGTGGGGGGAAAACTGGAGAAGCGGGCGGGGGGACAGAAGAGGCGGGAACCCCGGGAGGGGCAGAAGAGGAAGAAATTGGGAGGGAAAGGGGGAGGAAGGTACATTAGAGGAGGAGGGTAAACCCTCTGCACTTGTAATGACAGTGAGGGGGGGAAGAACTGGGGACAGAGACAGGAGGGTAAAATGGGGGTGGAAGATGGGTAGCGGGTGTTCCCGGGACCTTTTTTTGATTTTTGAAAGTAGGGGGACAACCAAAAGTCAGAAAAAAATGCATTTTGCACTCTCCCCCCACGAGCATTGTTGTGAAACCCCAAATTTAAATATATCGAATTATTTCTCAAAAAAATTTTTGTTTACCATTTTTCTTTTTTTATCTGCTTTGTATAAGTTTATAACAACATTAGTGAAAATAACGTCAGGTGTTATTGATATTTTAGTTTTAAAATCGTCATAAATTCATTCCCACTCTGCCTATATGTTTATTAGTTTTTCAATCACTTGAACAAATCATTTACACCTTTATTGTTCAATTTTCCCCCTTGTTACAGATATTAATATTACATTTATCCCCTTCTAAAATTTCAAAATTCTTTTAAAATATTTAACATTTAAACCTAAATGCTAAATGCTGACTCGGCCCAGGACTAACTGTATACCCAAACCCCAGCAAAATTTTTAAATAAAAGCAATTTGTCTTTACTATACAGAAAAAAAAAAAAAAAAAAAAAAAAAAAGTCTGTATCGCAATGCCGAATATTACATTCTGAATTACAATAACAGCCCTAAGAAACCCTTAAGTTTTGACCTCATGGCACCCCTAGCTTCATTGAGACACCTTCTCCATTTTATTTTACCGAAAGCGGGGCTTAAGCAAACAGTTGAATCTCACACTCCCGGGAACAGCAATCCAAACGCGGGCCCCGAAACGGGTGGGTATGCCATCTATTTTGTAATGAACTACTGTTGAACATATATCCTTCAGTGATGAAATGGCGAGTCAAAAAACTTAAACTTAAAAAAGAAAAAACCTTTGACATTATGTAGGGGAAGAGAGCGGGAGAGGTCCAAAAAAACTTATTTTAACAACACTCCTGTTGCTAAATAAACGAGGAAAAATTTCGGGGGTCTGCCCATCACAGCAACTTGAAATTCAACACCCATATCTCCCACAAATAAAAAGTGTATCTAAAACAGTTACATCCTCTCAAAGATCAGTGCTTTTACCCCAAAAAGCCTTTACTCTATACTATTTTACTGATTTACCCACTTCATTAGTTATTTGTGCCCGGGGGTCCACAAAAGAAATCACCTAATGTCAATAATAAACCAACAAAAAGCTGCAGTGCAAATAACACATAACCCCCTGCTAGACAACCCCCCCCCCCAACTCTTCAAGGACCTAAAACCCACTCACTTCAAAACATTCACTGTACTGTGTGTAAATACATTAACAAAGCAGTCAATGCTAACATAAATCCCGACCTGAAGCGGGTTTTCCACAGTTGCAAAAGGCCCCGGACACAAACTAGGCATGAAAACCTCGAATTCCAGTGTCAGGCTAAATCTCTTAAAATTTTTGTACACAAAGGGCCCCAAAAATTGGTTTTCTGCGAATCTCCGAATCACTGACTCACCCAGCATTGTCAAAAATTTTCGTTAAAACACACTATCTCCTTAACCCCGCCCAGCCCTTTTAAATACTTATGTAAAATCTAACATGCATTTACTCAGTAACATGAACCAGGGGAAAAAAATAATAATTAATAATACTTTCTCCATATAAAATAAAACAATATATTTATTTATACAAGTAATGTCATGGTATAAGACCAGTTTTACACAATGACATACTACTATACAGAAAGCTTGTTAGTGGCATGTCGGGCAAATTTGGTCAGGGGCCCAGGGTGTGATCCACACATCGACTAACACCAGGTACCCATTTTATTTTGGGGAAAAAGACAAAGGGGGAAAGAAACACGCCCAATGTTTTACTTGGCTGGGAATCGAACCCAGGCCCCCGCCATGTGAGGCAAAAGCTTTAACCACCAGGCCACCATTTAATCCTATTAAACTTTAAACAGTCCCTTGTGTCAGCTTTAGGTTAATAATCTAATTGCAAATTCCTCTCAATCTAAATTATTAAAGCCAAATAGCGTTAACATAGAAATTCAATTTTCTTTATTCATTGTAAAACCCAAATTTAAAATTACACTCACCTAAGTGTACGAATTCTCATACTGTTATAGCTTTATTAACTTAAGTTAGTCCCAGTTTCCCCAAATGCTCTGCATAAAAAAGAGCTTTCTCATTGAACCCAATTGTCATTCCTTTTACAAAATGTGTCATACTTGGTTAATTAGGAAGGTTGTCAGGAAAAAGGACAAGCGTTTCCTGATATGAGACCCCCCCGGGGGCTTTCGGGTTTTCTGCCGAGGCCTTCGCTGGCTTACTGTCCACCATTAAAAAGTATGGTCATATTTATAATTATTTAGTTCTAGTAGACAACAAGACAAGAGGACCCCACAGTAAGGACCCCGAGGGGCGAGGGCAAGTGGGGACAGTGCGAAAATAGACGGTGGAGGAATGTCTTTAGTCGTTGAGAGAAGGTCAGATAGACCCAATGCTAAAACCCGGATAAACAATAAAGAAGACGTCATAAAAACAACAGGGGCTCTGCGGGTGCTGACTGAAATTGCCGGAAGCACATCAAAATTGAACGATGGTCACGGTGAGGGGTAGGTGACAGCAAAGGCGACGCAAAACCATCCCCCCCTTTTTCCCGAAAACACACAAAGAAAGCTATACGGCAAGGGCACTTTAAGTTTTTTGAATATGTTCATAGTACCATGTCTCGGGGCAAAATTTTTAACCCTTTCTTGTTCTTATTTTTAAATTTAAACCCAACCCAAAAGGGGAAGGTTTGTACACCGGAGGTATGTTTCATTTGCCGAAAAAATTATACAACCGAGTGTGCTTTTTTTCTGAAGGGAATTTTTATGCTGGATTTTCACTTTAACCCCTAGTTTAGGGTTTTTTAAACACCCTTTTCCATTATTTTAAATTATAATCAAAAAAAAGCGCTAAGCCACAAGGGCTATAAAAGCGGCAGGGTAGGGAAGGAAGAAAGGGGAAATTTGGAGGGCAGGAGGGGGGGGGGGGATGTTTCAGCAGGTTCGGGAAAAAAGGGGGGGGCGGGGGGATAGTGGGGGGGGTAGAGGGTAGCAAGAGATAAAAGTAGAAAGGGCTAAAAAGTATCAAAATTTTGGTGAGTAAGCAGTCGTTGTAAAAAAGTAAAAAAGAGAGCCCGGATAAAAAGGTGGGTCCATCACGGGGAAGGGAAGGGAAAAAGGGGAGAGCAGGGGGGCGAAGACGGAGGGACAGAGGAAAATTTTGGGGCGTGCTCGTTGATTAAAGTGGGCATTTCCAAAAACAGAATGTGGCTGACTGAAAATGGAGTTGGAAAATTCTCACAGAGAGGAGAAAGACGCCTCTCCTTTGAGATTTTCCATGATTTAAGACGAGAAAATTGGCCAAATGCGAAGACGAAGAAAAAGGGGTAGTCCCCCAAAACCTCGACACTGGTGTTTAAGAAGAGGGGCAGAAAACCTATACTCGGTTTTAATAGACTAAAAGGGTTTGTTGCCGACATATTTAAAACAACGTTGTTCCCAACGGGTGTGAAGGTGGGAAAGATATTAAGAAAAATTTGCCCGTAAGGGAATCCTCTGTAAAAAAACTGGTAGGTTTTGTACTGCTGCCCGCCCCGCAGTGTCTGCCGGGTTCATTCCCCTGTACGTAAAACATGCCAGGGACCCAAAAAAAAAAACCAATTTTTATCCCTTAGTAAAGATGCGGCGTAGCCAAATTTGGGTTTAAGGGGGAAAATTTAATGGGTGAGGTGTATAAAATTTTTTGTATCCCTTGGTTTAAAGCACTAAGGGGGGTCTGAGAAAAACCCAAAATGAGGGACACAGGCTAGATGCAATACGGAAAAAGTGCTTTGGATGGATATAATTCAGCATTTAAAAAATATTTGCTAAAAGATAGAAATCCCTTGTAGGGACGCTTTTTTCCGGAAAAACACTGTTTGCGAACCCTACCCCGTAAAAGGGCCCTTGGGGCCATCTGTGTAACGGGAAATGGCATGAGAATGAGAGTGAAAGGGGTAAAAGGAAAAAAAAAGGGGAAACCCGCCCGGGTAGACGTTGGGCTTTGAGAAAGGGGAGGGAGAAAGAACAGACTCGAACGCTGGACCCCCCCAGGGGGGGTAGGAAAATTTGGGGTGCTACATGTACATAAAAAAGGTGGTGTTGAAAGAAGACAAGAGCAAAATGAAGGCAAAAGGGAAAAGGGACGGAGTAACCCGGGGCGGCGGGGAAACAAATAAAGAATGTCTATTTAATATCAATGACCATTCTTAAATGGAAGGATTGCGGAGATCATGAGGGGGCTTTTTTTAAATAGTAGCGCGGGCCCAATGGGCATCACGGCGATCGGTTTAAGGGAAAGGGAACTTTTCGCTTTTTCTGGGAGGCTTTCAAAAGGGGGGAAAAAAAGGAAAAAAAAGCCCCCAAGGCAAAAAAACTTTAACCCTTGGTGATAAAGGGGGTTAAGGCTAGAGAAAAGTGGGCGGGGGTAGGGCCGCTAAAATAGATTTTGGTCACCAAAATCAAGTTTCGTTTAAAAAAAGGGGGGTGGAAGGGGTGGGGTAAAGGAGGGTTCGCGACAGTTTCCCCAGGGAAAAAAGATGAGAAAGGGGGGTTTTAAAAAGGGTTCGGGCCGGCTTGAAAAGGGTTGGCCTTCGGAGGTAATGTGGGGTTTTCCGGGGATAACCTACGATCAAAAGGGAGGCCAAAGAAACTTGACTGTATCACTTAGGGATAGTGACCCAATAAAAGGGTCAAAGGATGATCAGAAAAGGAAAGGCTTTTAGTAAAAAGTGATTTGGGGGGGTTTTTAGTGCTGGAAAATTTAAAACCCATGTGGGGTTGGCCCAATTGGAAACACGGTCGACTGCATGCTGGAGAAAAAAACTGTAAGGAGGTGACAGTCGCCCCTGCAAGGCAATAGCAAAGTAAATCAACATGGGAGTGTTGCCCAAATTTTTGAGGGAAAGGGGATAGAGGCCAAATCATTAAAAAAAAAAGGGAAAAAGTGTTGTGCCCCCCCCAGAACACTTTCCCGGGGGGGACCCCTTCACTTGGACAAAGTCCGGGGAAAGAGCACTTTATTAACCCAAACCCGGGGAAATCCCTTTGTCATTTAAAAAGTTCTTAAGGAAAGGAGGTAGATTCCCTCGAAGGCCAAAAGGAGTGGGTTGGGTTTAAAATATTATACCCCCAAAGTTGTGTCAACCCTTTTTCTCAAGGTAAAAAATTTTTATGGCAAAAAAACCTTGAGGGGTTTTTCCCGCCAAAAGGCTTTACGAACAACGTAATCCAAGCGCGGGAAAAGGGGGTTTCTTTGGTGGGAAGCCCCTTCCCAAAAAGGCCTTTTGACGAGTGGGAGAGACTGTTGTGTGTCTCTAAATACCACACTAACGCCTTTTTACTAGACTTTCCCTTTATTTTGAACCCTGCATGGTAAGAGCAAGGGGGACGATAGTGGGGGTTTTTCGGGCCCCTTAGGCCGGGTTTTTGGGGGGAAAGGGGGGAAAATGGGGATTTCCACAGCTGTGGAAGAACTCCTTGTGACCAAATAAGTTTGTAAAGGTTTTTTAATGGACTGCAAGGGTGCTAAATGTAAATTTTTTGTAGCTTTCAAATATGAATGTCTTTCGGGCCCAGCTGCCGATGATCGCAAGCTGGGAGTGTTGCCCCCAGTTCTTGAAGTGAAAAAGGACATTATACTGTTTTCTCTGAGAAAGAAAAGCCCAAAGGGTGCTAACTTTTGGGCAGACTTTGGGAAAGAAATGGGGGCATAGTTTGGAGTCCCTGAGAAAATACGGACCAGATGATTGCCAATTTCTTTGGAAAAATTTCTATTTGGGTTTCCCAAAACAACACCGGAAACCCGCAAAAAAAGGAGCCGGGTCAGGAGAATATTTACCATCAGTTTTGTACTTTTTTCCGGGACTGCACTCATAGGGGAAAGGGCAGAGGTGATGGGGGAACTAAATTCCCCAGCAAGTGCTTTTTTAGCGTCACGGATAAACACGGGGAGCGATCGCACGTTTCTTTTTTAAAATCAAGGATTCGCTTTTTTTGGGGTTCTATTGTCCCGGTTTCCCTGCCCCATGCACGCGTTTCAAACTTTATTTGCCGACCACAAGCAGGAGACCCCCAAGGCAGCATTTCGGGAAAATTTGGCCTGCCCGAATTTTGGGGTTATAGAATGAAAAAGCTGGGGTTTGGAAAAGGGGAGGAGAAAAGAGGTGAAAAAAGTAAATCGAGGGGGGACGAAAGAAGGAAACCCTTTTTTAAAAAACAGTCAGGTGTGAGAAAAGGGTTTCCCCTTTTGGGCCCGATTAAATTGCCAGCGGGGGGGTGCGAAGGGGGTTGGCAAATATGAAGGGGAAGTAAGAATGTTTGGGGAAATGATCACGGTCATGTAAGTCCGGGAGGAACAAAACCAAGTAAAGTCTAATGCGGCGGAGGAAGGGGCAAATGAGAGTTCCGATGAAAAGAGAGAGTATGGGTCCGAGGATAAAAAGGGGGTTTGGATACCTGTTTTTTTAAAAAACAGGAGGGGGTGGGGGGGCCCAAGGAAAAGCCTCAAAACTGAATTCCACGGGAAACACAGTGAGCCCTCCCCAGGGGGAAATTTGGGGGCTTTTAAAAATTTCCCCAAAGAAACAAAATTCGGTGGCGGTAATGACGAAAAAAGGGGGAAAGGGGAAAAAATTTCCGGAATAGAAAATTTCCCCGAAAAGGAGAGAGTATAAAAAAACAGAGGTATACCCCCTATGTAAGGGGGATACGGGGTGCTGTGTAATGCAGCGAAGTATAAAACAAATAGTGAGGGTACGGAAAAACAGTCGGGACAAGGGCACTTTCATTAAAGGTCCATCGGGAAAAAAGGATCTAAAAAAAATACAAAAAATTTTTTGCCTGGGGTTGTAGAGAAAAACAGCAGAGTGAAATTTTGGGTTTCCCTTGTAAGCAAAACCAACGGGGGAAAAAACTGGGGGGGTAACATCTGAAGCTACCCCATTCCCCCTGAGGCCGCGTATATTCCACGAAAAAAAGGCCATGTTTGGGCCCCAATGATAAAGTTTGTTTTAAAAATCCGCGAAGGGTTTTCCCCACGGGGGGCTAGAAGGGGTTTGAAAAAAATCCAAAATGCGGAGGGCAGTGGGAAAAAGTTCAAGCAGCGAAAAGGGAACCCGGGGCGCTGTGAAGAAAGGAAATTTTTTCCCCAGAAGGAGCGAGGAAGGGGGAAAGGGGGGGGGGAAAGGGTGGATCAGTGTCCATTGATGGGTTTTGGGCTCGAATATTTTTCAGAGATTGCTTCAAGTTTTTTCGGGTTCAGAGATTGGGGCGTTTTGGGAGACAATATTGGGAATGTAGGGGGAGGTGAGTAAAGATTGGAACTGTATTGGACGTACCAAGGTAGGGGGGGGCGGGAAAAGGGGGGGGGAAGGAAAAGCGTGGGAAGGGGGAACCCGAAAAAGACAGGAACCTGGGAGGTGGCAGAAGAGGGGAAAAAACTTGGGAAAGGGGAAAAGGGGGGGAAAAGGGCATTTCGAGGAGGGGGTGAACCTCTGCACTTGTAACGGGCCCGTTGGGGAGGGGAAAAAACTGGGGGCAGAGACAGGGGGGGGTTAAAAAAAAGGGGTGGGGAAAAGGGGTTTGGAGGTTTTTACCGGACCTTTTTTTGACTTTTGAGAAGTAGAGGGACGATTTGGAAAAGGTGTCGTACGAAGGTCTCGTCGTTTGTGGCTTGTAAGAGAGAACTCGAAAAAAAGCGAGATTAGATGAGGCGTTGGTAGGGAGTTTTGAGCCGAGGACGGAAAAAGGAAAAGGGTTTAAAGGGTGATTATGGGGGAGGTTTAACCCACAGAGGTGGGGGTGTTTAGAGATTTGGGGTACCAGAAGTGGGGGGGGGCGTTTTGAAACACGGGGAAAAGAAAAAACGGGGGAGTCTCCCTTGGAGGGGGGGGGATGAGGGAAAATGCCAAGGCATAAGGGGAGACCCTTTTGTCTCTTTGAGGGGAACGGATTTCCCGCTCGTTTAAAAAGACCTGACAAAGGGGAGTTTGAAGGGGAGCCTCAAGACCCGTTAAGGAAGAGGGAGATCGATTGCAAGACGTTTTAGAAAAAGGGCATCGGCAAACCCCAAGGGCTGGGCAAATTTGGCGATAGATCTGCAAATTTTGCTGGGGTGGCCCAAAACGCAGCAATTTCTACACTGTTTGGGTGTAGGGATCCCTTTCGACTTGTAAAAGGTGTCCTGCTTATAAACGGAGGATGGGAGTTCTCGGGTGTCAAAGTTAAACGGCCAAATTTCTAGGGTATCGTTCCCCCCCCACGGGCGGAAGAAACGTTAAATGTTACCTTTTAGGATTGGGGATCTTTGGGGTTCCAGCTGTTCTAGAAAGTCGGGGGCCAAATGTTGGAAATTTTTGGGTTTAACTTGGTTTTGGGGCGGAATAACCGGGACCAATACAAGAAATTTAGGGAATGATGTTTTTCAAGGGGGGGAAGGAACAGTTTCTTATGGGTAAGCGAGAGAGCTACGAGCTGGGTTTTTGCATTCTGTACGGGAATAAAGCGCGTTTCCGGGTCTTAAAGAGCATGAAAAAAAATATCTTTACCAACTGGCGTTTTGGAGTGCCTTGCCAATACTATGGTCAGAAAAAATTTGGCAGTAGGGAAGTTGGTCGTTTAAAATGAAAAATTTTGTCCCCCTGTTTTAGTCTGAAAAAAAAGCGGGAAAAAGGGAGGGGAAGGACGTGTCGACGTTTCTGAGGAAAAACGAGAAGGTGAAGGTGGAGAAGTTCATCAGCAGGAAATTTTCGTTTGGGGCGTTTTGGCGTGGGACCCGAGTTTGGTCCGAGGGGGGCGGGGGCGGCGATTTGAAAAATTTCCGCCCGTTTGTGAGGGAAAAGGCCCGGGAAAATAGTTTAGAGGAAAACCCCCCCCCCCCCCCCCCCCCCCCAAAACCCCCCCCCCCATCCCCGCGGGCCCCCCCCCCCCCCCCCCCCCCACCCCCCCCAAACGGTACCCAAGGGGCAATGAGGTTGTCCCGAAAAGGGGGGGGGCCCAAAGGAACGGTAGGGCGGGGGTCCAAAAAACGGGGGGGGGTGCGGTATCAAGAAGGGGCCCCGGGGGGTAAACCCGGTTCAAAGGACTAGGGCTTTCCATGGTTAGGGGTTTTTTCTTTCTTTTTGTTTTTAAGAAAAAAAAAAAAGAAGAAAAGAAAATTTAAAAAAAAAAAAAAGAAAAAAAAAAAAGGGGGGGCCCGGGGAAAGGGGTAGGTTTCCCAGGAGGGATTTAAAGGGCCAGAAATCTCCCTCCCCCGCCCAAAAGGATCGACACCCCCTAGTTTGCGCCCGATGCAGCTGGAACCCCTGCCCTCCCTACCCTTTTATGCCCGTAAACCAGCAAACTGGGTTTGCAAAAACCCCACATTTTGCCGGCTACCCCCGGTGGACAAAAAGAGAGGGCGGCCGGATATCCCCCCAAAGCATACCTCCTTCAGCCACCCCCCCCCGGAATCCGAAAGGTGGTTCCAGAGCTTCACCCGTTTGCCCCAAAAAACCCCAAATTTCTCCCGGGTACCGGGGGGGATCGGGAATCCCCAGGCAACCCGATTCACGGGAAAATACGCC
Source organism: Cherax quadricarinatus (assembly GCF_026875155.1). Taxonomy (NCBI): domain Eukaryota; kingdom Metazoa; phylum Arthropoda; class Malacostraca; order Decapoda; family Parastacidae; genus Cherax; species Cherax quadricarinatus. The sequence continues at coordinate 92,653,876 of NC_069399.1, read as the reverse complement.
ACCGCCAAGAAACCTCAACGGAAAGGGATGGACCCGGGTTCTTTTCCTAAACCCAGGAACTAGCCGCCTGTGGGGAAAAAAATCCCCCAAAAGGAAAAAAAGAAAGGAAAAGGGGAAAAGGGGGAGGGGGTAGGAGGAGGAGGAAAGGGGAAAAAAGGGGAGGTGGGGGGATGGGTAGGGGAGGGGGGAGATTGGGGGGTTTAAAAGGTTCGGGGCTGGGAAGAAGAAAAGATAAGGGGCTAAATTTCCCCGACCCCAAAAAGCCTCTTCACCACGCCAAGGAGCCCCCCTTTAAGAGGACATTCAGTACCAAAAGACCGTAGAATAGGTTTTTATACAGGGAAATTGGCCCTTCAAAACGGGAAAACCAAAAAAAAAAATGCAGCCCTTTAAAAGAAAAACTGAAAAAAACAAATTTTTAAAGGGCTCTTTATATTTTGCGAAACCATGCAGTAATAAGACCCAATTTATATATTACGAAGTATGTTTATTTTAGGTACAGTTAACGAAAGTTAAAAATTTTCACGCTTTAGGTGATTTCATTTTTTTTACATTGTAAACACGGGCAAAATTTCCTAGGAAAATCCCAAAAAAATAAATTCGGGGAAAGGCTTTTTTTCTTGGGATCCTTGGAATAAACTTAATATTCGGCCCAGTGAAAAATACAGTAGAAGAAATTTATTTATGATTCTTGCCAGGGGAAAAATTTAAAAATACTAAGTTTTTTTTCTCATCTGCTTTTAAAATATGTTAAAAGGAAAAAGGTTTTTTTTGCTCCGAAAAAAATTTTTGAAAAAAAGTCACTCTGATTTTTTGGGGGTTTTCCCCCGGGTTTTTTAAATTTTTGTTGCTACGTTTGGTAATCTATTGTAGCTATTTGTATATGCCCTGAATAAGCTTTTTCCCATTCTGGGTTTTTTTCAAGATTCCAGGCTATTGGGGAAACCAAAAATTTTTTTTATCTTCGCCCTGGTAAATAGGTTCCCCTTTTATTCTTTTTTTAAAAAGTATCAACGTTTGGGGGCTGGTCCCAAAGAAATGCCATTTTGCCTTGAAAAATGGGGCCCCTTTTCGGACCTGATACGAGTCCATGGTTTAAAAACTGAAGACCCCAGTCATTATACTTCCACCACAGTGACGGGAAGCAAATTGAATGTTCCCCCCTTAATCGTTCTTAAGGAAAAAACTTTCAAACCCGGGGAAAGTCCATTATTTTTTTTATTTAAAAAAAACCAAAAAGTAAACCCCCCTAGGGTCAGGGCTGTTTCTTTTAGAATGTTTCAGTATTTTAGATAGTCGTTTCAAAGCACATTTGATTTACCCACTCTCAAATTTCCCCTTTCCCTTTGGGGAAATGGGGGAACAGCAATTGCTTACTCTTAAACTGGGTTCCCCTTTGGAATTTTGGGGCTCCAAACAATAAAATTGGCAATTGGTGATGCTGACAGGACTGCAAAAGGTTAAATCGTTTGAAATGAATTTAGCGGATAGTAATGAACTTTTGTCCCTGTAAACACTGAATGGAGCTCTTTTTCATTTTTTCCCGTTTATGTTCCTAAATTGATTTCGGTGTCGTTGGTTCTTCTGGGTTGTAGACAAGAGTTCTTTTCCCTTTTTGTAATGCCTTTCTTGCCCTTTGTTTTAGGGTTTTTAAAAGGTTTAGGGGTTTTCGGCAACCTCGGTGAGGGGCACATTTCTTCATTCTCCCTTTTTGAAATTTTGGGGTGGATTATTGGGTTTAAATCTATTTCTCTCCCCTTTTCCCCCTCCTCCCCTGTATTTTTGACGCAGAAAAAAATATGTTTATCTGGAGGGTTTTTCGGAAGAGAGTTCCGGGGGTCAACGCCCCCGCGGCCCGGTCTGTGACCAGGCCTCCTTAGGTCAGTGTCCCAGGATGCGACCCACACCAGTCGACTAACACCCAGGTACCCATTTTACTGATGGGGAACATAGACAACAGGTGGAAAGAAACACGTCCAATGTTTCTACTCTGGCTGGGAATCGAACCCAGGCCCTCACCGTGTGAAGCGAGAGCGTTAACCACCAGGCCACCAGAAAAGAACGCCAGTTCTACTGTCTTTGAAGAAAATGAAGCCTCACTTGTCATCTTCTGCCTCCTCTTGTATTCCTGAAATTCCCTCTCAGCAGCTATCTTTTCCTTCCTTTATGTTTCCTTATCAAGGAATTCCACTGGACCTTGTGTCACTAATCCTCTCAGAGCTGACAAGAATCCACCTTCTTCATTCTTGATGACAGAGACACTAGTGCTACACCTGAGTATCTTTATTGTGGAAATGTTTCGCTAACCAGTAGTGGAAGATGAGGAGTTTCACTCATTAACTTGACGGTTTTCTGAACCATTTAATTAACAGTTCTTCATTATGGGCAGAGCATTCTCATGGGTCCCTTCAGACAGGTTCTCAAACATGAATGCCTCCTCCTCCTTTCTCTGCTCCTTGTTGTTTTTGTTCTTTACCTATACTGGGTGTGTTGCACACCCAGCAGATACACCGACTCTCACTTTTAAGAAGTTTTATTGGTACCAACATTTACATTTGCAAGCGCTAAGCCCGTAAGGGCCATACGACGCCAGGGGCTTGGGAATGGCGGGGAGAGTAATCAGGGTTGTTCCGGGAAAAGGAAACGTATCTCTGGTTTATTTAAACACAGCACATTACCATCATCCAGACCCCATAGCATGAAGGGTGTTGGTGACCCCATACCATGGTGTTGGTGACCCCACACCATGAAGGGTATTGGTGACCCCATTCCATGGTTTTGGTGACCCCATACCATGAAGGGTGTTGGTGACTCCATACCATGGTGTTGGTGACCCCATACCATGAAGGGTGTTGGTGACCCCATACCATGAAGGGTGTTGATGACCCCATACCATGGTGTTGGTGACTCCACATACCATGAAGGGTGCTGGTGACCCCACATACCATGAAGGGCGCTGGGGACCCCCCACATACCATGAAGGGTTTCTTTGTGACCCCACATACCATTTAAGGGTGTGGTTTACCCCACATACCATGAAGGGTGCTGGTGACCCCACATACCATGAAGGGTGCTGGTGACCCCACATACCATGAAGGGTGCTGGTGACCCCACATACCATGAAGGGTGCTGGGGACCCTACATAACATGAAGGGTGCTGGTGACCCCACATATCATGAACGGTGCTGGTGACCCCACATACCATGAAGGGTGCTGGGGACCCTACATACGATGAAGGGTGCTGGTGACCCCACATACCATGAAGGAGTGTGGTGCCCCCACATACCATGAAGGGTGCTGGTGACCTTACATACCATGAAGGGTGCTGGGACCCTACATACCATGAAGGGTGCTGGTGACCCCACATACCATGAAGGGTGCTGGTGACCCCACATACCATGAAGGGTGCTGGTGACCCTACATACCATGAAGGGTGCTAGTGACCCCACATACCATGAAGGGTGCTGGGGACCCCACATACCGTGAAGGGTGCTGGTGACCTTACATACCATGAAGGGTGCTGGTGACCCTACATACCATGAGGGTGCTGTGGACCCACAACCATGAAGGGTGCTGGTGACCTACATACCATGAAGGGTGCTGGTGACCCCACATACCATGAAGGGTGCTGGTGACCCCACATACCATGAAGGGTGCTGGTGACCCCACATACCATGAAGGGTGCTGGTGACCCTACATACCATGAAGGGTGCTGGGGACCCTACATACCATGAAGGGTGCTGGAAACCCCCACATACCATGAAGGGTGCTGGTGACCCCACATACCATGAAGGGTGCTGGTGACCCCATACCATGAAGGGTGCTGGGGACCCCACATACCATGAAGGGTGCTGGTGACCCCACATACCATGAAGGGTGCTGGTGACCCTACATACCATGAAGGGTGCTGGTGACCCTACATACCATGAAGGGTGCTGGTGACCCCACATACCATGAAGGGTGCTGGGGACCCTACATACCATGAAGGGTGCTGGTGACCCCACATACCATGAAGGGAGCTGGTGACCCCACATACCATGAAGGGTGTTGGGGACCCCACATACCATGAAGGGTGCTGGGGACCCCACATACCATGAAGGGTGCTGGTGACCCCACATACCATGAAGGGTGCGGGGTGACCCCACATACCATAAAAGGGTGCTGGTGACCCACATAACATGAAGGGTGTTTGGTGACCCCACATACCATGAAGGGTGCTGGGGGACCCCACATACCATGAAGGGTGCGGGTGACCCCATATACCATGAAGGGTGCTGGTGACCCCACATACCATGAAGGGTGCTGGTGACCCCACATACCATGAAGGGTGCTTGTGACCCCACATACCATGAAGGGTGCTGGTGACCCCACATACCATGAAGGGTGCTGGTGGCCCCACATACCATGAAGGGTGCTGGTGGCCCCACATACCATGAAGGGTGCTGGTGACCCCACATACATGAAGGGTGTTGGTGACCCACATACCATGAAGGGTGCTATGACCCCAATACCATGGAGGGGTTGGTGACCCACATGCCATGAAGGGTGCTGGTGACCCCACATACATGAAGGTGCTGGTGACCCCTACATACCATGAAGGGTGCTGGTGACCCCACATACCATGAAGGGTGCTTGTGACCCCACATACCATGAAGGGTGCTGGTGACCCCACATACCATGAAGGGTGCTGGTGACCCCACATACCATGAAGGGTGCTGGTGACCCCACATACCATGAAGGGTGCTGGTGACCCCACATACCATGAAGGGTGCTGGGGGCCCCACTTACCTTAAAGGGTGCTGGGGGCCCCCTTTTTCCCAAAAAAGGGGCTGGGGGGGGGGGGCCCCACTTTCATGAAGGGTGCTGGGGGCCCCACTTTCCATAAAGGGGTGTGGTGCCCCCAATACCATGAAGGGGGTGGGGGCCCCCACATCCCATGAAGGGTGCGGGTTTTGGCCCCAAAATACCATAAAGGGTGCTGGGGGCCCCAAAATACCAGGGAAGGGGGGTCCCCACATACCTTAAAGGGTGCTGGGGGCCCAAATACCATAAAGGGGGGCTGGGGGCCCCACTCCCATAAAGGGGGCTGGTGCCCCCAAATACCATGAAGGGTGCTGGGGGCCCAAACTTCCAAAGAAGGGTGCTGGGGGCCCCACATACCATGAAGGGTGCGGGTTGACCCCAAACCAAAGAATTTTTTGAAAAGGAGATTTGGGCCCCCCCTCATTTACCATATTCCTCACTCTTATTTATCTAAGTACGTTTTGTCCCCTTTTCCCCTTTTTATTTTAACCTTTGTTTGGTTTTTTTACATGTTTTTTTAAGGGGCTTTAATACAGGAATATCTGTTATTTTTTTTCCTTTTCATCAACAAACAGACAAAATTTCTATAAAAAATACGGAAAAATATAAATAATGACTGATAAAAAATAAATAAAAATTAGTATTAACTAAACATTGAATTTTTTAACTAAACCCGTAAAACAAAACCACTAAACCATTAAAAATCTTTCAACCCTACTGATAAAAACCCAGAAAAAAATTTGGTCTTTTTTATGATTTAAAAGTTTGAAAACTTAAAAATCTTTTTGCGAGTAAAAATAAAAATTAGAAATTTAAGCTGGGAAGTTTTATTTTTTTCACCCGGGTGCGCAAGCCCGTTGGGGGGCCCTACAGCGGTGGCGTGGAAAAGAAGATTTATCATTTTTGGGGTGGGAAAAGGGAAAAGGAGGGGGTTTGTTAAATTCATTGGGTCAAAGGGCACTTTATCAATACAAAAAACAACTATGGGTAATTCTCTGCTCCCGTATATTTGAAGTTTCTACTACTCCTTTTAATAGTATTACTACTAGAAAAAAAAAAAAATTTTAATTTAAAACCGTTTATTAAAAAAAAAGTTTCATTCACTAAAGAGAACCCGACGAGGGAAAAACAGTAGTTGTTCTAGTTGAACCTTGAACCTTTATTGCCCCTAAAGTTTCCCGTCATTTCTGTTGGGGAGACCGGACTAACATATAAAATGCAAAAATTTGACCTTTAGGCCAAAAAATAAAGGGGGGTGTGGGGTTGCGCGGCGTAGTAGATGGGTAAATTGTTTTTTTGGGGTCGAGAGTATTGACAGGGAATATCATGAGTGAGTGGGAAAGTTTTCCCAAGTGAGCGTGGCCCCACTTGCAAGCATAAGCTAGTGCGGTGCGGCCTTGTGTGTCGCGGGAAGCCGCTGTTGCTCCGTAATGTATCAGCAGTCGTAGCAGCCGCTCGTTGCCGCAGGCGGCAGCGAGCATAAGAGGTGTGACTCCATGTTCTCCTCTCAAGCCCGGGTTTGCCCCTAGCCGCAGCAGTCTCTCGGCTATAGTTAGCGTCATGTCAGACCTACAGCGAAAGTAGTGCAGGAGTTCGGCGATGAGAGTTGGGGTGTTGAGGGCGGTGAATATGTCGTGGGTGTTGTAGTAGTCCCAGGGCAACACAGCATCGTGCAATACGGACACGCCCTTGTCATTTATTGCGAGGGCGTTGGCGCCCGTGTCTAGCAACAGGTTCGTAACAGCATAGCTCTTGCAACGTACCGCCGTCTGTAGAGGGGTGTTGCCCTGACCGTTCCTAGCTTCTAGGTGGGCACCGTACTCTAGAAGTAAGTAAGCTAACTCTGGTCGGTCACTCATAGCCTGGTGGTGCAGCGGGGTGTTGCCGTCTTTTTGCTGCCAACGTCGGCTCAGAGTGGTGCTGCAACAACCTTGTCATAACCTCCGTTGATACAGCGCTCATTAGAGCAGTGCAGCCAGTCCTGCTCTGTATGTTGACACTCGCTTTGCCAGCCAGGAGTTCTGCGATCACTCCTTCATCGTCAGCATCAGCAGCCTTCATGAGAGCCGTTTCGCCCTTCTCATCTGTCTGGTCTGGGTCTGCCCCAGCGGCCAAAAGCGACTTCACTGTCTCTCTCTCTCGGATGAGAGAGGCGGCCATGAGAGGAGTGTAACCTCTGGGGTTTCTAAAATTCACTAGAGCGCCGTGTTTAAGGAGCATTTTAACGCAAGCTAGGGACATCTGCATGCCTATTCCGTTGCTGCGTCCCGCGGCCCACATGAGAGCAGTGTTTCCGTCGCAGGAGGTAGTGTTGGGATCGGCTCCGCGCTGCAACAGGAGGCGCAGACTTTCAACTTTACGGTAGTGGACGGCGGCCAGCAAGGGCGTCTCCCCATCAGGACCGCATACGTTGACATCTGCTCCTTTATCCAGCGCAAGACCTACAAGGTCACTGCTTCCAGCAATGACGAGTAGGGAGAGTAGGGGGGTTCCCCGTGGGTCGCGGGTGTGGGGCGAGGCCCCTGCTTCCAACAACAACCTCACCAAATTTTCCCACCGGTCTGACGTGGCTGTGGAGAGAAGAAGAGTGAGGGGTGTGTGTCCTCTCGCCAGGGAAAGATTGGGGTCCACGCCTTCATCCAGACACGCCTGCACCAATCCTTCATCACATGCCACAAAGGCTCGCGCCAGCCTGGTGGCCACATCCTCGCCATTAAGGAAAGTTTTCTGCAGCGCTGTGGGAAGCCCTCTCCTTATGACGGAGCTCAGTGGCAACATGCTGGCCTGCTTACCCCTCCGCCACCCTTCTGGATGGCCGCATTTCGCTCGCTGATAAATCACAAACAATCACAGACAACACTCGCAGTCCACTAAAAGATTA
>NC_069399.1:92552727-92645692 GCF_026875155.1 Cherax quadricarinatus | reverse complement strand
GTCATTGCTGGAAGCAGTGACCTTGTAGGTCTTGCGCTGGATAAGGAGCAGATGTCAACGTATGCGGTCCTGATGGGGAGACGCCCTTGCTGGCCGCCGTCCACTACCGTAAGTTGAAAGTCTGCGCCTCCTGTTGCAGCGCGGAGCGATCCCAACACTACTCCTGCGACGGAAACACTGCTCTCATGTGGGCCGCGGGACGCAGCAACGGAATAGGCATGCAGATGTCCCTAGCTTGCGTTAAAATGCTCCTTAAACACGGCGCTCTAGTGAATTTTAGAAACCCCAGAGGTTACACTCCTCTCATGGCCGCCTCTCTCATCCGAGAGAGAGAGACAGTGAAGTCGCTTTTGGCCGCTGGGGCAGACCCAGACCAGACAGATGAGAAGGGCGAAACGGCTCTCATGAAGGCTGCTGATGCTGACGATGAAGGAGTGATCGCAGAACTCCTGGCTGGCAAAGCGAGTGTCAACATACAGAGCAGGACTGGCTGCACTGCTCTAATGAGCGCTGTATCAACGGAGGTTATGACAAGGTTGTTGCAGCACCACTCTGAGCCGACGTTGGCAGCAAAAAGACGGCAACACCCCGCTGCACCACCAGGCTATGAGTGACCGACCAGAGTTAGCTTACTTACTTCTAGAGTACGGTGCCCACCTAGAAGCTAGGAACGGTCAGGGCAACACCCCTCTACAGACGGCGGTACGTTGCAAGAGCTATGCTGTTACGAACCTGTTGCTAGACACGGGCGCCAACGCCCTCGCAATAAATGACAAGGGCGTGTCCGTATTGCACGATGCTGTGTTGCCCTGGGACTACTACAACACCCACGACATATTCACCGCCCTCAACACCCCAACTCTCATCGCCGAACTCCTGCACTACTTTCGCTGTAGGTCTGACATGACGCTAACTATAGCCGAGAGACTGCTGCGGCTAGGGGCAAACCCGGGCTTGAGAGGAGAACATGGAGTCACACCTCTTATGCTCGCTGCCGCCTGCGGCAACGAGCGGCTGCTACGACTGCTGATACATTACGGAGCAACAGCGGCTTCCCGCGACACACAAGGCCGCACCGCACTAGCTTATGCTTGCAAGTGGGGCCACGCTCACTTAGTGAACATTCTACTCACTCATGATATTCCTGTCAATACTCTCGACTCCAAAAACAATTTACCCATCTACTACGCCGCGCAGTACGCCCACACGCCCATACTTTTGGCTCTCATGGTCGAATTTGCATTTTATATGTGTAGTCACTGTCTGCAACAGTAAATGACTGGACTTTAGAGGCATGAAGGTTCAAGGTTCAACTAGAACAACTACTGTTCTTCTCGTCAGGTTCTCAGTAGTGAATGAAACATTTTTTTAATAAACTGTTATTAATAAAATTTTTATTTTTCTAGTAGTAATACTATTATTATTAGTAGTAGTAGTAGTACTTCTAGTAGTAGCAGTAGCAGCAGAAGTAGTAGCAGTAGTTGTTGTAGTATTGATGATGTGCTCTTGATCCAATGAATTTAAGCTACCCTCCTCTTCCTTGCATCCAATATGATAAATCTTCATTTCACAGCCACCGCTGTATGGCCCCTACGGGCTTAGCGCATCCGGGTGAAAATAATAATAACTTGCAGCTTTCAATTCTAATTTTTATTTTTACTCGCAATAGATTTCTTAAGTTATTCTACTGTTAAGTCTATAACAAGACCAAATTTTCTAGGTTTATCAGTATGTTGAAAGATGTTTATGGTTTAGTGGTTTTGGTTTTTTGGTTTAGTTAATAATTCAATGTTTAGTTAATACTAATTAGTATTTATTTTTATCAGTCATTATTTATATTTTTCAGTATTTTTTATAGAAATTTTGTCTGTTATGTTGATGAAAACGATAAATAAAATAACAGATATTCCTGTATCTTATGCCTTATAAAACATGTATAAACCAAACAAGAGGTGAAAATATAAGGAAGAGAGACAGACGTACTTAGATAAATGATGAGTGAGGAATATGGTCAGTGAGATGCCAACTCTCCCTCTCAACATTCTTTGTATGTGGGGTCACCAGCACCCTTCATGGTATGTGGGGTCACCAGCACCCTTCATGGTATGTGGGGCCACCAGCACCCTTCATGGTATGTGGGGTCACCAGCCTTCATGGTTTTGTGGGGTCACCAGCACCCTTCATGGTATTTGGGGTCACCAGCAACCTTCAGGGTATGTGGGGTTAGACACTTATGGTTTGTGGGGTCACCAGCACCCTTCATGGTATGTGGGGTCACCAGCACCCTTCATGGTATGTGGGGTCACCAGCACCCTTCATGGTATGTGGGGTCACCAGCACCCTTCATGGTATGTGGGGTCACCAGCACCCTTCATGGTATGTGGGGTCACCAGCACCATGGTATGTGGGGTCACCAGCACCCTTCATGGTATGTGGGGTCACCAGCACCCTTCATGGTATGTGGGGTCACCAGCACCCTTCATGGTATGTGGGGTCACCAGCACCCTTCATGGTATGTGGGGTCACCAGCACCCTTCATGGTATGTGGGGGTCACCAGCACCCTTCATGGTATGTGGGGTCCCCAGCACCCTTCTTTGGTTATGTGGGGTCACCAGAGCACCATGGTATGTGGGCCACCAGCCCCCTTCTGGTATTTTGGGGTCACCAGCACCCTTCATGGTATGTGGGGGTAACCAGCACTTCATGGTATGTGGGGGTCACCAGCACCCTTCATGGTATGTGGGGGTCACCAGCACCCTTCATGGTATGTGGGATCACCAGCACCCTTCATGGTATGTGGGGTCACCAGCACCCTTCATGGTATGTGGGGTCACAGCACCCTTCAGGGTATGTGGGGTCACCAGCACCCTTCAGGGTATGTGGGGTCACCAGAACCCTTCATGGTATGTGGGGCCACCAGCACCCTTCATGGTATGTGGGGTCACCAGCACCCTTCATGGTATGTGGGGTCACCAGCACCCTTCATGGTATGTGGGGTCACCAGCACCCTTCATGGTATGTGGGGTCACCAGCACCCTTCATGGTATGTGGGGTCACCAGCACCCTTCATTGTTGTGGGGTCACAAGCCCCCTTCATGGTATGTGGGGTCACCAGCAACCCTTCATGGTATGTGGGGTTCACTAGCACCCTTCATGGTATGTGGGGCCACCAGCACCCTTCATGGTATGTGGGGCCACCAGCACCCTTCATGGTATGTGGGGTCACCAGCACCCTTCATGGTATGTGGGGCCACCGCACCCTTCTGGTATGTGGGGGCCCCCAGCACCCTTCATGGTATGTGGGGTTTACCAGCACCCTTCACGGTATGTGGGGTCACCAGCACCCTTCATGGTATGTTGAGGTCACCAGCCCCTTCATGGTATGTGGGGTCACCAGCACCTTCATGGTATGTGGGGTTCCCAGCACCTTCATGGTTTGTGGGGCCACCAGCACCCTTCTGGTATGGGGGGTCACCAGCACCTTCATGGTATGTAGGGTCCCCAGCCCTTCATGGTATGTAAGGTCACCAGCACCTTCATGGTATGGGGGGGGTCACCAGACCCTTCTTGGATGTGTTGGTCACCAGCCCCCTTCATGGTATTTTAGGGTCCCCAGCACCCTTCATGGTATGGGGTGTCACAGCCCCCTTCATGGTTATGTGGGGTCACCAGCACCTTCATGGTATGTGGGGTCACCCAGCACCCTTCATGGTATGTGGGGTACCCAGCACCTTCATGGTATGTAGGGTCCCCAGCACCCTTCGTGGTATGTAAGGTCCCAGAAACCCTTCATGGTATGTGGGGTTCACCAGCAATCCTTCATGGTATGTGGGGTCACCAGCACCCTTCATGGTTGATGGGGTGTCCCAGCACCCTTCATGGTATGTGGGGTCACCAGCACCCTTAGGGTTTATGTGGGGTCCCCAGCACCCTTCATGGTATGTGGGGTCCCCAACACCATGGTATGTGGGGTCACCAGCACCCTTCATGGTATGTGGGGTCACCAGCACCCTTCATGGTATGGGGGGTCACCAGCACCCTTCATGTATGTGGGGTCACCAGCACCCTTATGGTATGTAGGGTACCAGCACCCTTATGGTATGTGGGGTCACCAGCACCCTTCATGGTATGTGGGGTCACCAGCACCCTTCATGGTATGTGGGGTCACCAGCACCCTTCATGGTATGTGGGGTCACCAGCACCCTTCATGGTATGTGGGGTCACCAGCACCCTTCATGGTATGTGGGGCCACCAGCACCCTTCATGGTATGTGGGGTCCCCAGCACCCTTCATGGTATGTGGGGTCACAAGCACCCTTCATGGTATGTGGGGTCACCAGAAACCCTTCATGGTATGTGGGGTCCCAGCACCTTCATGGTATGTGGGGCCACCAGCACCCTTCATGGTATGTGGGGCCACCAGCACCCTTCAGGGTATGTGGGGGCACAGCACCCTTTCATGGTATGTGGGGTTCACAAGCACCCTTCATGTTTTTGTGGGGGTCACCAGCACCTTTCATGGTTTATGTGGGGTCCCCAGCACCCTTCATGGTATGTGGGGTCCACAGCACCCTTCATGGTATGTGGGGTCACCAGCACCCTTCAGGGTTTATGGGGTCCCCCAGCACCCTTCATGGTATGTGGGGTCCCCAACACCCTTCATGGTATGTGGGATAACAGCTCCCTTCATGGTATGTGGGGTCACAGCACCCTTAAATGTTATGTAGGGTCCCCAGAACCCTTCATGGTATGTGGGGTCACCAGCACCCTTCATGGAAAGGTAGGGTCACCGGGCACCTTCGGGTTTATGTGGGTCACCAGCACCTTCTTGGTATGTGGGGTACCAGCACCCTTCATGGTATTGGGGGTCCCCAGCACCCTTCATGGTATGTGGGGTCACCAGCACCCTTCATGGTATTTTGGGGTCACCAGCACCTTCATGGCATGTGGGGTCACCAGCACCCTTTCATGGTATGTAGGGTCCCCAGCACCTTCATGGTATGTAAGGTCACCAGCACCTTCATGGTATGTGGGTGGTCACCAGCACCTTCAGGGTTTTGTGGGGGTCACCGCACCCTTCTGGTACGTGGGGGTCACCAGCACCCTTCATGGTATGTAGGGTCCCCAGCACCCTTCATGGTTTTGTGGGGTCAATAGCACCCTTCATGGTTATGTGGGGTCACCGCACCCTTCATGGTATGTGGGGTTACCGCACCCTTCATGGTATGTGGGGGGTCACCAGCACCTTCTTGGTATGTAGGGTCCCAGCAACCCTTCATGGTATGTGGGGTCACCAGCATCCTTCATGGTTATGTGGGGGTCACCAGCACCCTTCTTGGTTTTGTAGGGTCCCCAGCACCCTTCATGGTATGTGGGGTCACCAGCACCCTTCATGGTGTGTGGGGTCACCAGCACCCTTCATGGTATGTAGGGTCACCAGCACCCTTCATGTTATGTAGGGTCCCAGCCCCTTCATGGTATGTGGGTCACCAGCACCCTTAGGTATGTGGGTCCCAAGCACCCTTTCGGTATGTGGGGTCCCAAAGCCCCCTTCTTTGGTATTGGGTCCCCAGCACCCTTATGGTAGTGGGGGTCACCAGCACCTTCATGGTATGTGGGGTCACCAGCACCCTTCATGGTATGTAGGGTTCCAGCACCTTCATGGTATGTAAGGTCACCAGCACCTCTGGTATGTGGGGGTCACCAGCACCCTTATGTATGTGGGTCCAGCACCTTTATGGTATGTGGGGTCCCCAGCATCCTTAATAGTATGTGGGGTCACCAGCACCCTTTATGGTATGTAGGGTTCCCAGCACCCTTCATGGTATGTAAGGTCACCAGCACCCTTCATGGTATGTGGGGTCACCAGCACCCTTCATGGTATGTGTGGTCACCAGCACCCTTCATGGTATGTGTGGTCACCAGCACCCTTCATGTTATGTGGGGTCCCCACCACCCTTCATGGTATGTGGGGTCACAAGCACCCTTCATGGTATGTGGGGTCACAAGCACCCTTCATGGTATGTGGGGTCACCAGCACCCTTCATGGTATGTAGGGTTCCCAGCACCCTTCATGGTATGTAAGGTCACCAGCACCCTTCATGGTATGTGAGGTCACCAGCACCCTTCATGGTATGTGGGGTCACCTGCACCCTTCATGGTATGTGGGGTCTCCACCACCCTTCATGGTATGTGGGGTCACAAGCACCCTTCATGTTATGTGGGGTCACAAGCACCCTTCATGGTATGTGGGGTCACCAGCACCCTTCATGGTATGTAGGGTCTCCAGCACCCTTCATGGTATGTAGGGTTCCCAGCACCCTTCATGGTATGTAAGGTCACCAGCACCCTTCATGGTATGTGGGGTCACCAGCACCCTTCATGGTATTTGGGGTCACCAGCACCCTTCATGGTATGTGGGGTCACCAGCACCCTTCAGGGTTTATGTGGGGTCACCAGCACCCTTCATGGTATGTGGGGTCACCAGCCCCCTTCTGGTATGTGGGGTCACAGCACCCTTCATGGTATGTGGGGTCACCAGCACCCTTCATGGTATGTAGGGTCCTCAGCGCCCTTCATGGTATGTGGGGTCACCAGCACCCTTCATGGTATGTGGGGTCACCAACACCATGGTATGGGGTCATCAACACCCTTCATGGTATGGGGTCACCAACACCCTTCATGGTATGGGGTCACCAACACCATGGTATGGAGTCACCAACACCCTTCATGGTATGGGGTCACCAAAACCATGGAATGGGGTCACCAATACCCTTCATGGTGTGGGGTCACCAACACCATGGTATGGGGTTATCAACACCATGGTATGGGGTCACCAACACCATGGTATGGGGTCACCAACACCATGGTATGGGGTCACCAACACCATGGTATGGGGTCACCAACACCCTTCATGCTATGGGGTCTGGATGATGGTAATGTGCTGTGTTTAAATAAACCAGAGATACGTTTCCTTTTCCCGGAACAACCCTGATTACTCTCCCCGCCACTCCCAAGCCCCTGGCGTCGTATGGCCCTTACGGGCTTAGCGCTTGCAAATGTAAATGTTGGTACCAATAAAACTTCTTAAAAGTGAGAGTCGGTGTATCTGCTGGGTGTGCAACACACCCAGTATAGGTAAAGAACAAGAACAACAAGGAGCAGAGAAAGGAGGAGGAGGCATTCATGTTTGAGAACCTGTCTGAAGGGACCCATGAGAATGCTCTGCCCATAATGAAGAACTGTTAATTAAATGGTTCAGAAAACCGTCAAGTTAATGAGTGAAACTCCTCATCTTCCACTACTGGTTAGCGAAACATTTCCACAATAAAGATACTCAGGTGTAGCACTAGTGTCTCATTCATCAAGAATGAAGAAGGTGGATTCTTGTCAGCTCTGAGAGGATTAGTGACACAAGGTCCAGTGGAATTCCTTGATAAGGAAACATAAAGGAAGGAAAAGATAGCTGCTGAGAGGGAACTTCAGGAATACAAGAGGAGGCAGAAGATGACAAGTGAGGCTTCATTTTCTTCAAAGACAGTAGAACTGGCGTTCTTTTCTTCCACATATGTTTCTGCGTCAGAATACACGTGAGGAGGAGGAAATCGGAGAGTATAGAGTTAACAATAATCCACCAAAATGTGCGAAGAAGAGAATGAAGAATGTGATCTTCACCGAGGTTGCCGCAACACCTGACCATTTAAAACTGAACAAACGGCAATGTATGGCATTACAAAAACGGCAAAGAGTCTTGTCTACAACAGAGTAAAGTCCGAGGCAGCTACGGTGAAAAGCTCTGTTCCACAAGGCACAGTACTCGCTCCCATCTTGTTCCTCATCCTCATATCCGACATAGCAAGGGTCGCCACGACCGTTCTTCCTTTCAGATGACCCCAATCTGATGACAGTGCCTTCCATTCAGACACTGCAAGGCTCCAGGCGGAATCAAACCAAATTTTTCAGTGGGTGCGGAAAAAACCCTTCAAGGGGGCTCCTTGGGGTGGTGAAGGGCTCTTGGTCTGAGGAATTAACCTATCGGTCTTTTTCCTCAACCGAACCTAATTACCCCCCAACTCCCCCCCCCTATCCCACCCTCCCATCCTCCCCTTTTTTCCTTTTCCCTCCTCCTCCCCACTCCCCCCTTTTTTGCCCTTTCCCTCTTTTTGTCCTTTGGGATTTCTCCCACAGGGGCGCTATTCCCTAGGTAGGGGAAAGGACACCGGGGTCCATCCCATTCCGTTGAGGTTTCTTGGGGGTGGCGTAGTTTGCCGTGGAAATCGGGATTGCCTGGGGAAATTCCCATCCCTCCCGGTATCCCGAGAGCTTTGGGTGTTTTTTGGGCGACGGGTGTTCGGGAACCACCTTTGGGTTTCCCGGGGGGTGGTGGCTAAAGGAGGTATGCTTGTGGGGATATCCGGCCGCCTCTCTTTTTGTCCACCGAGGACTCGGCAGATGTGGGGTTGCTACCCAATTGTGTTTACTGGATGAAGGGTAGGGTAGGGCCGGGGTTCCATGCGCATCTGCCTCTGCGGTGTGAGCCCCTTTTGGGCCGGAGGGAGATTTCGGGCCCCTTTTTCATTCCCCCTAGGAACTACCCTCCCCCCCCCCCCCCTTTTTTTTTTTTTTTTTTTTTATTTTTTTTTTTCTTTTCTTTTTTCTTTTTTTTCTTAAAAAAAAAAGAAAGAAGAAACCTAACCAGGGCAGCCCTAGTCCATAAACCCGGGTCCCCCCGGGGGCCCCTTCTTGATACCGCCCCCCCTTCTGACCCCCCCTCGTTTTTGGACCACTCTTCAAACCCTTCCCCATTTCTGTACCTATTCCCGGGTGCTGTTTCCTCACCCGCTTCAGGTCTGAGGCCTCGACTGACCCCTTTTTCGATTTATCAGACCTTCGCTCTCTCGACTATGTTCCGGCCTCTCCCCTAGGGCGGCAAATTTCAAATCGCCGCCCTTTCCCAGTCGACCAACTTGGTCCCACGCCAAAACGTAAACGAAAATTTACCTGCTGATGATATTCTCCCACCTTCACCTTCCGTTCTTCTCAGAAACGACGACACGTCCTTCCTACCTTTCCACCTCAGTTTCAACTGAAAGTGGACAAAATTTCTTCATTTCGACCAACTTCCTCTACTGCCTATCTTTCTGCCCATAGTATGGCAAGGCCCTCCACCCCATTTTGGTAAAGATATTCTTTATGCTCTTAAAGCGGTCCCGGCATCTTCCCGTAAAATGCTCCCCGGCTCGTGAGCTCTCTCGCTTTCCCAATAGTACTTTTCCTGTCACCTTGAAAAACATCTTTCCCCTCAATTCTTGTAGGGGTACCGTTTTTCTCCCCCTTACCAAAGTTCAAAAAAATTTCCAGACTTGGGCACCGACATTCAGAACACTGGAACTCCAAGATCTCCCAATCCTAAGGTAGACACTTACGTTTTCCTCCCCGGGGGCGGAGACGATACCCAGAAATGGGGCTCTTTTAAACTTTTGACCCCGAGAACT
Source organism: Cherax quadricarinatus (assembly GCF_026875155.1). Classification (NCBI taxonomy): domain Eukaryota; kingdom Metazoa; phylum Arthropoda; class Malacostraca; order Decapoda; family Parastacidae; genus Cherax; species Cherax quadricarinatus. The sequence continues at coordinate 92,636,198 of NC_069399.1, read as the reverse complement.
CCCATCCCATTTATATAGCAGGACATGGGTTTACAAGTTAAAAAGGGATCCCAAAACCCCACAACAGTGTAGAAATTTTGCTGGCGATTTGGCCATCCAGCGAAATATTGCAGATAAAATCCCCGAATCCCCGTCTGGGGGTGCCGTGACCATCTAATACGTTTTGAAATCGATCTCCCTCTTCCTTTAAAACTTATGGGGGCTCACCTTCTACTCCGCCGTTGTCGGGTCTATTTAAACGAGCGGAAACCCGTTACCCAAAGAGACAAAAGGTCCCCTTAGCCATGGCTTTCCCATCTCCGCCCCCAAAGGGGGAACCCCCACGTTTTTTTTTCCCCCCCCGTGTTTCAAAAAGTCCCCCCACTTCGGGTTTCCCCCGTTTAAACCCCACCTCTTTTGGTTACCTCCCCATAATCATCCTGTATCTAACCTTTTGCTGCCCTGGGCTCAGACGTCCCACCTCAAGCCTCATTTAATCTCGCTTCTTCGAGTTCTCTCTTACAAGCCTCGTTCGACAGCCTCGTCGACACCTTTCCCAATCGTCCCTCTTTCTCAAAAGTAAAAAAAAAGGTCCGGTAACACTCCTCCCCAACCCCACCTCCTCATTTTACCCCTCCCTTCTCTCCCCCCTAGTTTTTTCCCCCCTCACTGGCTCGTTACAGTGAAAGGGGTTTCACCCTCCCCCTGTAATGTACCTTCCTCCCTTTTCCCCCCCAAGTTTTTTCCCTCTTCTGCCCCCCTCCCAGGTTCCTGTTTTCTGTCCCTCCCACCTTTCCCATTTCCCCTCCCCCTTTTCGCCCCCCCCCTACCTTGGACAGTCCAATACAGTTCCAATCACTTTCCAACCCTCCCCCAACCTTTCCCAATATGTCTCCATACGACATCCTGAATTCCGAAACACTTGAAGAAAATCTTGAATATTTTGCAGAGCCAAAAACCACAAGGACATGATCCCCCTTCCCTCCTCTCTCTCCTTGTCCTTTGCACAACCCCTTTTTTCACAGCGCACCTTTCCCTTCGCTGCTTAAAACATTTTTTTCCCTGCCTCCGATTGACTTTTTAACCCCTTCTATCCGAGGAACCCTTCCCTGGGATTTCAATATCTTATCATTCCCAAATCATGGCTTTTTACAGTGGAATATACGGGCCCTCAGGGGTAATGGGGTGAGTTTCAAGTTACTCTCCCCTTTGCCCCTGTTGGTTTTTGTTACAAGAACCAAAATTTAAACACTCGCTGTTTTTTCCCCACATCTCAGCTTTTAATTTTTGTATTCTTCAGACCTTTTCCTGATGGGACCTTTAATGAAAGTGCCCTTCTTCCCGCACTGTATTCCGTCCCATCAGCTTTTTGTTCATATTTTCGCTGCATTACACAGGGGGCCCGTATCCACTTACATAGGTGGTATCCTCTGTTCTTTTACTCTCTCCTTCTCGGGCATTATCTATTCCGGATTTTCCTTCCTTGTTTCGTCATTACCCCCACCGATTCTGTTATTTTGGTGTTTTTAAATTTGCCCACCATTTCCTCTTGGGGGGGTTCACTGTATTCCCGAGGAATTCATTGAGGCTTTTCTTGCACCCACCCCCCCCATTTTTAAAATACAGGTACTCACACCCATTTTGATCCTGGGACTCATACTTTTTGCATCGATCTTCAGTTTGCTCTTCCTCCCCCATTAGACTTTATTTGGTCTTTCCCCCGGGACTTACATGCAGTGATATTTCCCCAATCTTTCTTACTTCCCCTTAATTCGCCACCTCTTCGCACCCCACGCTGGCTTTTAATGGGCAAATTGGAAACCCTTTACCACACTGTTTTTTTTTTAAGGGGTTTCCTTTTTGTCCTCCACGTGAGTTTTACACCTCTTTCTTCCCCCTTTTTTCCCCCGCAGTTTCTCATTCTATCCCCCAAACTTCGGGCAGGCATTTCAAAAATCGTGCCTTGGTGTCTCCGCTTGTGCTGTGCAGTACGTTTAAAACGCGCTGCATGGGGCGGGTCCGGACAAAAGAAAAAAAAAGAGCACTCCTTGTTTTTTAAACAGAAGCGGCAATCGCTCGCCCTGCTCCGTGCGCTAAAAAGCCCCTTGTGGCGGATATGTCTCCACCCACCTCTGCCCTCATGAGTGCGTCTGGAAAAAAGTACAAAAAATGATGGAAATATTCTCCTACCCGGCTTGTTCTCGGGGGCCCGGGGTTGATATAGCAAACCCACTAGATGTTGCCAAAGAAATTGGCAAACTTGGTCCGTTTTCTTTAGGGGCTCCACTATGCCCCTCATTTTTTTCCTCAAAGTCTCCGAGAGTTGCACCCTTGGACTTTCTTCTCTCAGAGAAAAACAGAAATTGGGCCCTTTTCCTTCAAACTGGGGAACACCTCAGCTTGTCGTCATCGCGCTGGGGCCCCACGACATTTATATTCGTATGCTAAAAATTTACATCAGTCACCTTGCAGCCATTACGCCTTTTCAATCTTTTTTGGTCACAAAGGGTTCTTCCCACTGTGGAAATCCGCCATTTTTCTCCCCCTTTCCCCCAAAACCCGGCACTAGGGGCATGAAACCTCCCCCTATCGTCCCCCTTGCTCTTTCCGGGAGTTTGCAAAGTAATGGAAACTCTTAATAGACGTTTTTTGTGGTATTTAGAGAAAACAACAGTCTCTCCCTCTCATATGGCTTTCGTAAGGGACGTTCTACCTAGACCCCTTTTGCGCTTGGGAAAGTATGTTTAAGCCTTTGCAAAAACCCCTCAGTTATTTCCATTTTTTTGACCCTTTAGAAGGCATATGAACAACTTGGGGGTATAATATTTTGCCCAAGCCCCTCCTTAGGCCTTCGAGGAATCTACCATCCTTCCTTAAGAACTTTTTTTCTACAGGATTTCCGTGTTCGGGGGAATAAAGTGCTCTCCCCCACTTTATCCAACTGAGGTGTCCCCCCGGGATTGTTTTTTGAGCACAAAACTTTTTCCCCCTTGCATAAAAATTTGGCCTTAGTCTTCCATCAAATATTGGTCATCACTCTATGTTTATGACTTCGCTATTGCCTGTGCAGGCGCTACTGTCACCTCCTTACAGTTCCTCCAGCATGCATCGCCGTGTTTCCAATTGGGCCACCACACATGGTTTAAAATTTCCAGCACTAAAAAACCCACCAAATCACTTTCATAGACGCTCTGTCTCTCCGTCACCTTTGACTCTATGGCTCAGTATCCCCGAACGTGATACAGTCAAGTTTCTGGGCCCCCCCTTTGATCGTAGGTTATCCCTGGAAAACCCCACATTACCTCTCTGAAGGCAACTTTTCACCCGGGGGGAACCCTTTTTAAAAACCCCGCTCATCTTTGTGGGGACTGACGTCGAAACCCCTTTTACCTACATTCCACCCTTATTTTATCGAAAAATTGTTATGGGGACCGATCTATTTTAGCGGCATCTTGCTACTCTCTCTAGCCCTTTAAACCCCTTTTTTCACCAAGGGTTCGTTTTGCCTTGGTGTTTTTTTGCTTTCCCCTGTCGAAACCTCTATGCAGAAGCGACGTTCCATCCTTATCCGATCGCCGTGTGCCCATTGCCTGCGCTACTATCTACGCTCTCATGATCTCCGCAAACCTTCCTTTATAGAATGTCACTGATATTAGTAGACATTCTTTATTTTTCGCCGCCCCTGCTTCTCCGTCCCTTTCTTTTTCGCCTTCATTCGCTCTTGTCTTCTCTTCAACTACCAAACCCTTTCTATGTACATGTAGCATCTCCTTTTCCTACCCCCCCGGGAAGTTCCAGTGTTCGAGTTGTTCTTTCTCCTCCCTTGCCAAAACCCAACTTTTTCTACGGGCGTTCCCGCTCCCTTTTTCTTCCACTTTTCCCCTCTCTTCTCATGCCATTGCTGTGTCAAATGGCTTAAGTCTTCTGACGGCGTGGATTCGCAGCAGTGTTTCCCGGACAGCTCGTACAAGGGATTTACTATCTTCAGCTAGTATTTTTTTTGCTGAATTATATCCATCCTTACAGCGCTTTCCTTTTTTTTCAAAACTAGCCTGTTCATCATTTTGGTTGTTCCCAGACTCCCTTTGTGCTTTACAGGCTATACAAAAATTTTTATACACCTCACCCCTTGTCCTCCCTATCCCAAATTTGGCTACGCCGATCTTTAAAGCATAAAGATATTTTTTTTTGTTGGTCCCTGGATGTTGACGTACAGGGGGAATGAAAAGGCAACACTGTGCGGGGGTCAGCAGTACATGCCCACCATTTTTATAGAGGATTTTCCCTGTACGGACTATTTTTCTGTAATATCTTTCCCAAACCTTTACACCCGTTGGCAACAACGTTTTTCTACTATGCTCGGAACAAACTTTAGCTATTAAAACCAGTAAGGTTTCTGGGCCCTCTTCTTATCACCAGTGTCGAGGTTGGGAGACTACCTCTCCCGTTTCGCATTGGCCTACCTCCTTACTCATGGGTATCTCAGGAAGGGGTCTTGCTCCTCTCGTGAAATTCCAAGCTCCCTTAAGTCAGCACATTTTTGTTGGACTGCCCACTTTTTTCAAAAGACACGCAGAATTTACCTCTGTCGTCGTCTTTGCCCCCGGGCCCCTCTTTAACTTCCCTTTGCTGATAACCCATTTCATCCGGGCTCTTCATTGACTTTTTTTACAAAAGACTGACTTTCTTCACAAAATTTTGATACTTTCAGCCCTTTTTACTTGTATCTCTTGCTACCCCCTACCCCGACTATCCCCTGCCCCGCGTTTCTGTAAACCCGCTGATCATCCCCCCTCCCCTTTTGCCATCCAATTTCCTTGCTTCCTTCCCCACCCCCGCAGCGCTGTAAAAAGCCCTTGTGGCTTAGCTCTTCTTTTTGATTTTTAAAATTATAATAATAATGCGGGGAAAAAAATATGAATTCAACGATGGAAAAAATTTAATTACTCGATATGGGAAAAATGAGGGAAAATTTAAAACTTTATCAGAGTACAAAACAAATTTTGGCCACAAAATAGAGCGAAAAACCCAACGCCCAAAAACCCGGGGGATTATGTCGGGGGATCTCACCTTCAAGGGCCCATAACATTTTACAATCGCATTGCTAGAAAAATGACAGGTGGATACGAAACCTCAAAACTGGGGGGCCAAGCCCATGATGACACCTTTAGGGCACTTGTTCTATCTAGGCTGGAAAATTGCTGCACTCTAACACAAACCCTTTTAAGGGAGGTGAATTTTCCCCACCTAGAAAATGTACAGAGAACTTTCACGGGCCATAACGGAGATAAAAACACCCCAATTACTGGGGGCGCTTGGGGTTTCAAACCGTATTCCCTGGAAACCCGGAGGAGAGATTCATGATTTTATACACCGGAAAATCCTAGAGGATATACCAACTTGCACACGAAAATCACTCACTAGAAAGCAAAAGACTTGGCAGACGATGCACCCCCCCCCAAAAAAAAAGCAGGGGTGTCCTAGCCGTTTTAAAGACCTACAATAAGTGTCAGGGGCCCGAACTGTTTAAACTGCCTCCCGCACACAAAGGGGGGTTTCCAAAAGACCCCTGGCAGTCCAAACTGGCCTGGCAAGACCTAAGCAGTTCCGATCAGCCGGGCTGTGGGTCGTACGTTGGTTTGCGTGCAGCCAGCACAACACCTGGTTGATCGGGGTGATCCCCCAGGAGGGCCCGGGCACAGCCGGGGTGCGGGGGCTTGACCCCCCAAAAACTCTCTCCAGGTAAACTCCGGAATACAACCCGAAGAACCAAACGACACCGCATCAACTTGGAACACATGAAAGATAAGATGAGGCCCATTCATGTTTACTGGGGCAAAAGTTCTTACATATCCGTGAATTCAAACAAAACGAGTGAACCCATTTGCAGTCACTGTCGCTCACCAATTTTTCCAATGTTAGTTTCTTGGAGCCCCAAGAAATTTCCCAAATGGGAAAATTTAAGAGTAAGCAATTGTGTTGCCCAGTTTCTCAAGGGAAGGGAAATGACAGAGTGCGTCATCAGAATTGGTTTGAAACCCATCTCAAATAGTACTTCTCCAGCACTTCTGACCCCCATGGGTTTAGCGTTTGGTTTTTTTATTTTAATAATATAATGGACGTTTCTCAGGTGCAAGTGTTTGTCTTAAGAAGCGATTAAGGAGGAACATTCAATTTCCCGTCACTGTGGTGGAAGTGATAATGACTGGGGTCTTCAGTGTTTACCATGGACTCGTATCAGGTCCTGATATGGGTCCATGGTTCAAGGCAAAATGGCATTTCGTTGACCAGTCCGACGTTGATACATGTTTAGAGAATGAAGAGATCCTACTGACCATGGGCGAAGATAACAGAAAAACTTTGGTTTCCACACATAGCTCTGGAATCTTGAAAATACCCAGAATAGTAAGCTTATTCAGGCATATACAAATAGCTACATAGATTATCATACGTAGCAACACAAGTGTAAAGAACCTGGGATAACCCAAAAAAGTCAGACAGAGTGACTTATTTTCATAATTTATCGGAGCAAAGAATCCTCTTTTCCTTGTAACATATTTTCAAGCAGATGAGCAACTTAGTAGTTTTAATTTTCCTGGCAAGAATCATAATTGATTTCTTCTACTGTATCTTCAGCTAGGCCGTAATATTAAGATATTACAAGGATCCCAAGAAATAAGTCAGTTCGAATTTATTTTTTTTAGGATTTTCCTAGGTAATTTGCACGTGTTACAATGTAAGACAAATGAAATCACCTAAGAGCTGTGTAATTGTACTTTCGTGTAACTGTACCTGGTGGCCTGGTGGCTAAAGCTCCCGCTTCACACACGGAGGGCCCGGGTTCGATTCCCGGCGGGTGGAAACATTCGACACGTTTCCTTACACCTGTTGTCCTGTTCACCTAGCAGCAAATAGGTACCTGGGTGTTAGTCGACTGGTGTGGGTCGCATCCTGGGGGACAAGATTAAGGACCCCAATGGAAATAAGTTAGACAGTCCTCGATGACGCACTGACTTTCTTGGGTTATCCGGGGTTAAAAATCCGAACGAAATCTTATCTTATCTTATCTTATTACTGCATGGATTCGCAGAATATTAGAGATGCCCATTAAAATTGTTTTTTCGGTTTTCTCTTTTAAGCTGCATTTTCTTTTGGTTCCCGTTTTGAATGGCCAACTTCTGTATATATAACCTATTCTACGGTCATTGGTACTGAATGTTTAAATCCCTAAACTAGGGGTTAAAGTGAACTCTCAGCATATATTCGTTCAGAAATATGCACATCTCGGTGTATATATTTTTTCTGGCTAGTGATACATACCTCTCGGTGTATATACCTTCCGTTGGTTGGTTAATTAAGAATAAGAACAAGAAGTTTAGTTCAGCCTGAGACATGGTACTACTAGAACATATTCAAAAAACTTAAAAGTGCCATTGCCGTATAGCTGTGTCTTTGTGTGTTTTCGGGCAAAAGTGTTTGCGATGTGCGTTTTGCGTCGCCTTTGCTGTCACGTATCCCTGCACCGTGACCAGTCGTTGCAAGTTGATGTGCTTCCGGCAAGTTGCAGTCAGCACCCGCAGAGTCCCTGTTGCTTTTTATGACGTCTTCGTTATTGTTTATCCAGGCGTAGCAGTTGGGTCTAGTCCTGACTCTTCTCTCTACGACTCAAGACATTCCTCTCACCGTCTATTTTCGCACTGTCCCCACTTGCCCCTCGCCCCTCGTGGGTCCTTACCTGTGAGTCCTCTTGTCTTGTTGTCTACTAGAACTAAATAATTATAAATATGACCATACTTTTTTAAAGGGTTGGACTAGTAAGCCAGCGGAAGGCCTCGGTCAGATAACCGAAAGCTCCAACGGCGGGTCATCACATGACAGGAAACGCTTGTCCTGTTTCCTGACGAACCTTACCTAACTTAACGCAAGTATGACACATGTTTGTACAAAGGAGATGACAATTGGGTTCATATGCAGAAAGCTCTTTTTTATGCAGAGCATTTCAGGAAACTTAAGACTAACTTACGATTAATAAAGCTATAACAGTATGAGTAATTCTGTACACTTAGGTGAGTGTAATTTTAAATTTAGGAGTTTACAATGAATATAAGAGAATTGAATATTCTATTAGTTAATGCTATATGGCTTTAATAATTTAGATTGAGAGGAATTGCAATTATGATTATTAACCTAAAGCTGACACAATGGACTGATTAAAGTTTAATAGGATTACAGATGGTGGCCTGGTGGTTAAAGCTCTTGCCTCACATGGCGAGGGCCTGGGTTCGATTCCCAGCCAGAGTAGAAACATTGGGCGTGTTTCTTTCCACCTGTTGTCTATGTTCCCCATCAATAAAATGGGTACCTGGGTGTTAGTCGACTGGTGTGGATCACATCCTGGGACACTGACCTAATTTGCCCGACATGCTCAGCATAACAAGCTTTCTGTATAGTAGTATGTCATTGATGTCAACTAGGTCTGTATACCATGCACATGTACTTGTAGTAAATAAATATATTAGTATTATTATTATACTGAGAGTAAGTATATATTAATTATTATGTTTTTACCTGTGTTCATGTTACTGAGTAAATGCATGTATAGATTTTACATAAGTATTTATGATGGGCTGGGACAGGTTAAGGAGATAGTGTGTTTTAACGATAATTTGACAATGCTAGGCGAGTCAGTGATTCTGGAGATTCTGGCAGAGAATCCCATATTTTGGGCCCTTTGATGTACATTGAATTTTTGAAGAGATTTAGCCTGACACTGGGAATGTCATAGAGGTTTTTATGCCTAGTATTGTGTCCATGGGTCCTATTGCAACTGTCAGGAAACCGCTTCAGGTCGGGATTTATGTTAGCATTGACTGCTTTGTTAATGTAGTTTACACAGCAGTACGAGTGAATGTTTTGTATAGTGAGTAGGTTCAGGTCCTTGAAGAGTTGGGGGGGGGGGAGTTGTCTAGCAGTGGATTATGTGATCATTTGCACTGCAGCTTTTTGTTGGTTTATTATTGACATTAGGTGATTTGCTGTTGTGGATCCCCAGGCACAAATAACATAAGTGAAGTAGGGTAGATATCAGTGAATAGTATAGAGTAAGTAGTGCTGTTTGTGGTACATAGCACTGTATCTTTGAGAGGATGCTAACTGTTTTAGATACACTTTTTATTATGTGGTAGATATGGGTGTTGAATTTCAAGTTGCTGTGATGGTGCAGACCCAGAAATTTTTCCTCATTATATTTAGCAACAGGAGTGTTGTTAAACATAATGTTTAGTTGGACCTCTCCTGCTCTACTCCCATACATAATGTCAAAGGTTTTGTCTATATTAAGTGTAAGTTTTTTGACTCGCCATATTCATCACTGAAGGATATGATGTTGCAACATGATAGTTCATTACAATAATAGATGGCAGTACCTACCCAGTTAGTTCTGGCCTGCAGTTGTGGATTGCTGTGTATCCTGGTAGTGTGTAGATGTCAACTGTATCCTGCTTAAGCCAGCTTTCGGTAAGAATAATATAGGAGAAGGTCGTCTCTAATGAAGCTAGGAGTGCCAGGAGGTCATCTTAGCGTTTACTTAGGGATCTGTTATTGTAATTCAGAATTGTAATATTTCTGGCATTACTGAGTACAGTACTTTTTTTTTTTTTTTTTTTTTTTTGCTGTATAGTAAAGACAAATTGCTTTCAGTTAAATTCTGACTGGGATTTAGGCTATACAGATTAGTCCTGGGCCGATGTCAGCATTCAGCATTTAGGTTAACTGTTAAATATTTAAATGATTATGAATTGCAGAAGGTTGATAAGATGTAATATTAATATCTGTAACAAGGGGAAGATTGAACAATAAAGGTGTAAATGTATATTGTTCAAGTAGATTGTAAAAACTAATAAACATATAGTGCTAGAGTGGTAATGAATTATAATGAACGATTAAGACTAGATATATCAATAACACCTGACTGTTATTGCACTAATGTTGTTATAAACTGTATACAATAGACAGTATAAAATAAGAAAAATGGTAAGCAAAAATTTTTTAGAGAGAATAATTCGATATATAACTTGGGATTTCACAACAATGCTCGTGGAGGGAGAGTGCAAACTGCATTTTATTCTGACTTGGTTAGTCCCTCTACTTCTCAAAAGTCAAAAAAAGGTCCGGTAACACCTGCTACCCATCTTCCACCTCCTCATTTTACCCTCCCTGTCTCTGTCCCTAGTTCTTCCCCTCTCACTGGCTCAGTTACAAGTGCAGAGGTTCACCCTCCTCCTCGTAATGTACCTTCCTCCCCTGTTCCCTCCCAAGTTTCTTCCTCTTCTGCCACCTCCCAGGTTCCTGTCTCTTCTGTCCCCTGCCACGCTTCTCCAGTTCCCTCCACCCTTTCGCCCCCCCCTACCTTGGTACAGTCCAATACAGTTCCAATCTTTACTCATCCTCCCCCTACCATTCCCAATATTGTCTCCCATACATCTCTGAATTCCGAAACACTTGAAGCAGTCTCTGAATATATTGCAGAGATCAAACCATCAATGGACACTGATCCACCTTCCGCTCTTTCTCTCTCCTCTGCTCCATCTGCACAACTCCTTTCTTCACAGCGCACCATTCCTTCACTGCTTGAACATTTTCCACTGCCTCCGCCTGTGGACTTTTCTAACCCTTCTAGTCCGTAGGAACCCTTACCTGCGGATTTCAAGTATCTTTATCATGCCAATCATGGCCTATTACAGTGGAATATACGCGGCCTCAGGGGTAATCGGGGTGAGCTTCAGATGTTACTCTCCCAGTTTGCCCCTGTTGGTGTTTGCTTACAGGAACCAAAATTACACTCTGCTGTTATTTCTCACATCTCAGGCTATAATTTATTGTATTCTTCAGATCCTTTTCCTGATGGGACCTTTAATGAAAGTGCCTTCTTCTCCGCACTGATATTCCGTACCATCAGCTATTTGTTCATACTTCGCTGCATTACACAGCAGCCCGTATCCACTTACTAGGTGGTATACGCTCTGTTCTTTATATCTCTCTCCTTCTCGGGCATTATCTATTCCGGATTTTGCCTTCCTTGTTTCGTCATTACCCCCACCGATTCTGTTACTTGGTGATTTTAATGCCCACCATTTCCTCTGGGGGGGGGTCTCACTGTGATTTCCGTGGAATTCAGTTAGAGGCTTTTTCTTGCCACCCACCCCTCCATGTTTTAAATACGGTACTCGCACCCATTTTGATCCTCGGACTCATACTCTCTCTTGCATCGATCTCTCAGTTTGCTCTTCCTCCGCCGCATTAGACTTCACTTGGTCTGTTCTCCGGACTTACATGACAGTGATCATTTCCCAATCATTCTTACTTCCCCTTCATATTCGCCACCTCTTCGCACCCCACGCTGGCAATTTAATCGGGCAAATTGGAACCTTTACTCACACCTAACTGTTTTTAAAGAGGTTCCTTCTTCGTCCTCCATCGATGAGCTTTTACACCTCTTCTCGTCCTCCGTTTTCACCGCAGCTTCTCATTCATACCCCAAACTTCGGGCAGGCATTCTCAGAAATGCGTGCCTTGATGGTCTCCTGCTTGTGCTCGTGCAGTACGTTTGAAACGCGCTGCATGGGGCAGGAAACCGGTACAATAGAACCACAGAGCGACTCCTTGATTTTAAACAGAAGCGTGCGATCGCTCGCCGTGTCATCCGTGACGCTAAACGCACTGGCTGGCGAGATTATGTCTCCACCATCACCTCTGCTTCCTCTATGAGTGCAGTCTGGAAAAAAGTATGAAAACTGAGTGGTAAATATTCTCCTGACCCGGCTCCTGTTCTGCGGGTTGCCGGTGTTGATATAGCAAACCCACTAGATGTTGCCAATGAAATTTACAATCATCTGGTCCGTATTTCTCAGGGACCCCCATCTATGCCCCTCATTTCTTTCCTCAAAGTCTGCCAGAGAGTTAGCACCCTTGGACTTTTCTTCTCTCAGAGAAGAACAGTATAATGTGCCTTTTACACTTCAAGAACTGGAAGGCAACACTCTCAGCTTGTCGATCATCGGCAGCTGGGCCCGACGACATTCATATTCGTATGCTCCAACATTTACATCAGTCAGCCCTTGCAGTCCTATTACGCCTTTACAATCTTTTTGGTCACAAGGAGTTCTTCCACAGCTGTGGAAATCCGCCATTGTTCTCCCTTTCCGCAAACCAGGCACTACGGGACATGAAACCTCCCACTATCGTCCCATTGCTCTTACCAGTGCAGTTTGCAAAGTAATGGAACGCCTTTGTAAATAGACGTTTAGTGTGGTATTTAGAGACACACAACAGTCTCTCCACTCGTCAATATGGCTTTCGTAAGGGACGTTCTACCATAGACCCCTTACTACGCTTGGATACGTATGTTCGTAATGCCTTTGCGAATAACCACTCAGTTATTGCCATATTTTTTGACCTTGAGAAGGCATATGACACAACTTGGAGGTATAATATTTTAGCCCAAGCCCACTCCTTAGGCCTTCGAGGCAATCTACCATCCTTCTTAAGAACTTTTTAACTGACAGGCATTTCCGTGTTCGGGTTAATAATGTGCTCTCCCCGGACTTTATCCAAGCTGAAGGTGTCCCCCAGGGATGTGTTCTGAGCACAACACTTTTTCTCCTTGCTATTAATGATTTGGCCTCTAGTCTTCCATCAAATATTTGGTCATCACTCTATGTTGATGACTTCGCTATTGCCTGTGCAGGCGCTGACTGTCACCTCCTTACAGTTTCTCTCCAACATGCAGTCGACCGTGTTTCCAATTGGGCCACCACACGTGGGTTTAAATTTTCCAGCACTAAAACCCACCAAATCACTTTCACTAGACGCTCTGTCATCTCCGATCATCCTTTGTACCTCTATGGCTCCCGTATCCCTGAACGTGATACAGTCAAGTTTCTGGGCCTCCTCTTTGATCGTAGGTTATCCTGGAAACCTCACATTACCTCTCTGAAGGCCACTTGTCACAGCCGGCTGAACCTTCTTAAAACCCTTGCTAATCTTTCGTGGGGAGCTGATCGTCGAACCCTCCTTCGCCTACATTCACCCTTATTTTATCGAAACTTGATTATGGTGACCAGATCTATTCAGCGGCATCTCCTGCTACTCTCTCTAGCCTTAACCCCATTCATCACCAAGGATTACGTTTATGCCTTGGTGCTTTCCGCTCTTCCCCCTGTCGAGAGCCTCTATGCAGAAGCGAACGTTCCATCCTTATCGATCGCCGTGATGCCCATTGCCTGCGCTACTATGTACGCTCTCATGATCTCCGCAATCCTTCCATTTATAGAATGGTCACTGATATTAGTAGACATTCTTTATTTGTTCGCCGCCCCTGCTTACTCCGTCCCTTCTCTCTTCGCCTTCATTCGCTCTTGTCTTCTCTTCAACTACCACCTTTCTATGTACATGTAGCATCTCACTTTTCCCTACCCCCCTGGGAAGTTCCAGCTGTTCGAGTCTGTTCTTTCTCCCTCCCTTGCTCGAAAGCCCAACTGTCTACGGTCGCTTCCCGCTCTCTTTTTCTTGACCACTTTCACTCTCATTCTCATGCCATTGCTGTGTACACAGATGGCTCTAAGTCTTCTGACGGCGTAGGATTCGCAGCAGTGTTTTCGGACAGCGTCGTACAAGGGCATTTACTATCTTCGGCTAGTATTTTTACTGCTGAATTATATGCCATCCTTACAGCACTTATCCGTATTGCATTTATGCCTGTGTCATCATTTGTGGTTGTCTCAGACTCCCTTAGTGCTTTACAGGCTATACAAAAATTTGATACACCTCACCCCTTAGTCCTCCGTATCCAACTTTGGCTACGCCGCATCTTTGCCAAGCATAAAGATATTGTTTTTTGTTGGGTCCCTGGTCATGTTGACGTACAGGGCAATGAACAGGCAGACACTGCTGCGCGGTCAGCAGTACATGACCTACCAGTTTCTTATAGAGGTATTCCATTTACGGACTATTTTGCTGCAATATCTTCCCACCTTCACACCCGTTGGCAACAACGTTGGTCTACTATGCTCGGCAACAAACTTCAGTCTATTAAACCGAGTATAGGTTACTGGCCGTCTTCTTATCACCAGTGTCGAGGTTGGGAGACTACTCTCTCCCGTCTTCGCATTGGCCATACTCGTCTTACTCATGGATATCTCATGGAGAGGCGTCTTGCTCCTCTCTGTGAGAATTGCCAAGCTCCATTATCAGTCAGCCACATTCTGTTGGACTGCCCACTTTATCAACGAGCACGCAGAATTTACCTCTGTCGTCGTCTTCGCTCCGCTGCTCTCTCTTTACCTTCCTTCTCGCTGATGGACCCACCTTTCATCCGGACTCTCTCATTGACTTTTTGACAACGACTGACTTACTTCACAAATTCTGATACCTTCAGCCCTTTCTACTTCAATCTCTTGCTACCTTCTACCCCCGTACTATCCCCTGCCCCGCTGTTTTCTGTAACCTGCTGATCATCCCCCCTCCCTTCTGCCATCCAATTCCCTTGCTTCCTTCCCTACCCTGCAGCGCTGTATAGCCCTTGTGGCTTAGCGCTTCTTTTTGATTATAATATAATAATAATAATTGACTGTGATAATTCCATTCGTATGTATTTTGTGTCTTTACTTGCTACTAAAAGTGCCTTTTTTTTCTTGCAGTTTAATGATTAGAAAGCAAGTGAGCAGAAGTGGGTAAAAATAGCAATTTGAGTCCTTGTAAAGTGGGACAGATAAGTGCTTTATTGAATGAGAGTACATTGAAACAAAAAAACTTGGTGTTTCAACTCAGTAAAATTAAGAAGAAATTGAACTATGATCAAGATTTAAACTTAAAAAGGATGGGAAGATGTGGTAGAAAACGAAAACAACATCAAGATTAGACAGAAAAATAAAACGCATGTCTTAACAACAGAAGAGCATCTTGCAGGCAGGTTTCCTTGCCTAGCATAACAAATGTTTACCATTCCCAAAGGACAGTTAATGAGAGGCTTTTGGAGAGTGGATTAAAAACATTGTCCCAGAAAAAAGCTGCTACTTACTGAACCCATGTAATAGAAACGTTTAGCCTGGGCTAAGAATCACATTGAACAATGAGAGCAGGTAAATATTACATTTAGCTATTCAGTTCATTTATTGTTCATAAAATAAGATTGTTACTAAAATGATAATTCTATTTGAAAAAAATAAGATTACCCATCAGATTCTCTGGTTGTTCCACCACTTCTATTGTCTTCTATTGCAGGTGTACTCTGAGGAGTCAACCAGTATAGTGCTGGATGACCGTGTGCAGGTGTTCTCTGATGAATCAATCATTGTGGTGCTGGATGACCGTGTGCAGGTGGTGTTTTCTGATGAATCAACCATTATAGTGCTGGATGACCGAGTGCAGGTGTTCTCTAATGAATCAACCATTGTAGTGCTGGATGACCGTGCTCAGGTGGTGTTCTCTGATGAATCAACCATTGTAGTGCTGGATGACCGTGTGCAGGTGATGTTCTCTGAAGAATCAACCATTTTAATGCTGGATGACCGTGTGCAGGTTGTGTTCTCTGATGAATCAACCATAGTAGTGCTGGATGACCGTATTCAGGTGTTCTCTGATGAATAAACCATAGTAGTGCTGGATGACCGTGTTCAGGTGTTCTCTGATGAATAAACCATTGTAGTGCTGGATGACCGTTTGCAGGTGTTCTCTGATGAATCAACCATTGTAGTGCTGGATGACCGTGTGCAGGTGATGTTCTCTGAAGAATCAACCATTTTAATGCTGGATGACCGTGTGCAGGTTGTGTTCTCTGATGAATCAACCATAGTAGTGCTGGACGACCGTGTTCAGGTGGTCTTCTCTGATGAATCAACCATAGTAGTGCTGGATGACCGTGTTCAGGTGTTCTCTGATGAATAAACCATTGTAGTGCTGGATGACCGTGTGCAGGTGGTGTTCTGTGACGAATCAACCATTGTAGTGCTGGATGACCGTGTGCGGGTGGTGTTCTCTGATGAATCAACCATTGTGGTGCTGGATGACTGTGTGCAGGTGGTGTTGTCTGATGAATCAACCATTGTAGTGCTGGATGACCGTGTACAGGTGGTGTTCTCTGATGAATCAACCGTTGTAGTGCTGGATGACCGTGTGCAGGTGGTCTGTGATGAATCAACCATTGTAGTGCTGGATGACCGTGTGCAGGTGTTCTCTGATGAATCAACCATTATAGTGCTGGATGACCGTGTGCTGATTGTAAGAAGATCAGGTGAGGAATTTATGCCTGAATGTCTGAAGAAGACGGTAAAATTTCCTCAGAAAATCATGGTGTGAGGAACCATCTCTGTTCATGGAATAAGTCGTTTGCACTTTGTTTAGGATACCATGAACCATCTTAGGTATATAGAAGTACTACAGTGCCAATTACTGCAGTAATTGGCATAGTAGTACTTCCTCACCTGATCTCCTTACAATCAGCGCACCTTCATCCAGCACTTCAATGGTTGATTCATCAGAACACCTGCACACGGTCATCCAGCACTATAATGGTTGATTCATCAGAGAACACCTGCACACGGTCATCCAGCACTATAATGGTTGATTCATCAGAGAACACCTGCACACGGTCATCCAGCACTTCAATGGTTGATTCATCAGAACACCACCTGCACACGGTCATCCAGCACTATAATGGTTGATTCATCAGAGAACACCTGCACACGGTCATCCAACACTATAATGGTTGATTCATCAGAGAACACCACCTGCACACGGTCATCCAGCACTTCAATGGTTGATTCATCAGAACACCACCTGCACACGGTCATCCAGCACTACAATGGTTGATTCATCACAGACCACCTGCACACGGTCATACAGCACTTCAACGGTTGATTCATCAGAACTCCACCTGCACACGGTCATCCAGCACTACAATGGTTGATTCATCAGAGAACACCACCTGTAACAATAGGAAAGGCAATAGAAGTGGTGGAACAACTAGAGAAGCTGATGGGCAATCTTATTTTTCTCAAATAGAATCATCATTTTAGTAATAATCTTATTTTATGAGCAACGAATGAACTGAAGAGCTAAATGTAATGTTTACCTGCTCCCATTGTTCAGAAGTCCACTCACTGTGATTCTTAGCCCAGGCTGAACGTTCTGCTTCAGATAAGGGATTGGTATGGTGATGGATGTTGGATATTACAACAAGACTCAGCCCCATGTTACACGGAAAAATCAGTAAAAACATGATACACAAAATAACGTTGAGTTGCTCTCATGGGCTGGAAATCTCCCTACATGAACCCTAATAAAAGTTTATGGTCTGTATTGAAGGTTAAAATACACAAAGTTCTCATTACTACCGAAGTGCAACTCATAGAAACCCTTATAAAGGTTTGGTTTCATACTGCCAGAATCAAGGAATTATGCAAAACTTTGATGGTTAAAATGATGGCCACACGTGTTAGAGCACGTCATAATAAATATTAATCAATGTAAAATAGTTGACCTGTACTGATGTATAAAAATAAGTCCATTATCAGTCAGTGAACTTGGTTTGGTTGACCTTTCAGCAAAAAATTATCGAATTTTCAAAAAAGTTCATAATAATAATGGCAATACTGTAAGTACTTGGGTGTTATCCGACTCTTGTGAGTCGCATCCTGAGGGACAAAATTAATTTGTTGCCCGAAATGTTCTGAATAACCAAGTGTCTTCTATATAGTATGCCAGTAATGTCAACCAGGTCTGTACCAGTTGTATCATGTACTCAGTTGTATCATGTACTCAATTGTATCATGTACTCAGTTGTATCATGTACTCAGTTGTATCATGTACTCAGTTGTATCATGTACTCAGTGGAAATGATTATTACATTATTATAATAAAATTTAGAGCATATATGTAATTATATTTAGGAATATACTCAGCGAGCTATCGTAAAGTCAAGTGGTGGAGAAAAGGTTAAACCAGTTCCTTCTGTATGGTGGTAGTATGGTGGTAGCATGGTGGTAGTATTGTGGTAGTATGGTGGTAGTATGGTGGTAGTGTGGTGGTAATATGGTGGTAATATGGTGGTAGTGTGGTGGTAGTATGGTATACAGTACGAACAGGTTGATAAATAAACCACGTACAACATTTAAGCATCTCGATTTCAAAGACGTTTCGCCAACCAGAGACTTATTCATCAACGTATCGTTCTGTATATCACTAGTGCTACTGTGCCTGCCTGACACAGCAACACTAGTGCTACTGTGCCTGCCTGACACAGCAACACTAGTGCTACTGTGCCAGCCTGACACAGCAACACTAGTGCTACTGTGCCAGCCTGACACAGCAACACTAGTGCTACTGTGCCTGCCTGACACAGCAACACTAGTGCTACTGTGCCTGCCTGACACAGCAACACTAGTGCTACTGTGCCTGCCTGACACAGCAACACTAGTGCTACTGTGCCTGCTGACACAGCAACACTAGTGCTACTGTGCCTGCCTGACACAGCAACACTAGTGCTACTGTGCCTGCCTGACACAGCAACACTAGTGCTACTGTGCCTGCCTGACACAGCAACACTAGTGCTACTGTGCCTGCCTGACACAGCAACACTAGTGCTACTGTGCCTGCCTGACACAGCAACACTAGTGCTACTGTGCCTGCCTGACACAGCAACACTAGTGCTACTGTGCCTGCCTGACACAGCAACACTAGTGCTACTGTGCCTGCCTGACACAGCAACACTAGTGCTACTGTGCCTGCCTGACACAGCAACACTAGTGCTACTGTGCCTGCCTGACACAGCAACACCACTGCATCTTTGTAGAGAGGATACCTTTTTTAGCCTGTTAGCCTCTGCTCCCACTCTTGGGTATGGCCTACTTTGACTAGCAGGCCCTTCCCACTGTGATGATGCCTTCAGCTACTGCACCCTATCTGACGCCTGTATAAGCGACCACATTTTGTCTATACTTCAGATTCATCAAGACTACGGTGGTAAACACCTTCATCTAGACTGAGGGACTGATTACCTCATCTTCTACTGTCTCCAGTTTCAATACCGTAAAATAGCCTCTGTATTGAATTGGCAAAGGCACTGTTGGACGAAACGTCTTCGTAATAAAGATACTCAGGTGTTGCACGTGTCTTACTCATCACTCTCTTTGTATACATGTGACCACATCAACGATACAAGCTTCCATCTTTATATTCCTTACCAATTGTCCCTCTCTTCCTCGGATCAAAGCTGATTACCTCTCATTTCCCAAGGGCTGTATGACCCACAAGGGTTTAGCCCTTCGTCATGAATATATTTATATTGCCAGCTATATCACTTGAAATCAAGCAGCTGCATTTCTGTCGCTGCGTGATCCGATGACCGTATCCCAGTATTCCTGAACCACAATCCCTTGTGACTCAATGTACGGGATTAAAATAGAGCAGAGTGCGGCATAAATTGATAATGCAGTTAAATTCTAGTGCTGAAGATTTGAAGGGAATCAGAAGAGACACTCACATGTTATCATAAAGAAAATAATACCCAGATTTCATCTAAAAAGATTGTAAATTGAAATATTACACAGTCCAGTTATGCTTCGAACCTTTCAAAGAGACAAAAAAGACCAATAACCTAAAATACACAAACACATTAAGCTTCAGGCCACTTAGAATGTGTATTATTAAGTGATCCACTTGAAAGAGCTGAAGCTAATAAAGATCCGACACTCGGAAATTATCACATGAAAAACAGTATTCAAATTTTTCCAGTTTCCAAAAGAGCATATTGGAACCTGCAGGTCAAAATTAATCCAAACTTTTCTCCAAGTAAGACTGACTTCCCTCTGAAGAAAGTACAGTAAGTGAGTAGTAAGTTTTATGTAAGCGATGAGTACATAACAAACACTTTTAGCAATTGTCTAGAGAGCACATGGATGTTATGGGCGCTTGAAACCACATTAAGTTAATTTAACCTAAAATAACCAAATGCAGTCAAACACTGACTTATTTCTGATCAGAAGAGACATTCTGTTATTATTACACAGAAACCAATTTTATTAACAAAATTAGCACATAAATTACACAACCAGACATACCAGCTGAGGTGACCAGAAGAGCTCACACGGGTAGAGCAAAGTTACTAGTTATGGGCGATTTCAGTCATAAGGAGATTGATTGGGAAAACCTGGAGCCACATGGGGGTCCCGAAAGATGAAGAGCCAAGATGATGGATGTTGTTTTGGAAAACGTCGTGCATCAACATTTTAGGGACACTACCAGAGAGAGTGGTGAGGATGAACCAGCAAGACTGGACCTCGTATCCACCTTGAGTAATTCGGACATCGAGGACATCACACATGAAAGGCCCCTCGGAGGTAGTGATCACGTGGTTCAGAATTTTGAATACAAAGTTACAAGTGGAAAAGTAAAAGGAGTTGGATTGGAAAAGCCAAACAACAAAAGAGGGGACTACACAGGCATGAGGAACTTCCTGCAAGAAGTTCAGTGGGAAAGAGAATTGGTAGGATAATCAGTAAACGAAATGATGGACTACGTGACAACAAAATGCAAGGAGGCAGAGGAGAGGTTTGTTCCCATGGGCGACGGAGACAATAGGAAAAGCAAAACGAACCCTTGTTTCACCCAAAGGTGTAGGGAGGCAAAAACAAAGTGCGCTAGAGAATGGAAAAAGTACAGAAAACAAAGGACCCAAGAAAATAAAGAGATAAGTTGAATTATTATTATTATAATCAAAAAAGAAGCGCTAAGCCACAAGGACTATACAGCGCTGCAGGGCAGGAAGGAAGCGAGGGCATCAGGTGGCAAAAGGGAGATGGATGAGTAATAGGTTACGGATAACAGCGGGGTAGTGGATGGTGAAAGGGTAAAGGGCAGCAAGAGACTGAACTAGAAAGGGCTGAGGGGAGTGCGAAAAGTATCATCAGAGTTTGTGGAGTAAATCAGTCGTTGTCAAGAAGTCAATGAGAGAGTCAGGATTAAAGGAGGGTCCATCAGCAAGAAGGGAAGGTAAAGAGAGAGTAGTAGAACGAAGACGACGCTGGAGGTAAATTCTGCGTGCTCGTTGATAGAGAGGGCAGTCTAACAGAATGTGGCTAATTGATACTGGAACTTGACACTGCTCACAGAGAGGAACAGGGTGCCTCTCCATGAGATACCCATGAGTAAGACGAGTGTGGCCAATGCGAAGGCGGGAGAGAGTGGTCTCCAACCTCGGCACTGATGACAAGAAGACGGCCAGTAACCTATGCTCGGTTTAATAGAATGAAGTTTGTTACCGAGCAGAGTTGACCAACGTTGTTGCCAACGGGTGCGAAGGTGGGTAGCTATTGCAGCAAAATAGTCCAGAAATGGAACACCTCGATAGGAAATTGGTAGGTCATGTACTGCTGACCGCGCAGCAGTGTCTGCCTGTTCATTGCCCTGTACGTCGACATGACCAGGGACCCAACAAAAAACAATATCTTTATGTTTGGTAGAGATACGGCGTAGCCAAAGTTGGATACGGAGAACTAGGGGATGAGATGTATCAAATTTTCGTATAGCCTGTAGAGCACTAAGGGAGTCTGAGACTACTACAAATGATGACACAGGCATAGATGCGATACGAATAAGTGCTGCAAGAATGGCATACAGTTCAGCAGTAAAAATGCTAGCTGAAGATAGTAAATGCCCCCGTATGATGCTGTCCGGAAACACTGCTGCGAATCCGACGCCGTCTGAAGACTTAGAGCCATCTGTGTACACAGCGGTGGCATGAGAATGAGAGTGGAAGTGATCAAGAAAAAGAGAGCGGGAAGCCACCGTAGGCAGTTGAGCTTTCGAGCAAGGGAGTGAGAAAGAACAGACCTGAACAGCTGGAACTTCCCAGGGGGGTAGGGAAAAGTGAGATGCTACATGAACATATAAAGGTGGTAACTGAAGGGAAGACAAGAGTGAATGTAGGCGAAGAGAAAAGGGACGGAGCAAACAGGGGCGGCGAACGAATAAAGAATGTCTACTAATATCGGTGACCATTCTATAAATGGAAGGATTGTGTAGATCGTGAGAGCGTACATAGTAGCGAAGGCAATGGGCATCACGGCGATCAGACAAGGATGGAACATTTGCTTCTGTATAGAGGCTCTCAACAGGGGAAGAGCGAAAAGCACCAAGGCACAAACGTAATCCTTGGTGATGGATAGAGTTAAGGCTAGAGAGAGTAGCAGGAGAGGCCGCGGAATAAATCTGGTCACCATAATCGAGTTTCGATAAAACGAGGGCTGAATGTAGGCGAAGCAGAGTTCGACGATCAGCTCCCCAGGAAAGATGAGCAAGGGTTTTAAGAAGGTTTAGCCGGCTGTGACAAATTGCCTTCAGAGAGGTTATGTGAGGTTTCCAGGATAACCGACGGTCAAAGAGAAGGCCTAGAAACCTGACTGTATCACGTTCGGGGATACGGGAGCCACAGAGATACAAAGGATGATCGGAGATAACAGAGCAAAGAGATAAGTTGAAGAGCCAGAAATGAGTATGCACAGTTAAGGAGGGAGGCCCAGCGACAGTATGAAAACGACATAGCATCAAAAGTCAATTCTGCTGTATAACCACATTAGGAGAAAGACAACAGTCAAAGACCAGGTGATCAGGCTGAGGAATGAAGGTGGGGAACTCACACGAAACGATCAAGAGGTATGTGAGGAGCTCAACAAGAGATATAAGGAAGTATTCACAGTGGAGAGAGAAAGGACTCCAGGAAGTCAGAGTAGGAGGGTACACCAACAAGGGATATACCAACAAGTGCTGGATGAAATGCACACAACCGAGGAGGAAATGAAGCCGCTAAATGAACTTGATACCTCAAAGGCAGTGGAACCGGACATCTTTCAGTGGGTCAAATGTTAGTCCCAATTTTTAAGAAAGGAGACAGACATGAGGCATTAAACTACAGACCTGTGTCATTGACGTGTATAGTATGCAGAGTCATGGAGAAGATTATCAGGAGGCAAGTGATGGAGAAGCTAAAAAGAAACAAGCTTATAAACTACAACCAGCACGGTTTCAGGGAAAGGAAATCCTGTGTCACAAACCTACTGGAGTTTTATGACAAGGTAACTGAAGTAAGACACGAGAGAGAGGGGTGGGTAGATTGCATTTTCTTGGACTGCAAGAAGACTTTCGACACAATTCGTCACAAGAGATTAGTACAAAAGCTAGAGGATCAGGCGCACATAACAGGAAAGGCACTGCAATGGATCAGAGAATACCTGACAGGAAGGCAACAACGAGTTATGGTACGTGATGAGGTATCACAGTGGGCGCCTGTGACGAGCGGGGTTCCAGAGGGGTCAGTCCTAGGACCATTGCTATTTTTGATATATGTGAATGACATGACGGAAGGGATAGACTCAAAAGTGTCCCTGTTTGAAGATGATGGTAAGTTAATGAGGAGAATTAAATCGGATGAGGATCAGGCAGGACTACAAAGAGACCTGGACAAGCTGCAGGCCTAGTCCAGCAACTGGCTCCGCGAATTTAACCCTGCTAAATGCAAAGTCATGAAGATCGGGAAAGAGCAAAGAAGACCGCGGACAGATTATAGGCTAGGTAGCCAAGACTGCAAACCTCACTAAGGAAAAGAATCTTGGGTGAGTATAATACTGAGCACATCTCCTGAGGCACACATTAACCAGATAACTGCTGCAGCATACGGGCGCCTGGCAAACCTAACAACAGTGTTCCGATACCTCAGTAATGAATCGTTCAAGACTCTGTACACCGTGTACGTCACACCCATATTGGAGTCTACAGCACCAGATTGGAACCCACACATGGTCAAGCACATCAAGAAATTAGAGAAATTGCAAAGATTTGCAACAAGAGTAGTCCCAGCAATAAGGGGACTGTCCTCTGAAGAAAGATTAAGGGAAATCGGCCTGACGACACTGGAGGACAGGAGGGTTAGGGGAGACATGATAAGGACGTATTAAATACTGCGAGGAATTGACAAGGTGGACAGAGACAAGATGTTCCAGAGATGGGACACAGAAACAAGGGGTCACAATTGGAAGCTGAAGACCCAGATGAGTCAAAAGGATGTTAGGACGTATTTCTTCAGTCATAGAGTTGTCAGGAAGTGGAAGAGTCTGGCTAGTGACGTAGTGGAGGCAGGCAACATACATAGTTTTAAGACGAAGTTAATAAAGCTCATGGAGCAGAGGGAGAGAGGACCCAGTAGCGATCAGTGAAGAGGCGGGGCCAGGAGCTATGAATCAACCCCTTCAACCACAAACAGGTGAGCACAACTTAACATCAACAGATTGTTTACGCTGAGGTAAACACATCAGCACTATAAATTTAAAGTTAACCAGAAGAATCATTCCCCAGTTACTTAACATAATTCAACAAAATTTATGCCTAGACAACCCAAACCCAGGAAACGTTCCATCCATTTTCTAAGCTGCAACACCCAAAGAAGATTGAAGTCATTCACAGTATTTATTTTTCAATCACAGGAAAGCGCTACAACCATAGGGTTAATATAGAATCAGTGGAGTGGGAGGCATTAAATTCTATTCAAGCTAAGGGAAGATAAGTGCAGTTCCTTGGATTAAGAGCCCCCTCACCAGCAACATGGCAAAATAATGCAAAAAATGTAAAAGAATACTTTACCATTTCTAGAATAAAAGTTGTATTAAATATACCAACCTTCTTCTGAGTAGGATACAACACTAGAAATTTTGAAGGCGATTAGAGAAGCCTGATTCCACCTGTCACACGGAAGCTGTAAAAAATTATTATTATTATTATTATTATTATTATTATTATTATTATTATTATTATTATTAGCCAAATCACCTGGAGGAGGTCTACAGGTCTTTACCTGAATTATTAAAAGCAAGTAATTTGGTTGAGGTAGCTGAGATTTAAGTCACACTATGTCTCTGAACTGCAACTCCTTCGATTACCCACTTTCTCATTACTTATAAACTCACAAAAAGCTAGACCTGACATAAAATTAATACGTAATTACAATATTAAAACCAGCTACTCTGGTAAAATTACAATTAGGTGGACTGTATAGGATTAGGCCTGCTGGCTACACATAATATAATTATCATACTTAAATTATTAGTTTAATTGAAAAAAAAAACTTTGCATTACCACTTATCAGTTAATTGTTGTAGATGGATCACACCACAACACCTGACTAACACCTAGACCCTACACTGGCCAACTAGTGTCTAAATGCAAGAACTAATGATGCATTTCCGTGTGAGTGATGTTGCAGCCCTTATTTTCCGCCAATTTCTTGTCCCTGTTCTTCAGCAGGAACGTGTCAACGATTTCTAAATTACGAATTGACTCCGATACACCCCAGTAGACCTCTGAAAACATTAAATTCCTGGTGCAAATTTCCGACCAATACTCACACATTAATTCAACATGGCGTCTCCCCCTTCCTCCCCCCCCCCCCCGGCGTCCCTACTGGCTGTTCTTCTACGCCCCCTCACTCGAAATTTCTCGAAATGTTCAAACAGCATCAGATTTTATTACACAATTATTGCATTTTTCATTCATATGTTCTACATTTAGGAAATTATTTAAAAAAAATCCTCAGGAGCAACATTTGGGAATGACCTGCGTGACACTGTCTATGCATAGGCTATCCACGCATGCGGTGAAAGTTTGAAGCCGAACGAATGAAACGTTCTCGAGTATTAAACGAAAATGTTGCAGAGAATGTTAAAAATAGAAAAGTCTCTCCCTCGTTAAACTTAAAAACACCATTAAACAGCGGATTTTTTGTTTCCAGGTTTTCATTTCTCTTTTTCATTTTACTTTAAATTCTGTACAATCCTGTAAGAATTTTTTTTATTCTGATTATTTAAAAAAATCCAATTTTATAAAAATGGCAAAAAATGGCAATTTGGGACCCACACAGCTCAAAATAAATACAAAAATACTTCCTATTAAGGTATACCAACATTTAGGGCATTCTCTAGTTACTACACGGGAGACTATTTGCTTAATGAAATTGTCAAATTGAAATTTTAACATCTGAAAGTAAGTGAGAAGCAATATTATATTAAGACCCACCACTAGTTCAGACTGGAAGCCGTCCAGCCATTCCAACTCTCCAGCTATTTCAGTAAAATAAACCATACCACGGGCGGGGATAGAACCCGCGATCAGAGAGTCTCAAAACTCCAGACTCTCTGATCGCGGGTTCTATCCCAGCCCGTGGTATGGTTTGTTTGCAGTCGTGTCATTACGATTTCGTGAGTCATTTCAGTAAAATTATTGGCAACAACTCGCACTAACTTATAATAAAATCAAAGTTAGTGCGAGTTGTTGCTAATTTGAAATTTTATTGAGATAATCTTAAGAGCTAAACCCACAAGGTTCACACAGCGCTGCGCACTAACTTATAGGTTATCATCCTTCAAATAAAATACATCGTCACTCAGAAGAGTCATTCCTTAGTTATTGAATAAAAATGTTACTATTTATTCAATAATAATATATGGCAATATAATGTATTGTAATATATGGCACTCAATATCAGCATGATCTTTGTGTTGAGGAAAACTACACCAGTGGCGAAAATTTGAATCCGATCAGAAGAGTGATTCTCTAGTTATCTGATGGATTCCAACTACATCAATAAATTTCCCTAAACGCGAACGAAACTGGGGATATGGACGCCCCTGAAGGAAGTGAAATCCCCTGGGGCAGGCACCTTTCACTCCCTTCCCACGCTGTGAGGATGGAAAGAGTCATGCCTGCATCCTTCCCACTAGCAAAGGATTTAACTAGAGTATTCCAGAATATCCATTTGTCTTAACACTTGTGTCTGAGCCAGAAATTTCAGACATCCCTCTAATTGGTATTAGATCCATAGCTGTTCAGCAGTTCATGAGGTAATCTCTACACAGTTTAACCCCTCAAGGAAGGTTCCTTGATGTTGGTGAGGGGCTCTTGATTTAGGGAATTGGATCTGTGCTAAAGTTCCCCGAATTAAGCCTGAATGCCTTCCACATCCCCCCCCAGGCGCTGTATAATCCTCCGGGTTTAGCGCTTCCCCCTTGATTATAATAATAATAATAATCTACACAGTTTAAAAGAAAGACGTTTGTCTGATGGAACTGCTGTTTCCCCAGACCATTAAAAATTCGATATATGCCTCGAGCTTGATAATATACCTAGGAGCATTATTTTCATAAACCTGAGTCTCAGACTGAAAGAATAAGTCTATCCTGATTGTGAAAGGTTGAGAAGACTGGCATATAATGTCTGCAGACCATAGGTCAGCAGATATCCGTCCATAAAAGAGGACAGGACATAGGTAGAGGGTCGTCGTCGTCAAGTCTGTTCGAGATTGCAGTTGTATTCGGCTAGTGAGAGTGAACGTGTGACAAGCAGGTCATCGGACGCAGAAGCGTTCGTGACGCTTTGTGTGTGTGCAACCGACAATCTCCAGGAAGAATAGAGGAAGAGAGAGATAACTAACTCCACTTCGCGCACTAATGCCACTCCTTGTCGTGAATTGTTGCGGTCTAATGAGAGTGATATTCGTCAGGCGACGTGTGTCAAGCAGACGACAGAAGATGTGGCGAAGAGTGGTACATATCTTCAATCAAGTCATCGTTATCGGCCTCAGTGACGTCACAGCGTCACAGGCTCCCGCTACATCCGACATATAGGACGAATAGGATTCACCATTTCGAGGTCGTCATACACGAGTGATTGCCCACAACCAGCTTAGGATTTTGGAAGTTATCCCAATACTTCCAGTAAGATGGGAATGGTTTCAACAACTTTGGTCACAAGTTACGTGAATATGCCAGTTCACGTTCATTACCGAGAGAAGTGTTGAAAATTTGAAAGTGACTGGATGAGGCGTTTTCGAGTTACGAGCAAAATAAAATCGAAAACTGGAGGAAGAAAAAAAGAAAACAAATTCAGGCAGCCTTTTAAAAGGTCTCCCTTCAGGGATACCTGAGGACCGACAGAGACGACTAACAGTGGTATACACCAGCTGCCGCACAGAATGTAACACGCTTCACCAGCTGCAGTTCAGATGCAGCTGGAAGATCATTCTTGATTGGTTTATTGGATTTTAAACTTATCGACTAAATGAGAGCCATTAAGACTACATTCCACCTTCACATCTCCAGTCAAGATTAATTTAATCCCAGAAACAGAGATAAAAGTATTTTTGAAACATTTCACCTACACAATAGGGTTCTTGAGTTGAATACAGAGTGATGAAAATTGTTGAAGACTGAGCCACTTCTGCAACATTTGGTTATCTTTATTACGGAAACGTTTTGTCAGCCAGTGACTTCTTCAGTCCATTACAGGGAAGAATGTTCTCTGGACTGAAGAAACCACTGGATGGCGAAACATTTCTGTAATGAAGATTCCCAAATGTTGCTCAAGTGTCTCATTCTTAAAGTTGTGGGTTTTCTCAACCATTTACGACAAAAATTTTGTTGTAGTCATGTCTTATTCTTCAACATGGCGGTACTGTAAAACGTTTTTATAAAGACACTAAATATTTCTCTCAGCATATATGTACACTGAGAGATATACATGATCTCACTGTGGATATAACCTTGGACTGTTGAGGGTGATGGCAGAGAAATGACATTTTCCATGCCAGCTTAATTAATCCACTCAACTTTCTTCTCTACACTGGTCATGACTGGAGATGGTGGTGATGGTTGGGGACAATGGCGGGTCTGGGGCAGGTCAGAGGCGGGTCAGGGGCGGTCAGAGGAGGGTCAGGGGCGGGTCAGAGGAGGGTCAGGGCGGGTCAGAGGAGGGTCAATGGCAGGTTAGTGGCTGCCAGCAGACTGGCACAATCGTCGGAGGTAGCCACCAGTTGTCTCCACACAGAAAGACAGACAGACAGGCAAGCAGACACACACACACACCTTTCACCACCTTGACCCATCACGATCCCCATGAGGAAAAAATAATCCATTACATTCTGACATTTAGTGAGAGCAAGTCGTTAGTAATTACTAACAACCTTATTAGGACGAGTGCTTCTACTTGGCACACTTAATCAGGTTTCACTTTTAACAGCTGTAGCAGCGCCTAAGTGTGCGCAATAAGATTAACAGATTACCTGAATTTTTATCAATTAGTATACAAAGACGAGTAAGACACAAACACAACAGTTGGGTATCTTTGTTGGTGAAATATTTTACCTACACAGTAGACTTCTTCAGTCAAATTCACAGCAATAATGGTGAGGTAAAAATATCTTCAGTCCAACTGTTTTGAAGGAGTTTGTAGGGATCTGCTAGTAGTCAGTCTCCTACAATGTCTTCTAGGCCTTCCAAGTCTCACCTTCGCCAGTATATAAGACTCCAATCTCACGCTTCACATTGTTCCAGACCATGGTGCTCAGCTGTCTTCCAGGCTGAGGGACTGATTGATGGACTGATCACATAATCTTCACCTCGCCTCGCATCCAGGATATTCAACCAGGCAAGGCACCACCTACCTAACAACAAAGGAATCACATGACCTCAGTGTCTACCGGTCCTCATCTCAATTATGTTATTTTTCAGGTTACTGTCATTCACACCCCACTCTCCGCATATATATACTGTCATTTTAATTTCAAAGTCTCAGGACCGAAACGCTTTCTAACATTACACAAATAACCCGCCCAGAGAAGAGAGGAGCTTACGACGACGTTTCGGTTCGACTTGTACCATTTACAAAGTCAAACTAACGAAAAGGAGAGTAGGATGGGTATATATAGGCAGGAGGTGGTATATATATACCCATCCTGCTCTCCTTTTCGTCAGTGTGACTTTGTAAATGGTCCAAGTCGGACCGAAACGTCGTCGTAAGCTTCTCTCTTCTATGTGCGGATTATTTGAGTAGTGTTCCAGTCACGGTATTGTGCTTTTTTTTGCTATTTGTTTTCTAACATGTCCTAGTGTTTGCTCACGTGTCTTTTTAAATAAATTTGTCGGTATCAATTACCAAGGTTTATGCCAATAATATTGTTAATATTGTATTACCAGGGATGCGATAATCCCATATGAGTCTTACGCCTCGAGAATGGGAAGTCAAATTCCATGGATTAAGAGCCCTTCACCAGAATCAAAGCATACACTTTGAATTAAATTACGCATTAGAACAATGTCTGGATTCACGAACGTTTTCTCTGAAATTAGTTACATATAACTTATTTTAGTTAGGAAATGTTTCACCACCAGTGGACTCTTCAGGACTGAGGAGGCCACTGGGGAGAAACGTGTACTCAGTAAAATATCCTAACACTGGACATGTGTCATATTTCTCAATTGTCGGTATTTTATACCTGATGTTATCTACAAACGTACACAATGAGGATATTATCGTGCAATAGAGGTGCGTTGGTCCCCAGCATGGCTGTTGACCAAGAAGTCTCATGCTGGTATTAGAGAACTATGCAGTGTTGGATACCCTGATTGATGTTACAAGTGTTTTGAGAGTTCCCTGAAAAATGTGCCAAGAGTGCACACTTTTATTAAGTTCCTGTAAACGTGTGTGTTGTGTTATCACTCACAGTAGAGAATGGGGAGGAAGGGTGCACAATAAACCAGCCACTCAGGAGTCACAGCTCACTAACGGACAGCACAACAGTAGCCGAAACAATTTTAATTTTCTAAAAAAAAAATTCTTCAGTGGAATACGATAGCTATTGGTTTGTCCTCAAGATAAGGTATATAATTATATCGAGGACGTGATGGTTACCAGAGCACTCTACCATTCAGTAGTCGGGAAGGTACTAAATGCTGCAGGAGTGTTGGCACATGTGCCTGGGATCGGGAGATGCACAGATAGGGCAGCGCAGTCAGGGATGCGCGCACGGTCATATTGTTAATAAAGCAGGAATGATGGAAACGACGTGTGTACTCACCTCGACATAGTTCCAAGGTCGAGTCTTAACTCCTGGTCACTCCTCTCAGTTACTCACGAATGGTTGCATTTAACCTCTGATCTCGTGGTCCTGCTGTAGCTAATCTTAAAGCTGTGTATGAACTCAGCTTCTACCACTTCCTCGTCCAGATCCTTCCAATTCCTAACTGCCACCAGACTGAAGAAACACTTGTTGGTATCCTTGTGACTCATTTGTTT
Organism: Cherax quadricarinatus; assembly: GCF_026875155.1. Classification (NCBI taxonomy): domain Eukaryota; kingdom Metazoa; phylum Arthropoda; class Malacostraca; order Decapoda; family Parastacidae; genus Cherax; species Cherax quadricarinatus. Next base: position 92,605,052 of record NC_069399.1, on the reverse strand, counting down.
CTAATTTATGTACGCCGTTGTTCCCTCAAGCAGTCTGTTTCTGTCTGTCCTACCGAATCCTCTGACAATCTTGTGTCTGCCCTGGTTTCCTACTCATTTCCAGTCATATAAGAACTAGTTTCTTCAAGCTTTCATCTTAGGTCATTCCTCTGAGCTGCGGAACAATTCTCGTAGCGAAACTCTGGATTTTTTATTACAAGTATTCTCTAGGCACCATGATGTTAATGCTGGTGCAGTAGTAAGGATGAATGGGAGGGTGTTGGCACCTGGGGAAGTTGATATCCTTGGGGTGAAATTTGACTCCAAACTGACCATGAAGAACCAGGTTGTAAATCTTGCAAACAAGGCAGCCAGGAAGCTTACAGCACTTCGCCATATCTCGCATCTGCTTGACAGTAGGGGTTGCAAGATTTTGTAATAGGCACAAGTACGCTCACACCTTGAGTATGCCCCACTTTCTTGGTTTGCCTGCCCCCCTCTCACATCTGCGACTGCTTGATAGAGTAGAGAACAGAGCAAGACGTCTCATCTCTCACCTGGACCAATCCTGGATAGATCTGTCATTTCAGCAGAGCCTTCAACACAGAAGGGATGTGGGTGGCCTTACTATTATGTACAAGGCCAATATTGTCAAATTACCACACTTGGATCATCTTCGAGGACAGCGTGAAGCAAGCTACTATACCAGGATGACTCGAGTATGGAACACATTTGTACAGCATTATGATGTCAACGGGATAAAGTCAGTTGATCAAATGAAAATGCTGGCTCCCCAGATGGCTCCAACTTCATCCTGTTATCCTGTTCTCTACTTGTATGCCTCATAACAATAAAAATGCTTTCGAAAGAGCTGATGTAGGTAACAGCTCTAAGCTTGTCAATAAAGTTAGGAATCCTTAACCTGTAAATAGCTTGTCAATAAAGCTAGGGATCCTTAACCTTGTCAAACCCTGAGTAAAAAAAAAAAGTGAGCTATCTCAGCCGGTGCTGTTTACTCAGCGATAAGCCTGACATACGTCATATACAGTACCCGAATGCTGTTCTTAATGAGTCTGACATTATTATTATTATTATTATTATTATTATTATTATTATTATTATTATTATTATTATTATTATTATTATTATCATAGTTATAGGTTAGGTTAGTTAGGTTAGGTTAGGTTAGGTCTGTCATGAAACAGGACAAGTGTTTCTTGACGTGGGTCTTAGTCATATGATGACCCGCCACTGGAACTTTCGGACATGTGACCTACCTGGAGGTTACCTGGAGGTTACCTGGAGGTTATTCCGGGGATCAACGCCCCCGCGGCCCGGTCCATGACCAGGCCTCTCGGTGAATCAGGGCTTGATCAACCAGGCTGTTACTGCTGGCCGCACGTAGTCCAACGTACGAGCCACAGCCCGGCTGATCCGGCACTGACTTTAGGTATCTGTCCAGCTCTCCCTTGAAGGCAGCCAGGGGTTTATTAGCAATTCCCCTAATGCTTGATGGGAGGCTGTTGAACAGTCTTGGGCCCCGGACACTTATGGTGTTTTCCTTTAGTGTACCAATGGCGCCCCTACTTTTATTGGGGGCATTTTGCATCGCCTGCCCATCTTTTACTTTAGTAGGGAGTGATTTCTGTGTGCAGATTTGGGACCATTCCTTCCAGGATTTTCCAAGTATAGATTATGATATATCTCTTCCTCCTGCGTTCCAACGAGTACAAGTCAAGTGCTTCCAAGCGTTCCCAGTAGTTAAGGTGCTTGACAGAACTTATAAGTGCAATAAAGGATCTTTGTACACTCTCTAGATCTGCAATTTCACCTGCTTTGAATGGAGATGTTAATGTACAGCAGTATTCCAACCGTATGTCCTTTTGATGTCAGAGTATTCCACAGAGAACAAGTGATTTGAAAAGGATCGTCGTTGGCTTGGCATCACTCCTTTTGAACGTTCTCATTATCCATCCTATCATTTTCTTTGCACTTGCCATCGTGGCACTGTTGTGATCCTTGAAAGTGAGATCCTTAGACATTACTACTCCCAGGTCCCTTACATTATTTTTCCGCTCTATTGTATGGCCGGAGTCAGTAGTATACTCTGTTCTAGTTATTATCTCCTCCAGTTTTCCATAACGGAGTAGTTTGAATTTGTCCTCATTGAACATCATATTGTTTACCGTTGCCCACTGGAAAACTTTGTTTATATCTTCTTGGAGGTTAACCGCGTCCTCAGCAGATGACAGCCTCATGCAGATCCTAGTATCATCCACAAAGGATGATACGGTGCTGTGATGTATATCTCTGTCTATGTCTGATATGAGGATGAGGAATAAGATGGGGGCGAGTATTGTGCCTTGTGGAACAGAGCTCTTCACTATGGCAGCCTCTGATTTAACTCTGATAAATTAGACACATGTGCAACTCTTGGATATCTTTATTGAGGAAACGTTTCGCCACACAGTGGCTTCATCAGTCCATACAAAGGAGAATCTTGAAGAACAGGAGGAGAATGAGGCAATCAGTCCCTCAACCTTGAGTCGATGGACTGACCACATCGACTCAAGGTTGAGGGAATGATTACCTCATTCTCCTCCTGTTCTTCAAGATTCTCCTTTGTATGGACTGATGAAGCCATTGTGTGGCGAAACGTTTCCTCAATAAAGACTCCCATGAGTTGCACATGTGTCTAATTTATCAACATGTCGGTTCTCTGAACCATTAATTTACAAACCTGATTTAACTCTGTTGACCACTAACTACTCTTTGTGTTCGATTTGTTAGGAAGTTGAAGATCCATCTCCCCACTTTCCCAGATATTCCTTTAGCACGTATTTTATGGGCTATTACGCCATGGATTGTGCAGATTTTGAGAATCCTGCTTCTTAGCGCTCTTTCAAAGATTTTTGTGATGTGGGACGTCAGAGGTATTGGTCTATAGTTCTTAGCTAATGCTTTGCTGCCACCTTTATGGAGTGGGGCTATATCCGCTGTTTTAAGTGACTGTGGAATTTCACCCAAGTCCAAGCTCCTCCTCCATAGTGTACTTAGGGCACGCAAGAGGGGTTTCTTGCAGTTCTTAATGAATACAGAGTTCCACGAGTCTGGGCCCGGGACTGAGTGCATGGGCATGTTGTCAATGGCTTTTTCGAAATCTATCGGAGTTAGGGTAATGTCGGAAATCTGGCATACATTTATGGAGTTTTGAGGCTCATTCATGAAGAAATCATTTGGGTCGTCGATCCTCAGACTGATTAGTGGTTCACTAAATACAGAGTCGTACTGGGATTTCAATATTTCACTCATTTCCTTGTTGTCATCTGTGTAAGTCCCATCCTGTCTGAGTAAGGGCCATCTGCTGGCTTACTGGTCTACCCTTTTAAAAACATTGATTATTATCATAACCATTTTATAGTTATTAAAAAAAAAGTCAACAATGAACCTCTGAGGGTAATATAAAAATTGTCGTATATCCGCTCTCTCGAGTACATTTAATAACAAAAACAACCAAATAACCATGACAACACAGAGACTCACCTGGTAATCTTAGACTCACCTGGTCAAAGGTTAGACTCCCAGCACTCCGCCGAATTGTTACTTTCACTGGTTGTGAATTTTCAGCAGAAATGTGTAAAAAAAAAGTTAAACTAAACATATACGTACAGTCAGAAGTGAAATTTAGATACAATACATATTAACTTAAATAGGTTACAATCACAGTATGTGTGTGTGTGTGTGTGTGTGTGTGTGTGTGTGTGTGTGTGTGTGTATGTTTGTGTACTCACCTAGTTGTGGTTGCAGGGGTCGAGTCACAGCTCCTGGCCCCGCCTCTTCACTGGTCGCTATTAGGTCACTCTTCCTGCTCCATGAGCTTCATCATACCTCTTTATCATATCTCTTCTTACAGTGTCATGTGGAGAGTGCCGGTGGAGGAACGGTTACTGTGGAAATAGATCTGACCAGTTAGTTAGTTAATATGTTTATTATGCACCCCATACCCATCCTGTAGGCGGTAGTCAAAAGATTACAGAGGTACATAATGGGTCCAGGGACTGGGCCTCAAAGTTTTGATAGCTGAGCAAGTTACAGAGGTAATGAATTCACAATTCACAAAGGTAATGAACTCACAATTTACAAAGGTAATGAACTCCAGGGAGGTCTAGTCACAATCATGACAAGTTACAAAGGTATTTACAGATTACAGAGGTACACAATGGGTCCAGGGACCGGGCTCCAAAGTTTTGATGGCTGAACTAGGTACAAGGTAATGAACTCACAAGTTACAAAGGTAATGAACTCACAAGTTACAAAGGTAATGAACTCACAAGTTACAAAGGTAATGAATACTGTAAGAATGGTTACTTACGTTTATACATGGCTACAATCATGAACAAATTTTAGAGTAATGAGCAATTCACACTTCCACACCCGGTCACAACTGTAGTGAGTTATTGGTGCAAATGTTGATTGCTGAGTGTCTCACACACACACACACACACACACACACACACACACACACACACACACACACTTGTCAGGAAGACAGCAGCGAGTAATGGTACGAGGCGAGGTGTCAGAGTGGGCACCTGTGACCAGTGGGGTCCCACAGGGGTCAGTCCTAGGACCAGTGCTGTTTCTGGTATTTGTGAACGACATGACGGAAGGAATAAACTCCGAGGTGTCATTGTTTGCAGATGACGTGAAGTTGATGAGAAGAGTTCATTCGATCGAAGACCAGGCAGAAATACAAAGGGATCTGGACAGGCTGCAGACCTGGTCCAGCAACTGGCTCCTGGAGTTCAATCCCACCAAGTGCAAAGTCATGAGGATTGGGGAAGGGCAAAGAAGACCGCAGATGGAGTACAGTCTAGGGGGTCAGAGACTACAAACATCACTCAAGGAAAAAGATCTTGGGGTGAGTATAACACCAGGCACATCTCCTGAAGCGCACATCAACCAAATAACTGCTGCAGCATATGGGCGCCTGGCAAACCTCAGAACAGCATTCCGACATCTTAATAAGGAATCGTTCAGGACCCTATACACCGTGTACGTTAGGCCCATATTGGAGTATGCGGCACCAGTTTGGAACCCACACCTAGCCAAGCATGTAAAGAAACTAGAGAAAGTGCAAAGGTTTGCAACAAGACTAGTCCCAGAGCTAAGAGGTATGTCCTATGAGGAGAGGTTAAGGGAAATCAACCTGACGACACTGGAGGACAGGAGAGATAGGGGGGACATGATAACGACTTACAAAATACTGAGAGGAATTGACAAGGTGGACAAAGACAGGATGTTCCAGAGTCTGGACACAGTAACAAGGGGACACAGTTGGAAGTTGAAGACACAGATGAATCAAAGGGATGTTAGGAAGTATTTCTTCAGCCACAGAGTAGTCAGGAAGTGGAATAGCTTGGGAAGCGATGTAGTGGAGTCAGGATCCATACATAGCTTTAAGCAGAGGTATGATAAAGCTCATGGTTCAGGGAGAGTGACCTAGTAGCGACCAGTGAAGAGGCGGGGCCAGGAGCTTGGACTCGACCCCTGCAACCTCAACTAGGTGAGTACAACTAGGTGAGTACACATACGAGCACTAGCGAATTATTGCCAGATGTCGACACAAGTGGAAATAAACAGATATTGAACTATCTATAAGTAATATAGTGAGTGACAAGGATATATATGTGCAGTGACATAATGAACTAAATTGTAGATAAGAGTAATCTAAATTATCCCCCAATATAGCGTAAAATATATGGTGTAGCATATGGGAATATTTACGAGTGACTGGCACTAGTGAACTATTGCCAGAGATCCGGAGAAGTGGAAATAACGGAGGGGTATTTACTATAGTCATAAGTGATGAAACGAGTGATGGTCGCATTGAGGTGCAGGGAATCACAGTGTACATAAATTGAGCATACAATCGATGAAAAGGCATAAGTCTACCGTGTGACGTGTTTTTCCCGCTACCTCTACTAAGCATTAAATAAATTTTCATGGAAGTGTAGGGGAAAGTTAGCGTAGTCCTGGCTGCTGTGTGAATAATAAAACAACGATCCCAGTATAGTGCAGTGAAACGAAAAGTGTATCTTGATTGAATATAGTGTATAACCTTGAGATAACCAGTGTACACCACCCACATGCCGCAAACTTGGTTTTTATAAATACATCTTGCATATTACTGGCACCAGTAAGAGAAAGGTAAAGTGGAAATCAGTTTTCTTCTGTGTAGTAGGATACAGACAGGATGTCAGCACAACATACTGTGGGACATGTAAAAAAATCCTTGGAAGGAAATCCAGAATCACATCCAACCTCTGCTCTTCCAAACATCATATCTATTGTACTAGACTTAATACAGCCTCAAAAAACGGCCTCGAACTAGCAAGGTGCTTCTGGTTGTGCAATAAAGATATAGAACTTTGGGCAGGTATCAGAAAGGTACCTCTATTGCCAGTCCAGACTCTACTAGGGACCCTACCACAGCCACCACTGAAACCTTAAATATATAACCATCATTGCACAAGACCATAGCCCACATTACAAATGTAGGGGAGGAGTCTCCGCCTTCTTCCTCTACTGAGGAAAGTAGATGGAACCCAGGACGAGGTGGCCCTGGCTTGGATACTGAGGATTATAGTGCAGTCCCAGAACCTGCAGAAACTGACAACACACCTCCCAACAATTCTATCCAACCAAAAGTGAAATTGTGCAAATACTATGCTTGGGGCATCTGTAAGCATGGAATATCAGGAAAAAATGGGACATGCAACTTTGAGCATCCCAAAAAAATGTAGCGACCTCCTGTCTAAAGGAGAGTGTCGTTCTTCTTCCTGTACTTTCTTTCACCCAAAAATGTGTCACTTCTCGGTCCTCCAGAAGCAGTGTTACAACATCAGCTGCCCTGCATACCATCTAAAAGGGACCAGGAGGAACAAACCCCACAAGACAAACAATAGTAGCTACGACAACCCAACTCCAGGTGATTTTTTAGTGGCAGGAAACGGAAAAAGAAAATGGAAGGAAATAACAAAAATAGTCCACCACCTTCGAGCCTTGTTGGACTGGAGACGCAGCCAGTGGCCACCCATGGCCCTCCAGAACTACAACTACTGATGTCAATAACAAAATCCCCCCAACAAACACAGAATACAACCTCATTTATATTTGCTAATATACAGGGCCTTAAGTCATCCACCAGCAACAAAATACCTTTTATCAGTGGACTTCTAAAGGAGTCTAATGCAATGTTTGCAGCCTTCACAGAGACCCACGCAAAAGATCACTTTGACAGTGAAATATGGATAAGTGGTTACAACCTTTTCAGATGCGACAGAAAGAACAGGCAACAAGGGAGTGTTGGCCTGTATGTCAAAGAGTTGCTCATTTGCACGGAGTTGCTGAACACCACAAATGATGTAGTCGAAGCTCTATCAATAAAGATCGAGAACCAAAACCTAGTCATTGTGGTTGTATATAAGCCACCAGATGCAACCTCCCAACAGTTCAAGGAACAGCTACTGAAAATTGATTACTGTCTGGAAAGCCTTTGAGCTCCATCTCCAAACATCTTACTGCTTGGTGATTTCAACCTAAGGCATACAAAATGGAAGAATGTAGTGAATAATGTTATAGCAGAAACAATCCCTGGAGGTAGCGCAGATGAAAGGTCACACACACACATGAGCTACTAAGTCTCTGTGATAAACACACCTTAAGCCAGCAGATAGTGGAGCCAACAAGACTAGAAAATACACTTGACCTTATCTTCACAAATAATAAGGACCTGGTAAGAGACATAACAATATCAAAAACAACTAATTTCGATCACAATCTAATCAAAGTCCAGACTTACAGGCACAGGGGTCCTGATCAGCAAAGTGCATGTACCTGTGAGAGTGTCTTCACAAATACAACTTCAACAGCAAGAACATCAACTGGGACCAGGTAAACCATGTCTTAAATGAAACATGTTGGGAAGATATCTTAAATAACATGGATCCAAACCAATGCCTTGACAGGATCAACTTCCTGGCAGCTGAAGCATGTTCTAGGCATATTCCCCTAAGAAAAAAGAAGCATAGGAGTAAACTGGAGAGAGAAAGACGCTCCCTCTACAGAAGACGACGAAGAATCACTGAGCTCCTCAGGAGTGCTAAAATATCTGATACACAGAAGGAAGCGCTAGACCAGGGAAGTGGAAACTATCGAAATTAAGTTAAAGGACTCTTACAGGAACCAGGAGAGACAGGAGGAGCTTAAAGCTATTAGTGAAATTGAAAGAAATTCGAAATATTTCTTTTCATATCCTAAAAACAAGGCAAATACCACATCAAGTATCGGACCCTTACTCAGACAGGAGGGGACTTACACAGATGACAACAAGGAAATAAGTGATATACTGAAATCCCAGTACGATTCTGTGTTTAGTGAGCTACAAATCAGTCTGAGAATCGACGATCTAAATGATTTCTTCATGAATGAGCCTCAAAACTCCATAAATGTATGCCAGATTTCCGACATTACCCTAACTCCAATAGACTTTGAAAAAGCCATTGACAACATGCCCATGCACTCAGCCCCAGGCCCAGACTCGTAGAACTCTGTGTTCATTAAGAACTGCAAGAAACCCCTCTCACATGCCCTAAGTATACTATGGAGAAGGAGAATGGGTGAAATTCCATAGTCACCTAAAACAACGGATATAGCCCCACTCCATAAAGCTGGCAGCAAAGCATTAGCTAAGAACTATAAACCAATAGCTCTGACGTCCCACATCATAAAAATCTTTGAAAGAGTGCTAAGAAGCAGGATTGCAAACCACCTGGATTCCCGAAAACTGCACAATCCAGGGCAACATGGGTTCAGGGCAGGTCGCTCCTGCCTCTCACAACTACTGGATCACTATGAAATGGCCTTGGATGCTCTGGAAGAAAAATCAGAATGCAGATATGATATACACAGACATTGCAAAAGCGTTTGACAAGTGCGATCATGGTGTAATAGCGCACAAAATATGTGCTAAAGGAATAACTGACAAAGTGGGGAGATGGACCTTCAACTTCCTAACCAATCGAACACAAAGAGTAGAGGTCAACAGAGTTAAATCGGAGGCTGCCATAGTGAAGAGCTCTCTTCCACAAGGCACAGTACTCGCCCCCATCCTGTTTCTCATCCTCATATCAGACAGACAGAGATGTAATCCATAGCACCGTATCATCCTTTGTAGACGATACTAGGATCTGCATGAGGCTGTCATCTGCTGAGGACGCGGTTAACCTCCAAAAAGATATAAACAAAGTTTTCCAGTGGACAACGGAAAACAATATGATGTTCAATGAGGACAAATTCAAACTACTCCGTTATGGAAAACTGGAGGAGATAATAACTAGAACAGAGTATACTACTGACTCCGGCCATACAATAGAGCGGAAAAATAATGTAAGGGACCTAGGAGTAGTAATGTCTGAGGATCTCACTTTCAAGGATTACAACAGTGCCACGATCAGAAGTGAAAAAAAAAATGATAGGATGGATAATGAGAACGTTCAAAAGGAGAGATGCCAAGCCAATGACGATCCTTTTCAAATTACTTGTTCTCTCTAGGCTGGAATACTGCTGTACATTAACATCTCCGTTCAAAGCAGGTGAAATTGCAGATCTAGAGAGTGTACAGAGATCCTTTACTGCACATACAAGTTCTGTCAAGCACCTTAACTGCTGGGAACGCTTGAAAGCACTTGACTTGTACTCGTTGGAACGCAGGAGAGAGATATATATCATAATCTACACTTGGAAAATCCTGGAAGGAATGGTCCCATATCTGCACACAGAAATCACTTCCTAAGAAAGTAAAAGACTTGGCAGGCGATGCAAAATACCCCCAGTTAAAAGTAGGGGCGCCATTGGTACACTAAGAGAAAACACCGTAAGTGTCCGGAGCCCAAGACTGTTCAACAGCCTCCCACCAAGCATAAGAGGAATTACCAATAACCTCCTGGCTGCCTTCAAGAGAGAGTTGGACAGATACCTAAAGTCAGTGCCGGATCAGCCGGGATGTGGTTCGTACGTTGGACTGCGTGCGGCCAGCAGTAACAGCCTGATTGATCAGGCCCTGATCCACCGGGAGGCCTGGTCATGGACCGGGACGCGGGGGCGTTGATCCCAGGAATAACCTCCAGGTAGACTCCAGGTATGTATGAATCCTGCCTCCACTACATCACTTCCCAGATTATTCCACTTCCTGACAACTCTGTGACTGAAGAAATACTTCCTAACATCCCTGTAATTCATCTAAGTCACCTCTGGAACATTTTGTCTCTGTCCACCTTGTCGGTTCCTCTTAGTATTTTTTATGTCGTTATCATATCCCCCCTATCCTTACTGTTCTCCAGTGTCCTTCAGGTTGATTTCCCTTAACCTCTCCTCGTAGGACATACCCCTTAGCTCCGGAACTAGCCTTGTTGCAAACCTTTGCACTTTCTATAATTTCCTTACATGCTTGGCTAGGTGTGGGTTCCAAACTTTTGGTGCATACTCCAATACAGGCTTGACATACACGGTGTACAGGGTCCTGAATGATTCCTAATTGAAATGTCGGAATGCTATTCTTAGGTTTGCTAGGCACCCATATGCTGCAGCAGTTATTTGGTTGATGTGCGCCTCAGGAGATGTTCCCGGTGTTATACTCACACCAAGATCCTTTTCTTAGAGAGAGGTTTGTAGTCTCTGACCACCTAGACTGTACTCCGTCTGCGGTCTTCTTTACCCTTCCCCAATCTTCATAACTTTGCACTTGGTGGGGTTGAACTCCAGGAGTCAGGTTTTGGACCCGGCCTGCAGTCTATCCAGATTCCTTTGTAATTCTGCCTGGTCCTCGTCCGATTGAATTCTTGTAATCAACCACTCATCATCTTCAAATAGGGACACTTCTGAGTCTATTCCTTCCGTCATGACGTTCACATATACCAGAAACAGCACCGGTCCTAGGACTGACCCCTGTGGAACCCCGCTCGTCACAGACGCCTACTCTGATTAATCGTCGTGTACCATGTCTCGATTATGTTTTCCCGACAGGTATTCCCTGATCCATTGCAACGCCTTCCTTGTTATACCTGCCAGGTCCTCCAGCTTATGCATTAATCTCTTGTGTGGAAGTGAATCAAAAACCTTCTTACAGTCCAAGAAAGTGCAATCCACCCACCCCTCTCTTTCTTGTCTTACTGCTGTCACCCTGTCATAGAACTCCAGTGTATTTATGACACAGGATTTGCCATCCTGTGTGTGTGTGTGTGTGTGTGTGTGTGTGTGTGTGTTATATACTCACCTAGTTGTACTCACCTAGTTGAGGTTGCGGGGGTCGAGTCCGAGTTCCTGGCCCCGCCTCTTCACTGATCGCTACTAGGTCACTCTCCCTGAGCCGTGAGCTTTATCATACCTCTGCTTAAAGCTATGTATGGATCCTGCCTCCACTACATCGCTTCCCAAACTATTCCACTTACTGACTACTCTGTGGCTGAAGAAATACTTCCTAACATCCCTGTGATTCATCTGTGTCTTCAGCTTCCAACTGTGTCCCCTTGTTACTGTGTCCAATCTCTGGAACATCCTGTCTTTGTCCACCTTGTCAATTCCTCTCAGTATTTTGTATGTCGTTATCATGTCCCCCCTATCTCTCCTGTCCTCCAGTGTCGTCAGGTTGATTTCCCTTAACCTCTCCTCGTAGGACATACCTCTTAGCTCTGGGACTAGTCTTGCTGCAAACCTTTGCACTTTCTCTAGTTTCTTTACGTGCTTGGCTAGGTGTGGGTTCCAAACTGGTGCAGCATACTCCAATATGGGCCTAACGTACACGGTGTACAGGGTCCTGAATGATTCCTTATTAAGATGTCGGAATGCTGTTCTGAGGTTTGCTAGGCGCCCATATATGCTGCAGCAGTTATTTGGTTGATGTGCGCTTCAGGAGATGTGCCTGGTGTTATACTCACCCCAAGATCTTTTTCCTTGAGTGAGGTTTGTAGTCTCTGGCCCCCTAGACTGTACTCCGTCTGCGGTCTTCTTTGCCCTTCCCCAATCTTCATGACTTTGCACTTGGTGGGATTGAACTCCAGGAGCCAATTGCTGGACCAGGTCTGCAGCCTGTCCAGATCTCTTTGTAGCTCTGCCTGGTCTTCGATCGAGTGAATTCTTCTCATCAACTTCACGTCATCTGCAAACAGGGACACCTCAGAGTCTATTCCTTCCGTCATGTCGTTCACAAATACCAGAAACAGCACTGGTCCTAGGACTGACCCCTGTGGGACCCCGCTGGTCACAGGTGCCCACTCTGACACCTCGCCACGTACCATGACTCGCTGCTGTCTTCCTGACAAGTATTCCCTGATTCATTGTAGTGCCTTCCCTGTTATCCCTGCTTGGTCCTCCAGTTTTTGCACCAATCTCTTGTGTGGAACTGTGTCAAACGCCTTCTTGCAGTCCAAGAAAATGCAATCCACCCACCCCTCTCTCTCTTGTCTTACTGCTGTTACCATGTCATAGAACTCCAGTAGGTTTGTGACACAGGATTTCCCGTCCCTGAAACCATATTGGCTGCTGTTGATGAGATCGTTCCTTTCTAGGTGTTCCACCACTCTTCTCCTGATAATCTTCTCCATGATTTTGCATACTATACATGTCAGTGACACTGGTCTGTAGTTTAATGCTTCATGTCTGTCTCCTTTTTTAAAGATTGGGACTACATTTGCTGTCTTCCATGCCTCAGGCAATCTCCCTGTTTCGATAGATGTATTGAATATTGTTGTTAGGAGTACACATAGCGCCTCTGCTCCCTCTCTCAATACCCATGGGGAGATGTTATCTGGCCCCATTGCCTTTGAGGTATCTAGCTCACTCAGAAGCCTCTTCACTTCTTCCTCGGTTGTGTGCACTGTGTCCAGCACATGGTGGTGTGCCCCACCTCTCCGTCTTTCTGGAGCTCCTTCTGTCTCCTCTGTGAACACTTCTTTGAATCTCTTGTTGAGTTCCTCACATACTTCACGGTCATTTCTTGTTGTCTCTCCTCCTTCCTTCCTTAGCCTGATTACCTGGTCCTTGACTGTTGTTTTCCTCCTGATGTGGCTGTACAACAGTTTCGGGTCAGATTTGGCTTTCGCTGCTATGTCGTTTTCATATTGTCTTTGGGCCTCCCTTCTTATCTGTGCATATTCGTTTCTGGCTCTACGACTGCTCTCCTTATTCTCCTGGGTCCTTTGCCTTCTATATTTCTTCCATTCCCTAGCACACTTGGTTTTTGCCTCCCTGCACCTTTGGGTAAACCATGGGCTCATCCTGGCTTTTTCATTATTCCTGTTACCCTTGGGTACAAACCTCTCCTCAGCCTCCTTGCATTTTGTTGCTACATATTCCATCATCTCATTAACTGGCTTCCCTGCCAGTTCTCTGTCCCACTGAACCCCGTTCAGGAAGTTCCTCATTCCTGTGTAGTCCCCTTTCTTGTAGTTTGGCTTCATTCGTCCTGGACTTCCTGCTTCTCCCTCCACTTGTAGCTCTACTGTGTATTCGAAGCTTAAAACCACATGGTCACTGGCCCCAAGGGGTCTTTCATATGTGATGTCCTCGATATCTACACTACTCAAGGTGAATACTAAGTCCAGCCTTGCTGGTTCATCCTCTCCTCTCTCTCTTGTAGTGTCCCTTACGTGTTGGCACATGAAGTTTTCCAGTACCACCTCCATCATCTTAGCCCTCCATGTATCTTGGCCCCCATGTGGGTCCAAGTTCTCCCAATCGATCTCCTTGTGGTTAAAGTCACCCATGATCAGGAGCTTTGCCCTGCATGCATGAGCTCTTCTGGCCACTCTAGCCAGTGTGTCAACCATCGCTCTATTGCTCTCGTCGTACTCTTGCCTTGGCCTCCTGCTGTTCTGTGGTGGGTTATACATCACTGCTATTACCACCTTGGGACCTCCAGAGTGAAGCGTTCCCGCTGTGTAATCACTTTCTTCTCCGCTGTCTCCTCTCTCCAGCTCATCAAAATTCCAGCGATTTTTGATCAGCAATGCCTCGCCTCCACTCCCCCCCTGTTCCCTCTGTCTTTCCTCAGGATTTGGTATCCCGTTGGAAAGATGGTATCTGTTATCATACCTGTAAGCTTGGTTTCTGTGAGAGCTATGATGTCCGGTGATGCTTCTTTGACTCTTTCATGCCACTCCTCCCACTTACTTGTTATTCCATCAGCGTTTGTGTACCATACCTTCAGTTTCCTTTCCAACACTGTGGTTTGGGGGGCCTGTGAGGGTGGGAGACCTGGTGGCAAACTGTGGGATTCTATAGCTCGGTGTTGGGTGGAGGCTGTGGGTATGGATTGTATTGTGTGTTGGGATGGTGTGATAGGTTGTATGGTTCTGAGAATAGTTGTGTGTGTGCTTGCCCTTGCTGTTCTGTTCTGCTCTGACTGACCTCTGCTGGTTCCATCCTTGTCTCTTTTCCTAGCTCCTTTCGCTTTTTTGTCCTCTCCCTGTGTGTGTGTGTGTGTGTGTGTGTGTGTGTGTGTGTGTGTGTGTGTGTGTGTGTGTGTGTGTGTGTGTGTGTGTGTGTGTGTGTGTGCGTGTGTGTGTGTGTGTGTTATGTGTGTGTTGCGTGTTTCTTGGCAGGCAGTGCCTGTCAGAGAGTGGGGGGAACGTCGTGCCACACATTTACTTGTTACTTTCTCTTCACTTTGATCGTCATTGTATTGGGTGACAGGTCAACGTACCCAGGCAGAGACACGGGAAGTGATAGAATAGAGAGGGGCCACAGAAATTGATAGAGGCCTGGTAGAGAGGGAGTGGGACGGAGTGGTGTAGAAGTAAGAGGGATGGGGAGGTGAACGAAAAGGCAAGAGGTAAATAGTGAGAGGGAGAAAGGCGGGAGGGGGAGGGGAGGCGAGTGAAGGTGCGAGAGGCATATTAGAAAGGGAATAATACGAGTTAGAAGGAAGGTGTTGAACTGCAACTATTGGTCCCTTTGACTACCTAATGGCGTTTAAAGCCTATTGACAACACTAAGGTCGTTTTCATCACCTGACAGAATGTTTTAAATCTTACAATAGGGGTTAAAGTAAGCTCTCACAATGTATACGCCGGGATTTTGAGTTTTTCAGTAAATTCTCTGATACTGAGTTTAATTTGAAATGAATACCAATATACTCTGAGCCTAGAGAAAGCTTTTTTTTTTTTTTAGGCTAGCCTTAAAAATAAAAAAAAATAACAACCCTAACTCAAGCTAACCAAACTTATTTTATCTTAGAAGTTATGCTCTTAGCTAGGTTAAGTTAAGGTGGAATAGGTTGTTATAATTAGGTTAAGTTTGATTGCCAAAAAAATCAGCCTTTGTCCTATTTGCACTAAATATAACTCAGCTTCATTGCTCAATCCTTTTAATATTAGAAAACTTACATAAAAACCAGTGGCACTCAAGTCAATATTAGTCAAACTTTTTCTTGGCTCACGTCATCTAAACCCGGTCGATGTTATGTATCTACACAGTAATGTAAAGGATACTGGAATGTATATACACAGTAATGTAAGGGATACTGGAATGTATCTACACAGTAATGTAAGGGATACTGGAATGTATATACACAGTAATGTAAGGGATACTGGAATGTATCTACCCAGCAATGTAAGGGATACTTGAATGTATCTACACAGTAATGTAAGAGGATACTGGAATGTATCTCTACAGTAATGTAAGGGATACTGGGATGTATCTACACAGTAATGTAAGGGATACTGGAATGTATCTGCACAGTAATGTAAGGGATACTGGAATGTATCTACACAGTAATGTAAGGGATACTGGAATGTATCTACACAGTAATGTAAGGATACTGGAATGTATCTACACAGTAATGTAAGAGATACTGGAATGTATCTACCCAGCAATGTAAGAGATACCGGAATGTATCTACACAGTAATGTAAGAGATACTGGAATGTATCTACCCAATAATGTAAGAGATACTGGAATGTATCTACACAGTAATGTAAGAGATACTGGAATGTATCTACCAGTAATGTAAGAGATACTGGAATGTATCTACACAGTAATGTAAGAGATACTGGAATGTATCTACACAGTAATGTAAGAGATACTGGAATGTATCTACCCAGTAATGTAAGAGATACTGGAATGTATCTACACAGTAATGTAAGAGATACTGGAATGTATCTACCCAGTAATGTAAGAGATACTGGAATGTATCTACCCAGTAATGTAAGGGATACTGGAAAATATCTACACAGTAATGTAAGGGATACTGGAAAATATCTACACAGTAATGTAAGGGATACTGGAATGTATCTACACAGTAATATAATAATTACGCTGGTGAACGCTGATAGAGCTGATAGAGCTGAAGATAAACTCCAACTCCATATAAGGTTCGCCCTTGTGGTTCTCTTCACATATATGTTAGCAATACTTGGCTGTGCAGAGATCTTGATCCAAGGTATTGCAGCAATAATTTCCGTTGGATCGAGCCTGATTACCTCCCATTCTCCAGATGCACCATGACCCACTGTAGGTTAAACACTTCTCCATGAAGAGGTGTATATCTCTTCATATACGCTAAGAAGTGTGTATCTCTCAGTGTATACACCGAGATGTGTATATGTCACATATATATACACAGTTTATTTTAATCCCTATTTTAGGGATTAATTAAAGTATTCATCTTTATTAGGGTACAGGTGAAAATAACTCGTGAACGCAGGTAGATTAATGGATTAAATATGAACTGACATACATATGTTTGTGCAAGTGGTAGATATAGATTATTTTTGAGCACTATGCCTCAACCTGGTTGCATTGGATTTTTTCAACGATTTCTCCTGGCACAGATGGTGGTAATTCGAGCTACGTAAAATATAACTCTTGAGATAATAATACGAAAATGTTACGAATAAGTTGAGAGTGGGGAAAAAAGTGGAGCAAAAGCCATGTGACCTGCCAAACGAGTTCAGCTACAGCGCAAAACACTAGAGGTCTGAGCCTGCCACCCTGCCGGCCTTGCCTCACTCAGCCAGTTGGCTCCGGACGCTCGTGGGGTGAAGAGTGGCCTTGCAACGCAGGCACTTCGTCCGGTCTGCATTGCTGCACTTTCAATACCAAGAACGATGAAGCCTTTGTCGAATCTATACAACACTTGGATGGTCGTCTTAGTAGCGACTAGCGCTGTCTGCTTCCCTGTGTTTGATAATGATGACGCCAGGATAGGCAACTTGTTGGACGATAACATTTTCAAGAATGATCTAACTTCCAACATCGGCCTGGCCAGCGCGTGGAGCAGCACAGTCCCCGTCGTCAGCCAATACCTGCAGCCTCCCGACCAAGAATTCCAATTCATGGCCAAGGATATCCCGACTGGCGAAGCTTATAACACAAAGAAAGTGCAGCTGAAGAAACCGAGTACGATGTCTTTCATTAGTTCTGAACCTAGTAGAGTCCTCGAACCTCCATCAAGGGAGTTTGGAAGTATTTCAAAGAAATCTGTATACCTAGAAGGTGTTTCAGACATTTTAACAACTCCTCAAGCCATCGAATGTGAAGCCGATCATCCAGAGTGAAGATTCAGAGCTACAATTTCCAGTAGGAAACACAATGGTTCCTTCAGCGTCCAGAGTAAAGGTTCCCATTAAATCCTTCCAGTCCAAGATACTGAAGCCTTACAGCCTGGAGGAAAAGAAGCCGACAAAAAGTTCCGTGAAGAATAAGAAAAATAAGAAGCCAACTCAGTTTCTGGAGCCTCCAGTAAGCGACTTCGGAGTGGAGTCGACGAAAATGGCTGTAGCGAAGACTTCTCCTGTCTTTCTCCCAGCAAGTTATCTTATGCCTCCATCACGCGAATTCACCGGACTCGTGACACAAGAGATAGTGCCTCCAACTCGCGAATTCGGCGCTCCCATGACGATAGGACTCATACCCCCTACTCGTGAATTCGCTTTGCCTACGACGCGAGAGATGGTGCCTCCGACCCACGAGACAACATCTATGCGACACTTTTTGCCTCTAATCCGTGATATGACGCCTCCTAACCAGGAGTTCGCCGTGCCTCCTCCCCGAACAATGCTTCCTCCTACCAGGAGTTCTTCAGGGGGTGAAGCAGTCTGGAAATACAGTCGTGTTCGTGTTATATTATTATTTTCTCATCATTATCATTTTTATTAAAACCTATATGCATGTTAAATGATTGTTGTGTATTTTGACATTAAACTATATAAAAATGCCTGTCATCCTTCAGTTACCATTTATGCTAATCTTTTGCTGATTTTCTCATCAGGGGCAAAAATCACCTGATATGAGCCTTGATCGAACGATTCTCCGCTGAATAACTCTTCAAGAGTTCACTGATACAGAATTTGTGGCCTTGATATCACAAGAGCGTTCTAATCGTGCACGATGTGTTATTATGACATTTCCCTTTTTTAAATTTATATTTATCAGATTTCAGGATCATGTCTTACACAAGCTAAACTTTTCATATTTGATACTAAACCTGACAAATTGAAAAAGTATTACCTAATTATTTATTTTTTTTCGTGGGGAGAAGGGGGAAAAATCTTCTGAGTGTATTAAAATTCAGTAATGTATAAACAGTTTAATAAGACTTACAAAACACTACGACGCACTCATTTGCAAATATTAAGGTGCTTCATAATTTATATTAACTACAGCAACAATGATATAAAGTTACAAGTAAAGGCTGCATGTAAAGTTACCAAAATTTAAAAAAAAACTTATCAGAAATATCAGCAATTCTGGATTATTATTATAATCAAAAAGAAGCGCTAAGCCACAAGGACTATACAGCGCTGCTCAGCAATTCTGGAAACTTACCAGCAATGAAACCCAGTTATAAGTTTTTTCTCTCATATAAATGAAACCAACAAAACACCAGCATCAGCATCACTCTGAGTTGTCACTACCAACCAGACAACTAAATTTTCTCTTGGATCATATTGCATAATTTTTTTTTTTTTCGTATTCCTCTGTACGTTGTCTTCACTCTTAATCTTTCAAACAGTCTCCACTATCAAGTCGACTAAGCAAATTATCCTCAAACCAAACCAATAAATGTCTGCCTGTCAAGCTACCCGTACGACTTGTGTCTCAGTGTTTATTTTTCTGGAGTCAGTTTAGGTTTCATCCCGATACTACCGTTCAGCTCCAGCTGACGTAAGTTATGTTGAAGGACGGGTATAATGCAACGGTTCTATAGAGGAATACCTACCTCGAGGATATTCCTGGGGTCAAGGCTCTCCCGTACCCCCGCGGCCCGGTCCATGACCAGGCCTCCCAGTGCATCAGGGCCAGATCAACCAGGCTGTTACTGCTGGGCGCATTTAGTTCGACGTATGAACACGTTGAATACACCTGTATCACGGAGGCGCTATTGTAGACCTGTTGTAGGCCTGTTGTAGGCCTGTTGTAGGCCTGTTCTAGGCCTGTTCTAGGCCTGTTGTAATAAACATGTACTACAGATAATATGATGTATTTTATGGGTATGTTGTTTAATATGAGAATTTCATTATGAATGATCATGAATGATAGTGATAGTGAGTGATCATGAGAGTAATAATAATGAGTGATCATGATAGTAATAATAATGACTGATCATGAGTGATAGTGATGAGTAATCATGAATGATAGTTATAATAATAAGTGATAGTGATAATGAGTGATCATGAATGACAGTGATAAAAATGAGTGATAGTGATAATGAATGATCATGATTGATAGTAATAATCTCAGTAGTAGTACCAGTTCCTAGTAACCAGTTACCAGTAACCAGTGTACCAGTAGATGACTCACTACCAACCGTCTGTGTGAATCACTGACTGTTATTCATGTTGCTGCTGACCATAGCATATTTTTGAATGCCTTACCCGCTAGGCACTTGTGAGTCAGTCTGAGATAGGGAGCAGAGAGAGGCAGGTCGGCTGTTGGCGCTTCCCATACTTCCCGTTATATATTATACGTACTACCAGCCTACGTGAGTATTTTTACCCCATCCACGTAATCGAACCCACATGACAATAATAGTGAGTGATCATGAGTGATAGTGATAATGAGTGATCATGAATGATAATAATAATGAGGGATCATGAGTTATAGTGTTAAGAAATGATTGTAATAATGATGAGGAATCATGAGTGATAGTGATAATAATGAGTGACAGTAATAATAGTGAGTGATTATGAGTGACAGTAATAACAGTGAGTGATCATGAGTGACAGTAATAACAGTAAGTGATCATGAGTGACAGTAATAACAGTGAGTGATCATGAGTGACAGTAATAATAGTGAGTGATTATGAGTGCCAGTAATAACAGTGAGTGATCATGAGTGACAGTAATAACAGTAAGTGATCATGAGTGACAGTAATAACAGTGAGTGATCATGAGTGACAGTAATAACAGTGAGTGATCATGAGTGACAGTAATAACAGTGAGTGATCATGAGTGACAGTAATAACAGTGAGTGATCATGAGTGACAGTAATAACAGTGAGTGATCATGAGTGACAGTAATAACAGTGAGTGATCATGAGTGACAGTAATAACAGTGAGTGATCATGAGTGACAGTAATAACAGTGAGTGATCATGAGTGACAGTAATAACAGTGAGTGATCATGAGTGACAGTAATAACAGTGATGATCATGAGTGACAGTAATAACAGTGAGTGATCATGAGTGACAGTATAACATGAGTGATCATGATGACAGTAATAACAGTGAGTGATCATGAGTGACAGTAATAACAGTGAGTGATCATGAGTGACAGTAATAACAGTGAGTGATCATGAGTGACAATAATAACAGTACTCACCTAATTGTGGTTGCAGGGGTCGAGACTCAGCTCCTGGCCCCGTCTCTTCACTGACTGCTATTGGGTCCTTGCTCTTCCTGCTCCATGAGCTTTATCATACCTCTTCTTAAAACTATGTATGGTTTCTGCCTTTACTACAACGCTTGTCAGACTATTCCACTTCCTAACAACTCTGTAGCTCAAGAAATACTTCCTAACATCTCTTTGACTCATCTGAGTCTTCAGCTTCCAATTGTGACCCCTTGTTTCTATGTCCCATCTCTGGAACATCCTGTCTCTGTCCACCTTGTCTATTCCACGCAGTATTTTGTATGTCGTTATCATGTCTCCCCTGACCCTCCTGTCTTCCAGTGTCGTCAGGCCGATTTCCCTTAACCTCTCTTCGTAGGACATTCCCCTTAGCTCTGGAACCAGCCTTGTTGCAAACCTTTGCACTTTCTCTAATTCCTTGACGTGTTTGACCAGGTGTGGGTTCCGAACAGGTGCTGCGTACTCCAGTATGGGCCTGACGTACACAGTTTATAAAGTCTTGAACGATTCCTTACTGAGGTACCGGAACGCTATTCTCAGGTTTGCCAGGCACCCATATGCTGCAGCAGTTATCTGGTTGATGTGTACTTCTGGCGATGTACTCGGTATTATACTCACCCCTAGATCTTTCTCCTTAAATGAGGTTTGCAGTCTTTGGCCGCCTAGCCTATACTCTGTCTGCGGTCTTCTTTGCCCTTCCCCGATCTTCATGACTTTGCATTTGGTGGGGTTAAAGTCTAGGAGCCAGTTTCTGGACCACGCGTCCAGCCTGTCCAGGTAAGATAAGATAAGATAAGATAAGATAAGACAAGATAAGATTTCGTTAGGATTTTTAACCCCGGAGGGTTAGCCACCCAGGATAACCCAAGAAAGTCAGTGCGTCATCGAGGACTGTCTAACTTATTTCCATTGGGGTCCTTAATCTTGTCCCCCAGGATGCGACCCACACCAGTCGACTAACACCCAGGTACCTATTTGCTTCTAGGTGAACAGGACAACAAGTGTAAGGAAACGGGAATCGAACCCGGGCCCTCCGTGTGTGAAGCGGGAGCTTTAGCCACCAGGCCTTAGCCACCAGCCACCAGACGGGTCTCTTTGTAGCCCTGTCTAGTCCTCATCTGATTTAATTCTCCTCATTAACTTCGCATCATCTGCAAACAGGGACACTTCTGAGTCTATCCCTTTCGTCATGAGTGACAGTAATAACAGTGAGTGATCATGAGTGACAATAATAACAGTGAGTGATCATGAGTGACAATAATAAGTGAGTGATCATGAGTGACAATAATAACAGTGAGTGATCATGAGTGACAATAATAACAGTGAGTGATCATGAGTGACAATAATAACAGTGAGTGATCATGAGTGACAATAATAACAGTGAGTGATCATGAGTGACAATAATAACAGTGAGTGATCATGAGTGACAATAATAACAGTGAGTGATCATGAGTGACAGAGAAACTATAACAAGAACACAGGTGGCATCACTGGCCGATGGTGACCTTCAAGTGTGATGTTTCCCTCAGTGATGGTGGGCTTTTAATCCCCGGAACTGAAACTCTCAAAAGCTGATTACCTCCCATTCTCCAGACCCTCACGGATCCAGAGCTCACCCATGTAGTGAAGAGAATGAAGGTATTACTACTACTGCCACTATTACTACTACTACTACTATTACATCTGCTACTTCTACTACTACTACTGCTACTACTAGTATTTCTACTACTACTACTACTACTACTACTGCTGCTGCTACTACTACTACTGCTTCTACTACTATTACTACTGTTACTACTACTATTACTTCTGCTACTTCTACTACTACTACTGCTACTACTAGTATTTCTACTGCTACTACTACTACTGCTGCTGCTACTACTACTACTGCTTCTACTACTATTACTACTGTTACTACTACTATTACTTCTGCTACTTCTTCTTCTACTACTACTAATGCTATAGTTACTACTGCTTCTACTAATATTATTACTACTACTACTACTACTACTTCTACAACTACTACTAAAACTATTGTGTTAGTAGTGATACCAGTAATGTTTGTAGTACCACCCATACAAACACTATTGCTACTACTATTAGTAGTAGTACTCTATGTTACGTGTGTATTATCAAGTGCCATCCGTCGTTACATATTCGTTTGTTTGATGGCGAGCTCAATCAATGTGGGTTTATTCACCGTAAATGGTGCTGAAGACACTATATTACGTTCTTATCCACAGTGGCTGCTGCTTTCAGCGCAGCTTCAGGCTGCTGAGCGCCTTCTGAGGCGTCACTTTCAGCGCAGCTCCAGGCTGTTGAGCATGTTCTGAAGCGTCACTTTCAGCGCAGCACCAGGATATTGAGCGTGTTCTGAAGCGGCTGATACCTAAGGGCGTGAAAACCTGGAAACACTGTAATTCAACCCCCAGAGGGCAAGTTAATGTACGGAAAGTTGAAAACTATTGTGTGTATCCGGTTGAAGGGAAAGGCGGAGAGAGAGAGAGAGAGAGAGAGAGATAGTGTGTGTGTGTGTGTGTGTGTGTACTCACCTGTTCACCTATTTATGATTGCAGGGGGTCGAATCACAGCTCCTGGCCCCGTCTCTTCGCTTCTCGTTCCTAGGTCCACTCTCTCTCTGCTCCATAAGCTTAACGTGTGTGTAGTCACCTAATTGTGGTTGCAGGGGTCAAGTCATAGCTCCTGGCCCCGCCTCTTCAATGATCGCTACTAGGTCACCCTCTCTCTGCTCCATGAGTTTTACCATACCTCTTCTTAAAGCTGTGTATGGCTCCTGCCTCCACTACATCACTTTTCAGACTACTCCACTTCTTGACAAATCTATGACTAAAGAAGTACTTCCTAACATCCCTGTGACTCATTTGAATTATCAAATTTCAATTGTGACTCCTCGTTGCTGTGTCCCATCTGCGGTACATCCTGTTTCTGTTCACTTTCTCGATTCCTCTCATTATTTTATATGTCGTTATCATATCGCCCCTATCTCTCTCCTCCTCCAGTGTCGTCTAGTCGATTTCCCTTGACCTCTCCATGCCCCTTAGCTCCGGGACTAGTCTTGTTGCAAACCTTTGCACTTTCTCTAATTTTCTGACGTGCTTGGCCAAGTGTGGATTCCAAAATGGCGCTGCATACTCCAATATGAGCCTGATGTACACGGTTTACAGGGTCCTGAACGATTCCTTACTGAATGCTATTCTTAGGTTTGCTAAGCGCCCATATGCTGCAGCAGTTATTTGGTTGATGTGCGACTCAGGAGATATGCTAGGTATTATACTCACCCCACGATCCTTTTCCTTGAATGAGGTTCTGTCATATCATTCACATATATCAGAAACAGCAGTGGCCCAGGACTGACCACTGTGGAACTCCGCTCGTCACAGGCGCCCACTCTGACACTTCGGCACGTACCATGACTCACTGATGCCTCCCTGTCAGATATTCTCTGATCCATTGCAGTGCCTTCCCTGTTGTACCTGCCTGGTCATCCAGCATTTTCAGTAATCTCTTGTGTGGAACTGTGTCAAAAGCCTTCTCACAGCCCAAGAAAACGTAATCTACCCACCCCTCTCTTGTTTTACTGCTGTCATCTTGCCATAGAACTCCAGTAGGTTTGTAACACAGTATTTCCTGCCCCTGAATCCGTGCTGTTTGATAAGCTCATTCCTTTTTAAGTGTACCACTACTCTTCTCCTGAAAATCTTCTTACTGACTTTGCATACTATAAATGTCAGTGACACTGGTCTGTAGTTTAATGCTGTATATCCTTTATAAAACCTGGGACTACATTTGCTGTCTTCCATACTTCATGTAGTCGCACTGTTTCGATAGATTTGTTGAAGATTGTTGTTCTTAGTGGCACACAGAGTGCCTCTGCTCCCTCTCTCTGGACCAATGGAGAGATGTTGTCCTGCACCATCGCCTTTGAGGTATCTAATTTGCTTAGCAGCCTCTTCACTTCCTCCTTGGTTATATGTATTGTGTCCAGAATTTGATGGTATACCCCACTACTTCATCTATCTGAAGTTCTTTCTGTCTCCTCTGTGAATACTTCCTTGAATCTGATGTTGACCTCCTCACATACTTCACGGTCGTTTTTTGTGATCTCCCCTCCTTCCTTCCTCAGCCTGATTACCTGGTCCTTGACTATCGTTTTCCTCCTGCTATAAATAACAACAGATTTGGCTTTAGCTGCTATGTCATTTTCGTATTGTTGTTGGGCCTCCCTTCTTACCTGTGCATATTCATTTCTGGCTCTTCGACTGCTCTCCTTATTCTTCTGGGTCCTTTGCCTTCTACACTTCTTTTATTCTCTAGCACATTTGGTTTTGGTCTTTCTACACCTCCGGGTGAACCAAGGACTCGTCCTGGCCTTCTCATTGTTTCTGTTGCCCTTGGGTACAAACCTCTTCTCTGCTTCCTTGCATAATGTTGTCACATATTCCATCATCTCATTTACTGATCTCCCTGCCAGTTCTCTGTCCCATTGAACCCTGTGAAGAAAATTCCTCATGCCTGTGTAGTCCCCTGTCTTGTAGTTTGGCTTCATTTGTCCAGCCCTTCCTGCTTTCTTCTCCACCTGTAACTCTACTATGTAATCGAAGTTCAGAACCACGTGATCATCAGCCCCGAGGGGTCCTTCATATGTGATGTCCTCAATATCTGCCCTACTCAAAGTGAATATTAGGTGCAGTCTTACTACTTCATCCTCTCATCTTATGGGCCCTTCTGGCCACTTCACCCAGTGTGTCAACCATTGCTCTCGTACTCTCATCATATTCTTGCCTTGACCTCCTGCTCTTCTGTGGTGGGTTATATATCACTGCAATCATCACCTTGTGTCCTCTAGTCTGAAGTTTTCCTATTATGTAGTTCCTTCATTCTCCTGTCTCCTCTCTCCAGCTTCTCAAAATCCCATTTTTTATTTTTTTATTGATGATCAGTGCCACTCCTCTACCCCCTCTGTTCCCTCTGTCTTTCCTTAGAATCTGATATCCAGTTGGAAATATGGCATCTGTTATCATTTCTGAGCTTCGTTTCTGTGAGCACTACGATGTTTGGTGATGCTTCTGTGATTTTTTTCATGCCACTCCTCCCACTTATTCATTATTCCACCAGCATTGGTGCACCATAGCTTCAGTTTCCTCTCCAACACTGTATCCTGGGGGTATTGTGGAGGCTGGGGGAGTGAGGGACCTGGCAGCGTGTTATGGGATTGTACAACGTAGTGTGGGATTGGGCCTCAGGGTGTGGAGTGTGGTTTGTGTTCGTATAGTATGCTTGGCTGCAGGGTTCTGAGAGTCCTGACAACTCCATGGCTGAAGAAATACTTCATAACATCCTTCTGACTCATCTGAGTCTTCAATTTCCAATTGTGACCCCTTGTTCCCATCTCTGGAACATCCTGTCTCTGTCCACCTTCTCAATTCCTCATAGTATTTTATACGTCGTTATCATGTCCCACCTATCCCTCCTGTCCTCCAGTGTCGTCAGGCCAATTTCCCTTAACATTTTCTCGTAGGACATACCCCTTAGCTTCGGGACTAGTCTTCTTGCAAACCTTTGCACTTTTTCTAATTTCTTGACATGCTTGACCAAGTGTGGGTTCCAAACTGGTGTTACATACTCCAGTATAGGTCTGACATACATGGTGTACAGAGTCTTGAGGGATTCCTTACTGAGGTATCAGAATACTATTATTAGGTTTGCCAGGGGCCTATATGGTTCAGCAGTTATTTGGTTGATGTGCACCTCATGAGATGTGCTCGGTATTATACTCACGCCAAGATACTTTTCCCTAAGTGAGGTTTGCAGTCTTTGGTCTCCTATCCTGTTCTCTGTCTGTGGTATTCTTTGCCCTTCCCGGTCTTCATGACTTTGCAATTGGTGGGAGCTAAATTCCAGGAGCCAGTTCCTGGACCAGACCTGCAGCCTGTCCTGGTCCCTTTGCAGTCCTTTCTGATCCTCATCCAATTGAATTCTCCTCATTAACTTCCCATCATCTGTAAACAGGGACACTTCTGAGTTTTTTCCTTCTGGTACCGGTCTTAGGACTGACCCCTATGGAACACCCGCTCATCACAGGCGCCTACTCTGACACCTCGTCACATACCATGACTCATTGTTTCCTCTCTGTCAGTTATTCTCTGATCCATTGCAATGCCTTTCCTGTTATGTGTGCTTTTGCACTAATCTCTTGTGTGGAACTGTGTCGAAAACCTTCTTGCAGTCCAAGGAAATGCAATGTACCCACCCCTCTCTCTCTTCTCTTACTTCTGTTAACTTGTCATAAAACTCCAATAAGTTTGTGACACCGAATTTCCCTTCCTTGAAACCGTGCTGGTTGTCGTGTATAAGCTCGTTCCTTTCTAGGTGCTCCACCACTCTCCTCCTGATAATCTTCTCCAAGACTTTGCATATTATACATGTCAGTGATATTGGTTTTGTAATTTACTGCCTCGTGTCTATCACCTTTCTTAAAAAGTTGAGACTACATTTGCAGTTTTCCGCACTTCAGGTATTTGCCCAGTTTCAATGGATGTGTTGAAGATTGTTGATAGTGGTACACACAGCATCTCTGCCCACTCTCTAAGGACCCATGGAGAGATGTCTAGTCCCACCGCCTTTTAGGTATTTAGTTCACTTAGCGGCAACTTCACCTCCTCCTCCTCCTCCGTTATGTTTATTTCGTCCAGCACTTGTTGGTGTATCCTTTGTTGGTGTACCCCACTATTCTGGCTTTCTGGAGTCCTTCCTGTCTCTACTGTAAATTCTTCTTTAAATATCATTTTGAGCTCCTCACATACCTCTCTGTCGTTTCTTGTGAACTCCCAACCTTCTGTCCTCAGCCTAATTATCTGGTTCTTGACTGTAGTTTTCCTCCTGATGTGGCTATACAGCAGCTTTGGGTCAGGCTTAGCTTTCGATGATATGTCATTTTCGTGTTGCCACTTGGCCTCCCTCCTTAACTGTGCATATTCATTTCCAGCTCTTCGACTAATCTCCCTTTTCCTGGGTCCTTTTCCTTCTGTACTTTTTCCATTCTCTAGTGCACTTCTGTTTTTGCTTCTCTGCACCTTTGGGTGAACCAAGGGGTCGCTTTGGTGTTCCCATTATTGCTGATGCCATTGGGAAAGAACCTCTCCTCTCCCTCCCTGCATTTTGTTGTCACATAGTCCACCATTTCGTGTACCGATTTTTCCCACCAATTCTCTTTCCCACTGAACCTCTTGCAGGAAATTCCTCATGTCTATGTAGTCCCCACTTTTGTAGTTTGGCTTCTTTCATCCTTCTCTTGCTTCCTTTTCCACCTGTAATTCTACTATGCATTTGAAACTCCGAACCATGTGATCACTAGCTCCGAGGAGCCTTTCTTATGTGATGTCCTCAATGTCCTAACTACTCAAGGTGAATACGAGGTCCAGTCTTGCTGGTTCATCCTCCCCTCTCTCTGGTAGTGTCCTTAACATATTGATACATGAGGTTTTTTAATACCACCTCCATCATTTTGGCTCTCCATTTTTGGGGTCCTCGATGTGACTCCAGGTTTTCCCAGTCAATATCCTTGTGATGAAATCACCCATAACAAGTAACTTTGCCCTGCCCATGTGAGCCCTTCTGGCCAATCTCAGCTAGTGTGTCCACCATTGCTCTGTTGTTCCATTCACATTCTTCTCTTGGCCTCCTGCTGTTCTGTGGCGGTTTGTACATTACTGTAATTACCACTTTAGGGCCCCCAGACTGAATTGTACCTACTGTGTAGTCCCTTTCGCCCGTTCTGTCCATTCCTTCCATTTCCTCCAATCCCCACTGGCTTATGATGAGCAATGCAACTCCTCCTCCCTCTCTGCTCCCTCTATCTTTCATCAGGATCTGATATCCAGATGGAAAGATCGCATTCGTTATCATCCTGTGAGTTTCATTTCTGTGAGTGCTATGAGGTCTGGTGACGTCTTGATTCTTTCATGCCACTCCTCACACTTATTTGTTTTTCTGTCTGCATTTGTGTACCAAACCTTCAACTTCCTTTCTAAAACTGTGGTCTGGGGGGTATGCTGGGGTTCGAGAATCAGGCGACCTGGCCAGGTACTATGGGGAGTTGCAGTGAAAGTGGAGTTTGTGGTGGGTGAGGTGTGGGCTGTGGGTATGGCTTGTGAGTTTTGGGTTAGTCTGCTTAGTTTCAGTGGGGCTGTGGGGGTTGAGGGCATTCTGTTGGTGGTTCTGAGGGAGGTTGTATTTGATCTTCCTCCTGATTCTTGGTTCTCCTGCCCTTCTCCATCCTAGCCTCTCTTTCCTCCTTGCATCTTTGTACCCTCTCTTTCAGTTTCTTTCTTCTTGTGTTCTGTTGCAGTCGAGGCACACCTGCCATTACATCGATGTGTCCCTTAGTCATGCTTTCTCCTGCATGATTTTGTTTCACACCATTTCTGACTTGAAAATCACTTTAAGTGGCCAGTTTCTTCCATTTGCAAACCCCCCCTATTCTCAGAAAATTTGACAACTGGGTCATGTCGTCCTCTCCTATTGCTTTCATGATACTATCAATCACTGTTTTCTTCCCCTGTCATCTTGCTTCATAAGTTTCCCCTTCGACTTACTGGACCCATGAACAAAGACTGACTTCTCCCTTTCATCCTCCCACTGCATTTCCCTTCGTATCACCTGATCTGATTTAAATACCTTCATTGCAGCTTTCCTTTATTCAATCCCCTCTCTATCTGTTGTCCCTATACCCAGTAGCCTGTCATTTTCCCTCGTCTTTTCCTGGGCACTTCTGTGGTCTGTTAAGGCCTTTGCATATAGCTTAGCGCTTTCGTATCCTTCATTCCCATCCTCTGTTACTAGTGTGCTCCTTGTCTTTTCCCGGGCTCCACGGTGGTCTGATAGGGTATCTGTGTATGGCTTAACTCCATCGTTTCCTTCAGTCCCCCTCAACTGTTATTGGTGTACTCCTCCCTTTTCCCGAGCTCTGCAAGTGCGTGTGTGTGTGTTGTGTGTGTGTGTGTGTGTGTGTGTGTGTGTGTGTGTGTGTGTGTGTGTGTGTGTGTGTGTGTGTGTTTGTGTGTACTCACCTAGTTGTACTCACCTAGTTGAGGTTGCGGGGGTCGAGTCCGAGCTCCTGGCCCCGCCTCTTCACTGATCGCTACTAGGTCACTCTCCCTGAGCCGTGAGCTTTATCATACCTCTGCTTAAAGCTATGTATAGATCCTGCCTCCACTACATCGCTTCCCAAACTATTCCACTTACTGACTACTCTGTGGCTGAAGAAATACTTCCTAACATCCCTGTGATTCATCTGTGTCTTCAGCTTCCAACTGTGTCCCCTTGTTACTGTGTCCAATCTCTGGAACATCCTGTCTTTGTCCACCTGGTCAATTCCTCTCAGTATTTTGTATGTCGTTATCATGTCCCCCCTATCTCTCCTGTCCTCCAGTGTCGTCAGGTTGATTTCCCTTAACCTCTCCTCGTAGGACATACCTCTTAGCTCTGGGACTAGTCTTGTTGCAAACCTTTGCACTTTCTCTAGTTTCTTTACGTGCTTGGCTAGGTGTGGGTTCCAAACTGGTGCCGCATACTCCAATATGGGCCTAACGTACACGGTGTACAGGGGCCTGAATGATTCCTTATTAAGATGTCGGAATGCTGTTCTGAGGTTTGCTAGGCGCCCATATGCTGCAGCAGTTATTTGGTTGATGTGCGCTTCAGGAGTTGTGCCTGGTGTTATACTCACCCCAAGATCTTTTTCCTTGAGTGAGGTTTGTAGTCTCTGGCCCCCTAGACTGTACTCCGTCTGCGGTCTTCTTTGCCCTTCCCCAATCTTCATGACTTTGCACTTGGTGGGATTGAACTCCAGGAGCCAATTGCTGGACCAGGTCTGCAGCCTGTCCAGATCCCTTTGTAGTTCTGCCTGGTCTTCGATCGAGTGAATTCTTCTCATCAACTTCACGTCATCTGCAAACAGTGACACCTCATAGTCTATTCCTTCCGTCATGTCGTTCACAAATACCAGAAACAGCACTGGTCCTAGGACTGACCCCTGTGGGACCCCGCTGGTCACAGGTGCCCACTCTGACACCTCGCCACGTACCATGACTCGCTGCTGTCTTCCTGACAAGTATTCCCTGATCCATTGTAGTGCCTTCCCTGTTATCCCTGGTTGGTCCTCCAGTTTTTGCACCAATCTCTTGTGTGGAACTGTGTCAAACGCCTTCTTGCAGTCCAAGAAAATGCAATCCACCCACCCCTCTCTCTCTTGTCTTACTGCTGTCACCATGTCATAGAACTCCAGTAGGTTTGTGACACAGGATTTTCCCGTCCCTGAAACCATGTTGGCTGCTGTTGATGAGATCGTTGCTTTCTAGGTGTTCCACCACTCTTCTCCTGATAATCTTCTGTGTGTGTGTGTGTGTTTGTGTGTGTGTGTGTGTGTGTGTGTGTGTGTGTGTGTGTGTGTGTGTGTGTGTGTGTGTGTGTGTGTCTGTGTGTCTGTGTGTGTGTGTATGTGTGTGTGAAACTGTTTTTCTATTTCTGTGTTTCATTTAGTCTGTGCTGTGTTTCACTCAGGGGGAGGCTGATGGAGGCTACAACAACATCTCCCGCCTAGCCAAGACCATGTAAACATGAAACAGGCTGTAGTTTAGAGTCCGGGACGGGCTGTGGAACACTCTAATTCAGAAACGCTGAGAACTGCTCGCACAAACATACTTATCTCCCTATAAAATGGTTATAATTATTACCTTATTTTTTTAAAGGAGGTGAACCAGTAAGGCAGAGGAAGGACTCGGTCAGATGACCAAAAGCTCCAGCTGTGGGTCATCACGTGATTATGTTGCATAATCAGAAGCAGAAGAACTGTTGAAAAAAATTTTGTCAGATGATTCTAGTTTAACGAAGCGAAATGAATATACTCATCTAATGGCAGTTATAGGAGTTGAGTATCAGCTCCTGGCTCCTCTCCGCTTGTCGCTACTGGGTTCGCTTTCTGTCTCACTGTTTCCGTCTGTTTGTTTCTCTCTCTCTCCTTCCTCGCTGCGTCATCCCCACTATACCTATTCTAAAAACTACACATGTATCTTTCCTCTACCACTTTTCTGTCTATGTCGTTCCACTTGCTGACCACCCTAAGGCTAAAGAAGTATTTCCTGATATACATGTGACTCATCTGTGGTCTTAACTCCCAACATATGGATATACAAAAGGCCTAAGAACTAGACCCTAAAAAGGTTTACAGGAGTTCATCTGGATTTATATCAACAGTTCAGTTATCTGTTGCAGGCAAATTTAAGAAATTTGCTTAATATATCTGGCATCGTGTTTTCATTAATAAGATATCTTGACGTATCACATATGTTATTATACTGTCTATCTCTATATTCCTGAATAAGTGGACAGTTAAACATAAAGTGTACAACAGAGTAACCATAATGCTGGTCACATACTTTGCATTTGGTTTGATCATCATCTGTGTGTCTGTCAAGCTGCCAAAAGTACTTGTAACCAAGCCAAAGCCTGGCCATTACAACATCAGTCAGTCTGGCAGGTGAGACACATGGGCAACAGTTAGGCAACATTATTCCGAAACGTTTCGCCTACACAGTAGGCTTCTTCAATCGATACAAAAGTAGGCAGGAGACTGAAGAAGCCTACTCTGTAGGCGAAACGTTTCGGAATAAAGTTGCCTAACTGTTACCCATGTGTCTTACCTACCAACCTGTCGGTATTGTATACCATTTTAATATTCATCAGTCAGTCTGTTCACATTATCTATATTCACTTTAGCATAGTGTTTTTTTTTTTTTTTTTTTTTTTTTAAACCATACACAAACATGAGGCACAAGAAATTCAAACAAATATATTGCACTGAATGAAAATCCTGACATCGGATATGGAAACAATACCTATTACCATGACATTGTTAACATTATAACAACTATAACCAATACTATATCTGATGCCGAAGCTTAAACTGTCCTAAACTAAATACATGTGTATAAGTTAACAATAGTAAAAATGCAACCTAATTCTTCATCAAATTAAGCATTCTATCTCTTAATTAGCTCGAAATTGATATATGTAGAGTACAATTATCCTTCATTATTATTTTTTTAAATTCCTTCTGCTCTGAACACAAGAAAGGAATATAGAATAAGAATGGACCTACATAAATTTAGAAACCTCATATGCAAACCACTACACTAATCAGTACAGGTCTATTGATACATCTCTCTCTTTATGAGAATACGTTCAATTTTTTTCCAATAAATTGCTTGCCATAAAACATTGAACCACCTTGTTATAATAAATAGTCTTGTAATGTCAAGAAGCATTACACCATTATCATAAGTTACACCATCTACCTAAGCCTAGTATTCCTACTACAATATGATTATCGTAACAAACCATAAATTTACCAAAAACCCACTAACTATTCTAAAACATTGATGTACTATTTTTCAACGAATAAAAACAATAAAAAGGAAATCCCACTCTTCTCATTCTAAATATTTCTGACTCAGTTCTCCTACATGTGCTAAACAAAGGAATGTTAATATAAAACATACTGACATATTTAACACATTCACATCCACCTTCAATTATAATAATACCTCCATTCAACCAAGAATAATGCATTCACCTGTATTAACTCCAAGAGTACAGAAATTTTTCCGTTAACAAATCTTAGCAATATTCATCATATTGCCTCCATCGATAAATACATTAAAAGGAAAAAAACAACCTTAAAATATAAAAACTACCTATTTTCTAATTTACACCATTTAAGTTGTGCTTTACATAAGAAAAAACTCTGTAATTAAACTGAAAATAAAGATCTTTTTACCATTTACAATTGAATCAAAATCATTAAAGACACCTATAACATTTGAATCTCATTGAAAATTTTCATCATAAAGTCCTTGAAATGATTTATACATGAAAAATAATAATATGCAATCGTAGTGCAACACACTTCCAAATGATAACTGTGTAGTGCCTGAAACCCTCGGGGCAATAACCCTATTGCCACTAGATATCAAAACTCAATTATACATCCATATAAACAGCTCTCCATGCTCACACCCCTGTCTAGGAAAATAGCCCGTTGTATCCCCTTACCCACTTTGCAAATCCCATAAATCCCTTAATGTGAAATTTCGATAACCCTCACTAAAATCTCTCTCCCATCTCCCTCCATACACCCCTTTATTCCTACACTGTGTCCTATAAAAAGTTGCTGCCAACGCATTAATTCTTGCACGCACGTCCGCCTCCCTCATAGCCCACATCATATACGTATATATAATCCGTAATCATATACCCAATCGCATTCTCAACCCTTTTATTCACCCCAGTTATATCTAAACTTAAAACCCTCAAGACCTGCAAACCTCCTCCCCCCACTAACCTTAAAACCTTACCCATCCAAACCCTTATAAGTTCAATACAATCGCAAAAATACACCGTATGATAAATAGTCGCTAATCCTCCACAATCCTTGCATACCCCATCCTCTCGTATTCTCTTATAGAATAAAACCATTCCTGACGGCAAGATTCCATGTAAAAATCTATACATAACTTCTCTGACTTTAGGTTTTAAACGCAATTTGTTTAAACGCCCCCAAATATTACGCCAATCATACATCGGATAAACTCCTTCTACCGCCGCTACCACAGCCTTACCATCTACCCTATCAAGATTTCTCAATTTAATATGTGAAGGATCCCTCACGTTTATTAAGACTCGTAACATTGCCTCACCTATCATGAACTCCCTACCCCCCCACCACTGTCGCATATCCTGATGTATCCTATGAAGACCATCTTCTTTCGCCCCCCCCCCCTCCCGCTTATATCATAGTGGGTTATAGATTTACTCAGGATTCTGCCTGCATTCCTCTTACATTCGGTTTCATTATTCACTTCTCTCTAAATATTATTCCTAACGCTAGACACAGATACACCAAAGTTATATTCCACATTTTCCTTCAGGCTACTTTTCTTGGCTAACATATCAACTTTATCACGAAGGAGTAATCCAGTGTTTGATGGAATTCATAACAATTGTTCATTAAATTTTGGGTTTTTTTCCCGGAATTTTAAGTATTTATATCTGGCTTCTCCAATGAGCATGTTGTTAGAGACATTATGTAAGTCAAAAACCTTCAGTAATAACATAGAATCAGTAATAATCAGAGAGTCAAGTTCAAGTTCATAAGCTAAGTTTAGCACCATTAAGATGACAAGCAATTCATTTTGCAGTGTAGACGCCCAGTTGTTAATTCTCATTCCTAACTTAAAGAAGTTCTTATCGTTCTTAACTAGCGAGGTGACAACAAGAGCAGATGCAGCCCTGCCAGTAGATTCCTGCTGGAGGTGGCAATGTGAGGGAAAAGTTCAATAGATAGGAGTAGCGATATAGTAACAATAGTTTCATTGCCGGCTACTTGTTAAGGTAGGGTAAGTCCAGCTCCTGCTATCCCCCCCCCCCCTTTTTCCCCCTCCCCGAAAGTGATAGTTTGCTTGCCGGCTACTTGTTAAGGTAAGGTAAGTCTAGCTCCCGCTATTCCCGCCTTTTTTTCCCCCCACCCGAAAGTTATAGTTTGACCGCCGGCTGCTTGCTAAGGTAGGGTTTAAATCTAGCTCCCGCTATCCCTTCCCCTCCTTCCCCCCCCCCGAAAGGTGACGTGTGGGGCTCCGGTCCAAACAGTAATCACTGACTCTCAGTCCCAGCACTACTGTAAGTACATGCCTTTCCTTGTTATTCTGTGGATTTATTGGTTGAAGCTTCACTTTTGACCAATAATAAACTTAATCCTTC
This sequence comes from Cherax quadricarinatus, assembly GCF_026875155.1. NCBI lineage: Eukaryota > Metazoa > Arthropoda > Malacostraca > Decapoda > Parastacidae > Cherax > Cherax quadricarinatus. The sequence continues at coordinate 92,569,332 of NC_069399.1, read as the reverse complement.
AGTCTGCTCTAAGTTGACTGTTGTAATAATCACCACATCTTTTAGGTATTGTACTTATCATGGAGAGTGATTTCTTAAGGGAGTGGGTACCCGTTATCTTTCCAGCTTGGATGACAGATAGGGTCACCTGCCAATCACGAGTAGAATTTATGGAGATGGACTAACATCCTGAGACTTCCCCTTTTTGGGTTTAATTACCTGTGCACCTGTATGGGAAAATTGCAGGATATAACCCCTCATCATTGCAGTGGAGAAAACCTGCTTTCTGTCATCTGGAAGGATTATTGAAAGCTAAAAAAATCTGTGAAGAACGAGCCAGTGGGTTGTCATCAACACCTGCGCCCCCCCCCCATCATCAGCAACGGCTACGATTTCAAACAACACACAGTGTCACCAACACCAACAACCCTGTTTTTATATTAGCATTTATATTTCATTGAATTCAGTTATTTATATTTTTCATTTTTCATTTTTCATTTTCTTTAATGTAGATTAATATTACATATTTAAGTGTTTTTATATTTTATTATTTTCTAAATAATAAAAGTGTTTTATGTTTGTCAGGGGGTGGAGGGGAGTGAACATTAATCTTTTCTGAGAGGAGCCAGCCCTTGGGTAATACTGTTTGAATGTTGTTACACAGGGCTGAGTAAGCCTTCACAATGGCGACCGTTGCCAGATCACTCGACTGAAGTCATCAAGATTCACTCCATCTCGAATCTACCCATTTGAACTTCACAACGCCGCATACAACAGACGGTTACCACCAGCCAAGAGTAATCATTCTCTATGGTAGACTCCAGTACAGGTATTTAAAAGATTTTGGTGATTGTTATAGTCCTATTGTAAGTCAAGTCAAGCAGGAATACTAGTTAATTCTGCCATCTAATTTTGTGTGAGCTTGAAACACTTTGGAGGATTAGACTCTAGGGACCCGAGATTTTTTCCATGAGCAATTTGTTTTCAATAGAGCTCTTTATATATCAAGGGAACTGTCCATAGACACTCGTTGATTTGTTTGGTGGAAGATTGGATGTCAAGTGACCTCATTCTACTACTGTTTGCTCGTGAGCCGGCCATATAACCCTTGTTTAATTAATACATATTGTTTAAATTGAAAGTAGAATCGAGCCTCTGGTTTTATTTACAGTTGAGCAGAGCCAGGAATTGAACCCTGATAGCTTAAGTTATTCTGCAAGTAATGGAGGAATACCAGTTTTGGATGAATGCTGGAAGTAAGTTAGGAAAGCAGGAAAAAATTAGAACTTTCATTTAGTGCTAAGATTTCGCAGAAAGACTTGAAAAAGAGAGAGAATTGATGAGAAGAGAGACAGTTAGAAAGGGAAAGAGAAAGAAGAAAAGAGAGAGAGAGAATCGAAAGAGAAAGAAAAAAAAAGGAGAGAGAGAGCATTGAGAGAGAAATTCCAAGAAAGAACGGTTTAAAGAGAAAGAGAAGACAAAAAGGAGCATGATAACTTGATCCGTGAAGAAAGACTAGAAACGTGAGGCACAGCTAAAATACATGAGGAACAGGCTAAAAAAGAGAACATTAGAAAGATCAATAGGATAGAGAAGTTGAGGAAAAAGCTAGATAACTTGAGTTAATAAAGAGAGAAAAGGATCGATAGAGCTCGAAAAAGGCTCGCCTTGAATTAGAGAATAAAAAATTAACCCTCTACACAACGACAATTAGAGAAGGAGTAATGAAACAACGTGGCAGTCAGAACATCAAATCCAACACCTAATTTTACACTTCCTCACAGAGGGGACGACATAACTTCATACATTATCAGGATTGAAAAACCGCTACCCTCTGTGAATGGCCTGCTGACACATGGGCTACCAGTAGTAATTTTTTTTCTGGACAGCCTTGAATATCTAATGCAACTTTGTCGCAGGATATTATATGAAATTATCACCTACTGAAAATGCAATCCTTAAAAGCATAACAAAAAAACCACTAATCTTACATGAAAGATTTCATTAAGTGCCACCTTACAGCCTGGGCCAAAACTTTTCAGCAGTACAAGTAACTCTTTCGTTTGTCGAACTTGGATAGATGATTTCAGGAATTGATCAACAGTAATGAATCTCTAAAGACATCATTGGGTTTAGCTGACTCAGTTCCTGTACCAGCTCTTCCTCACCATATACAACATTCATCAGAGAACATAACCTGATTAAAGCTGAGGAAGTTGCTGATGGCTTGCTGACCTGGTATGCTGAGCTCACAATCCTAAAAAGACCTAAGGATCGAACCTAAGGGCAAGGGTTCATCAGACCTTAAAAAATAAAAGCCTCCTAGTGGAAAGTAAAAGACATGCTTATTATTCCTGTTTGTCATTTGTGTGTGTTAAGGGGACAATAACACCATTGTCCTTCTAAGAAGGTCCAAAAAGTTTGAAGATGTTTAAAGACTGTAATGAACCAGCAAGCACCCTTCTGTTCAGGAACAGTTAATGGACTTAATGTATCTACCATTTTACGAGACACTGGATCACATGTATGTCATTTCTGATAAGTCTTTTCCCTAACCTTAAAGAAACTCATTCCTCTTCTATACTTTCAGACTACTTGGGCCATACGGACACTTTTCCTAATCAGCCGTTGTACATTAGGTCTAGAATGGTTCACAGGATGGTCTGAAGCCGTACTAGCTCCCAACACTTCTGTGCTCCTACTAATAGTAATGTAAAAGGCATTTCATCTATCTGAGATGACCTTTCATCACCAAAGGTGACATAAGTCTTTTCATATCCTCATCTGTAGAGTCAGAGAAGTCCATCGAAAGTTCAGATAAGACAATGTCTCGTGAGATTCATGAGGGATTAAAAACCGAGTGATGCTACTCTCGAAAGCCGAGGTAGTAGGGAACACCAGTTTCACTTGTTAGATGAAAGGTGGAAGATATAGCCTTTCCGATACCAAAATGTCTTGCCTAGGGCTCAGACCCAAAGCCCCGGCTTCACCTACTGTCCATTACCTTGATTTTCCCTGACATTAGCCTTAGATATATCCGAAGGACTCCTTTGTCAATTTACACACTAATTGGCCCTTCTCTTCAGAAATGCCATAAGCCGCTAAACAAAATCAAGTTATCCAAAGGAAAAACTTGTTTCATATAAATTTGAATATATAAAAGGATTCTTGTACAAGTCAGTATTCAAATTAAATTCAGATGAGGATGACTATTCCAGCTTAGGTGTTTCCAAGTCAATGCAGAGAGACTGTTCATAAAATGGCTCATGACCTGACCAGTGGCCGACATTTCTCGCATCGGAAAACCTGTAATTAAAATTAGGGAAACCTATTTTTGGCCAAAAATGTCTTCTCTCAAAAGAATGTCACTACCAATTGTAGATCGTGTAAAGTTTTGCCAACTGTCATCCTCCCGAGTACCGAGGCGAGAACCTATGTCAAAATGCCAGTCTTTACGGTACCTTTGAAAGAGCATCTATTGACATCGTTGTCCTTTATCTTCCACTTTCATCTGGAGACATAGATATCTAATTAACATTAGTGGATTATGCTTCGAGCTTCCCCTGAAGCCCGCTCCCTTAAAAACCAGAAACTACTACAGAGGTGGCTGAAGCCCTTTTGTCCATCATCTCCAAGTGGGGGTGGGCATCCCATAGAGAAAATTTGTCTGACCGTGGGACACAATTCACATCTTGACTTAATGCAACATCTATAACCAAACATCTGGGAAGTGGGGAAAGCATCTCCTTCACCACACCCTATCCATCCCAGCTTGTAATGGGAGTTATGGAGCGCCAGCATTCGATTCTAAAGTCAATTAAAAGGCAACTTTGCTCCCTTAAACCTAAAGGAGTGCAATCGTTACCTACTCTGTGCTTATTGTTTGGGGCCATGAGGGGAAGTTCCCAGTTACTCTTGGGTTTTCACCTTTTGAACTTCTCTATGGAAACAGGCCAGAGGTCCACTGTCCATCCTTCAGACTTAAGGACTAATGATGAGGATAAATGCTGAGGTTCATTCTTCTTACCATTTCTCCCTTGACCTTGAAACCAAACTTGAGGAGACCTCTGACATAGTTTCGAAAAACTTACACTTGTCATAATGATGACCTGTAGAAACCTATTTGATTCCAGAAAAGTCAGAGAAGTTTTAAAGTAGGTGGATGAGTTCTGGTACTTTTGCCTTTTCAAGTCAAATAAATTTATGTAGTAGCATGGAAAGGTCCAATAAAGTATTAAAAATTTGTGGGAAAGTTGACTACCACCTAGAATCAAGGGGGAGTATCGTAAGCTTTCATCATATCAACATCCTTAAGAAATATTACTGAAGAAATTCGGTCAACTTTTTGAAATGACTTGACTTAGTTTTTCCACAAAACTTGATAAGACAACTGAAAGAATGTAAGTTGTTGTTATTGACACCTCTAACTTAGACTATGAATGAAGAACTTACATACTTGATGACACTTGACCACTCGGTCGCAACCAACATAAATATTAATGGAATCTTTGGATGACCATAAGAGACATGAATTACTTCAATGTGTGAGTAACTTTTCAGATGTCTTTATGATATTCATGGTGTTACCTGCCACGGTAATTCCATAATATTGACTTATGACGACAATCCTATCAAAAAACGAAAATTATACCCAGTTCCATTCACCTTAGTGAGCATTTGACCGAGAGGTTAAACAAATTATTAAACCTAAAGCTCATTGAACCTCAGTATCTTCATATATTTCAACCAGTATCATGGTTTAAGAAGGAGGATAATCTTCATATAGACTTGCTATTGACATGTCAGATGCCTAATGCTAATAACTAAAAACTCGTTGGGAAGCTGAGCCTATGCCCTTAATAGATAGCGATCTATCAAACACAAATATTATGACTCTTCCTTCTTTTCAAGATTGATATAGCGCAGGCATATCAAGTAATGTTAGATCCTTCTTCTAAGCATACACGCTTTCACACACCAAGGACTGATCCAATATAGAACTATGCCTCGTTTGTAACTGCCCGTGCTATCCTACGTGAGACTGATGCGAAAGGTCTTGGGTAATATGCCAAATGTTTCAGTTATTTTTGATAACATTTACGTAATGACAACCTCATGGTGGGCGACATATCCAAACATAACATCAGTTTTAGCGTAGGATACGCTCACATGGCCTCACTGCCAAGCTGAAGAAATGCTTCCTTGGGTATTACAAGATTAGATATCTTGGACTGATACTTTCTAATAACTCTCTGCAGCCTCTCCCCCAGCAAGATCAAAGCTTTATTATAATTTAAATTCCCCAAAACCAAGAAGCTCATGTGTACTATGCTGGTTCAGTAAATTTGTATGCAATGGTTTTTATCCCGAACCTTACTAATCTACAGGCTCTTATCCACTTCCTTTAAAAGATCTGTGAACGGAACCTCTTGAACTATCCGACGTAGCTGCGGGAAAAGTTTAATGGAAATTAAAAGTATCTTTTTTAGAAGACCCTATACTTTAAGATTCCAGAAAATAATAAAACATTTTGTGGGCTTAAGGAACTGAAGCCTCCAAGACTGGCTATAGGTGCCGGGTGTTACTTACAATACCCAAGTTAGGTACTTCTGTTCCTTCACCTGTATGCATCCAAAGCCGGAAACCCCTTCCCGCAGAAACGAATTATACTTCCACCATAGAAAAGGAATGTTTTAGCCCCTTTGTGTTAGGTATCTCCAAACATAAAAATTTTATTTTCTGGAAAAGAATTCATTTTAAGAAATGGACCACAAACCATAGATATACCTAGGAAACACTTTAAGGGAACCACAGTCGCCCTCTGAGGTGGACATTGTGCACTCCAGGCTTTTTAAGTTCCATATTGTGTATATCAATGGTTCATGGCCAATTATTTCTCTGACTGGTTAAGTCGTGACAGTCATTAGAGAATTGTTAGCCTAACGCGACTTCCACATGAAAGAACATTTTTCCCGCCTATTCTTCTTATACTCCTTGACTAAAATTCTTGGAATGGGGGAGTGTGAGGGAAAAGTTCCACGCACATAGAGTAGCATATAGTAACAATAGTTTCAATGCCGGCTACTTGTTAAGGAAGGGCAAGACAGCTCCTGCTTCCCCCCCCCCTCTTTCCCCCTCCCCGAAAGTGATAGTTTGACTTGCTCGGCTACTTGTTAAGTAAGGTAAGATCTAGCACCCGCAATCCCGCCTTTTTTTTGCCGCACCCACCCCGAGAAGTGATAGTTTGATTGCCGGCTGCTTGTTAGGAGAGTCATCCTATCTCCCCAGCTATTCCTTCTCTCCTACCCCCCCCCCCTAAAGGTGACGTGTGGGCCTCCGGTCAAACAGTAATCACTAGACTCTCATCCCCAGTAACTACTGTAAGTACATGCTGCCTTTTATCTATGGATTTATTGGTATGAAAGCATTCACTTTTGATCAAATGAGATAAACTTATTCCCTTTCCGCCTTGCGTCTATAGTTGTACTGTTGTAAAAATTCTGCCACATCTTTTAGGTATTGTACTTACATGGAGAGTGATTTCTTAAGCAGTGGTAACCTGTCCATCATTTCCAGCTTGGATGACATAGAGGGTCACCTGGTCCAATCAACGAGTAGAATTGATTGAGATGGACTAACGTCCAGAGACTTCCCTATATGTATTTAATTACCTGTGCACCTGTAATAAATTGCAGGATATAACCCCTCATCATTGCAGTGGAGAAAACCTGCTTTCCTGTCATCTGGAAGGATTAAGAAAGCTAGAAAATCTGCTGAAGAACGAGCCAGTGGGTTGTCATCAACGACCTGCGACCACCCCCCCCCCCCAACACAGCAATTGGCTACGAATTTCAACAACACGCAGTTGTCGCCAACCCAGACACCCACGTTTATATGCATTAATATTAGCATAGATTCAGTTATCATTTCATTAAATGTAGATAATACTATCATATTTAATGTTTTATATTTTATATTTTCTAAATAATAAAGTGTTTATGTTTGTCAGTTTTTATTCTTTTTCTATACATTAATTTTCCTGAGGAGGAGGCAGCCTTGGTAATACTGTCTGAAGTTGTTACAGGGCTGAGTAAGCCTTCACAGGCAACAAGAGCAGATGCAGCCCTGCCAGTAGACTTCAGCTTAGATCCATCAGTGTATAGAACTTGTGATAAATTATTAATAACAGATCAGTAAGAAATTTCTTCTTGAGCAGATGCTTTAACAAGTGATTTAAGGAAGGGATTACTAGTAATGAACTTCTTGGGAGGGGCTTCCAGTATGTGATATTAAATAAACACATCTATGGATGATGTGTTTATGTAATACAGTGATACAGTTCATGCAGGTCATAAAACTTTTTATAATTGCATGCTTTTGTAACCCATTTAGATCTGTGTGTATTTAGTAAGATTCATAGTGGCAGTGTTTGGTTCATTTCTCAACATTCTAATACCAAGTACAGTGTTAATCTCAATAATCCTGTCACTGATGCTAGAGACACTAAGCTCCTTCCTCATATTAAGAACTCTGGTAGATTTAGGACAGCCAAGAATAATTCTGAGGACTTCATTTTCCATTACCTCCAAATTAACGAGAGAATTTTCCTTAGCTAATATTAACATGGACGCAGCATAATCAGCTAAGGACCTAACATAGGTTATTTACATCATTCTCACGATTCTCACATTAGCACCATAGCTGGTGTTGTAGCCAGCAACAGCTTTGAGAGCATGTCTTATTTAGTTGTGGTATAGTGGATTTATTGAAGGGTACTTCTACACCAAGGTATCTGTATCATTTAACGTAGCTAATGTTTACATCCTGCAAACAGATGGGTGAGGAATGTCGTTTCGTTGTCAATATCTTCGTTTTAGATAAAGATATAATGAGGGCTAATAGATTAAAACTTCTTGAACTTCATTAAGAATGCCCTGTTGCATGTATCATTATGTGTAGGGTAAGTTCACTACTGATGTGATCTGGTAAGGCATTAGGTCGAAAATGATTAGTTGGAGCATAAAGACTGAAGAGATGTTGATGGAAAAGTTGCCGCCCATATATTTTGACTCCATTATACAGCATGCTTACTCGACTACAGGGCAAGGAGTGAATGCCACAAGTGTTTTCTAACATACATCACAAAACAGTTAGCTGACCTTAAGTTATATGCTGCATATCCATGCAACTTCAGGGAAGGTACTCCACCTCGTAGTCTACATTCCTGCAAACACATGACATGAATATTCTTCGGTGCACAAATATGATACAGTTCAGGCAACCGCTTCCTGATAGCGGCAGTGTTTCATAAAAAATGTAATCTATCCATTGTCGACAACATGTCAACAACCACATGTCAACAACCTGTCTGCCTTGGAGGCAGACAGGTTGTTGACATGTGGTGGAAGCGTTGACGGGGGCAGACGGGTCGTTGACGGGGGTTGACGGTTCGTTGATGGGGGTAGACGGCTTAGTGACAAGGGTGGGCGAGTCGTTGACGGGGTAGACGGGTCATTGAAAATGGTAGACTGGTCGTTGACGGGGGCAGACGGGTCCTTGACAGGGGTAGACGAATCGTTGACGGGAGTACACGGGTCTTGACTGGTCGATGATTGTAAACGGGTCGTTGACAGGGTAGACAGGTCATTGACGGAGTTAGACGGTCGTTAACGGGGTTAGACAGGTCATTGACGGGGTATAGAGTATATGACAGCGGTGGTGGCTGGGTATCAAGGCGGGTCAGGGCACAGTTTCTCCTGCCAACCTTTAGACCGCTTCACTGCTGTTATTCCTACTTTCACCGCCACCGACTCCTCTCTCTCTCTCTCTCTCTCTCTCTCTCTCTCTCTCTCTGTATCTCTGTCTCTGTCTGTCTGTATGTCTGTCTGTCTCTGTCTGTCTGTATGTCTGTCTGTCTCTGTCTGTCTGTCTCTGTCTCTGTCTCTGTTTGTCTGTCTCTCTCTCTCTCTCTCTCTCTCTCTCTCTCTCTCTCTCTCTCTCTCTCTCTCTCTCTCTCTCTCTCTCTCTCTCTCTCTCTCTCTCTCTCACTCTCTCTTCCACAAGGTTTCACAATGTTAGGTGAGAGTCATCCTAGACGTGGGTCCAAGAAACATATAAGCCAGGATGAATTACAAGAGCTGGATATACTGAATGTTGAAGACAGAGTAAAACAACTAAAGTTAAATCACGTTTATAAAATTGCTCACAGTGTCCGGAATATCTTGTTGCTAAGTTTGTCGACGCTGGAAACCAAAGCAATCATAGTACATACTAGGGAGAGGCAACACAACTTTGTAGTAGACACAGTAAGTGGCCAGGCTTCAAACACATTTTATTGTACAGCAATAAAGGAATGGACCTGACTGCTTGCACATGTCTGTCACAACATGAGCTAGTTCAAGAAGAGACCCAAACGGTACCTAATGAATGTAGCTACAGAAAGGGATGAGAGTAATTTCTGGTATAGCTAACATTCAAGTACCTATTATTGTGATCTGATTCTCTCTTTAATGTTAATGTAAATAACTCTACCTTATTCCTAGTATATCCTTTTATTGTTTAATTTATGTCATTTATTAACACATCGGCCGTTTCCTACCAAGGCAGGGTGGCCCGAAGAAGAGAAACTTTCATCATCATTCTCTCCATCACTGTCTTGCCATAGGCAAGCTTACACTACAGTTATAAAACTGTTACATTAACACCCCTCCTTCAGAGTGCAGACACTGTACTTCCCATCTCCAGGACTCAAGTCCGACCTGCCGGTTTCCCTGAACCCCTTCATAAATGTTACCCTGCTTACACTCCAACAGCACGTCAAGTCCTAAAAACCATTTGTTTCCATTCGCTCCTATCTAACACGTTTGCTGGAAGTTCAAGCCCCTCACACACAAAACTTCTTTAACCCTCTCCCTCCAACCTTTCTTAGGCCAACCCCTACCCCGCCTTCCCTCCACAACAGATTTGATTACCCTCGAAGTCATTCTATTTCATTCCACCCTCTCTACATGTCCAAACCATGTCAATAACCCCTCCTCAGTGTTCTGGATAATAGTTTTGGTAATCCCACACCTTCTCCTAATCTCCAAACTAAGGATTCCCTGCATTATATTCACACCACACATTGCCCTCAGACATGACATCTCCACTGCCTCCAGCCTTTTCCTTGTTGCAACATTCACAACCCATGTCTCACACCCATACAATAGTGTTGGTATAACTAAACACTCATACATTCCCCTTTTTGCTTTCATGGACAAAGTTCTTTGTCTCCACAGACTCCTCAGTGCACCACTCACCCTTTTTCTCTCGTCAGTTCTATGATTCACCTCATCTTTTATAGACCCATCTGCTGATACATCCACTCCCAGATATCTGAATACATTCACCTGCTCCATACTCTCTCCCTCCAATCTGATATCCAGTCTTCCGCTACCTAATTTATTTTGTTATCCTCATCACCTTACTCTTTCCTATATTCACTTTTAATTTCCTTCTTTTACATACCCTACCAAACTCATCAACCAGCCTCTGCAACTTCTCTTCAGAATCTCCCAAAAGCACAGTGTCATCAGCGAAGAGCAACTGTGACAACACCCACTTTGTGTTAGATTCTTTATCTTTTAACCCCCACACCTCTTGCCAACACCTGAGCATTCACTTCTCTTACAACTCCATCTATAAATTTATTGAACAGCCACGGTGACATCACATCCCTGCCTAAGGCCTAGTTTTACTGGGAAATAATCTCCCTCTCGCCTACATACTCTAACCTGAGCCTCATTTTCCTCATAAAGACTCTTCACTGCTTTCAATAACCTACTTCCTATTCCATACATTTGCAACATCTGCCACATTGTCCCCCTATCCACCCTATCATACGCCTTTTCCAAATCCATAAATCCCACAAAAACCTCTTTACCCTTATTTAAATACTGTTCACATATATGTTTCACTGCAAACACTTGGTCTACACACCCCCACTCTTCCTAAAGCTTCGTGGTTCATCTGCTATCCTGCTCTGCATCTTACTCTTTTAATTCTTTTAATAATAACTCTACCATACACTTTACCATGTGTACTCAACAAACTTACTCCCCTATAAATTTTACACTCTCTTTGGTCCCCCTTTCCTTTATGCAAAGGAACTATGCATGTTCTCTGCTAATCCTTAACTACCTTGCCCTCTTCCATACATTTATTAAATAACAACCACTCCAAAACTATATCCCCACCTGTTTTTAACATTTCTCTCTTTATCCCATCAATCCCGGCTGCTTTACCCCCTTTCATTCTACCCACTACCCCATGCACTTCCCCCACACTCACAACTGGCTCTTCCTCACTCCTACAAGATGTTATTCCTCCTTGCCCTATACGCGAAATCACAACTTCCCTATCTTCATCAACATTTAACAATTCCTCAAAATATTCCCTCCATCTTCCCGATACTTCTAACTCTCCGTTTAATAACTCTCCTCTCCTATTTTTAACTAACAAATCCATTCATTCCCTAGACTTTCTCAACTTATTAATCTCACTCCACATTGCTTCACCACACTCTTACCTCTCTTTTTCTCTCCATATACTCCTCCCTCCTTGCATTACTTCTACTTTGTAAAAACTTCTCATACGCTAACTTTTATTGTTTAAATAATAAGTTATTACAAGGACCCCAATAGAAATAAGTCACTTCGTCTGAGTTTTTGGGTTATCCTAGATAATCTACGCATATGCTGCTATGTATGATAATTTATGTAATTATATTTATATGCACCTGTACCTGAATAAACTTTCTTACTTACTAAGGATTCTTAACTTAATTCAAAAGCTAAGAGCTGTTACCTACATCAGCTCATTTAAAAACCTTTTTATTGTTGTAAGACATACATACATGTATATGAAACAGGACGAAGTTAGAGCAATGTGTGGGCCATCGATTTTATTGTAATGATTTGGGTTCTTATCCAAGCAAAGGCTTCGTTACTTTATTTGGGTTCTTGGTACACATGCAGTGTGTTAAAGTGCCCTGGCCCAGGAGACAGTGATGGAGTAGACCTTGTTACTTGAGTGATGTCGACTGCCTGAGTGAGGTAGGGTAAGCATGGTTCGCGTTGACCTGGGTAGGCCTATAGGTGGCAGCACCAGCATGGCCTAAAATATGAACCCAGTTGGACATACATCGCTCGGTCACCTATCCATGGTCGTCCTCGACCATGATTGACTGAAAAAATAAAACTCTCGGTCTCAGGAATAGTGCACAGAACATAGAATAAAAGCAGGACAGGGTATGCTAAACAATGTGGTCCAAGGCACTGAGCCTCGGCGGGCATCACTGCTCGCCTTCCAGTATCTGGACAGATACTGCAACACAGGAGACATCGCTGCGGCTTAGCTGTCGCGTAATGGGGTACGGTCTTCTCTGGAACGGTGAAGCAGTCTTTGTAGAGTAGTTGCTGCAGGGTTCACTCAGTCTGGGGCACAATGTGCTGGTGCCCTCGAGTGAGACATTATCAGTACTAGGCAACTGGGCAGGAATTCTTCTAGCAAGGGACCTAGGAGGACATTTCTCGACTGGTACTGTCACGGGGCGATCACTGCCAAGAACACACAACATGAAGTGAAGAGGTGGGGGCCAGGAGCTATGTCTCGACCCTTGCAACCACAAACAGGTGAGTAAAATATGTGAGTACAGCTTAGTGGTGCCAGTGAGTGCAAGTTGTAGCTAGGACGACTCAGGTGCATCATTTGGGAATCATAGCAGCATACACTGTAACTGGAATGAGTGGGCTAGCAATCAAAGTGACATCACACTTTGTGCAGGCTGCTAACTGAAGCCGTCACATGAGTCCAATAGCCATCTGCCAACAGGGCTACTGCAACTTGACGACATTCTCTCGGCAGAGTTCCAGTCCTCAGACTGGTTTTCTACACATAACTGCACTCTGACAGACAGGAGGTGGAGTGAAACGAGTCTCAATGGGGAGTCGTAATAGGTACGACTCAGGCATGGCATACGCAAGCGGCGAGCATAAGAGATTTCTGCACATGGGAGCTCAGAGGCACGTAATCTGACGCCTGGACTGACTAGTGCCAGTCGAACAGTCACAATGGGTGACGTGTAACACAAGGGTGTTACCAAAGGTCTGGGCTCAGACCACACTCTGGTCTACACACACATCTGGGCTCAGAGTACACATCGGGACTCATGGAAACTGCACACACTCACTGCACATGCGATTACAACTTGGCTTGCACTAGCAAAAGATGCTTTTCTATGCAAGAATCGACATTAAGGCAATCACAGACGTATGAGAACACTGACTGAGAGGAATTAACACGTGACATATCTTCTCTCAATCCTGCTTAACAATACTGAAACAAATTGCTCACTGTGAAATTATAACTCTGTCTATGTGACATCATCACATGATGTCAGGCGTGACGTCTTGAGGGATGTCGTGGGGTGACATTGTGAGGTGACATCAGGGTAGCATGGTGACGTTGGGGTGACGTCGCGAGGTGACGTCAAGCAGCATGGTGACGTCAGGCTTATATATTGCAGTCAGGTGAGTTGACTCACCTGACTCCAGTACATAAGCCACTTATCTGGCCCTATACTGTACGTCCTACAAGAGTGATGGACTGGACACATCGATTCCAGGCTGAAGGACTGATTACCTCAATCTCCTCCTCTCCCTACCCATTTCTACTTTGTATTGGACTGATGAAGCCACTGTGTGGCAAACCGTTTCTTCAACAAAGATTCCCATATGTTGCATAAGTGTCTCAATTCTTCAACTTGTCGGTTTTCAAAACCATTCACCACATCTAAGTGTATATACACACACTGAGAGACATACACCTCTCTGTGTATATACACACACTGAGAGACATACACCTCTCTGTGTATATATACACACACTGAGAGACATACACCTCTCAGTGTATATATACACACACTGAGAGACATACACCTCTCTGTGTATATATACACACACTGAGAGACATACACCTCTCAGTGTATATATACACACACTGAGAGACATACACCTCTCTGTGTATATATACACACACTGAGAGACATACACCTCTCAGTGTATATATACACACACTGAGAGACATACACCTCTCTGTGTATTATATACACACACTGAGAGACATACACCTCTCAGTGTATATATACACACACTGAGAGACATACACCTCTCAGTGTATATATAACACACACTGAGAGACATACACCTCTCAGTGTATATATACACACACTGAGAGACATACACCTCTCTGTGTATATATACACACACTGAGAGACATACACCTCTCTGTGTATATATACACACACTGAGAGACATACACCTCTCTGTGTATATATACACATACTGAGAGACATACACCTCTCAGTGTATATATACACACACTGAGAGACATACACCTCTCAGTGTATATATACACACACTGAGAGACATACACCTCTCAGTGTATATATACACACACTGAGAGACATACACCTCTCAGTGTATATATACACACACTGAGAGACATACACCTCTCTGTGTATATATACACACACTGAGAGACATACACCTCTCTGTGAAATATATACACACACTGAGAGACATACACCTCTCTGTGTATATATACACATACTGAGAGACATACACCTCTCAGTGTATATATACCCCACACTGAGAGACATACACCTCTCAGTGTATATATACACACACTGAGAGACTTTACACCTCTCAGTGTATATATACACACACTGAGAGACATTACACCTCTCAGTGTATATATACACACACTGAGAGACATACACCTCTCTGTGTATATATACACACACTGAGAGACATACACCTCTCTGTGTATATATACACACACTGAGAGACATACACCTCTCTGTGTATATATACACACACATGAGAGACATACACCTCTCTGTGTATATATACACACACTGAGAGACATACACCTCTCTGTGTATATATACACACACTGAGAGACATACACCTCTCAGTGTATTCCTAACGTTCTTACAGTATATTTTTTTTTTTGAAGTATTACGTATGTTGTTATGTTTTATGTTGTGCCGAATTTCTCACCTAGGAGGTTGTCATGTAGGAGCTGACCTACATCACAAGGTGACCTGCCAGCAGAGGTGACCTGCCAGCAGAGGTGACCTGCCAGCAGAGGTGACCTGCCAGCAGAGGTGACCCGCCAGCAGAGGTGACCTGCCAGCAGAGGTGACCCGCCACAGAGGTGACCTGCCAGCAGAGGTGACCTGCCAGCAGAGGTGACCTGCCAGCAGAGGTGACCTGCCAGCAGAGGTGACCTGCCAGCAGAGGTGACCTGCCAGCAGAGGTGACCCGCCAGCAGAGGTGACCTGCCAGCAGAGGTGACCTGCCAGCAGAGGTGACCCGCCAGCAGAGGTGACCTGCCAGCAGAGGTGACCCGCCAGCAGAGGTGACCTGCCAGCAGAGGTGACCTGCCAGCAGAGGTGACCTGCCAGCAGAGGTGACCCGCCAGCAGAGGTGACCTGCCAGCAGAGGTGACCTGCCAGCAGAGGTGACCCGCCAGCAGAGGTGACCTGCCAGCAGAGGTGACCTGCCAGCAGAGGTGACACGCCAGCAGAGGTGACCTGCCAGCAGAGGTGACACGCCAGCAGAGGTGACCTGCCAGCAGAGGTGACCTGCCAGCAGAGGTGACACGCCAGCAGAGGTGACCTGCCAGCAGAGGTGACCTGCCAGCAGAGGTGACACGCCAGCAGAGGTGACCTGCCAGCAGAGGTGACCTGCCAGCAGAGGTGACCTGCCAGCAGAGGTGACACGCCAGCACAGGTGACCTGCCAGCAGAGGTGACCTGCCAGCAGAGGTGACCTGCCAGCAGAGGTGACCTGCCAGCAGAGGTGACCTGCCAGCAGAGGTGACACGCCAGCAGAGGTGACCTGCCAGCAGAGGTGACACGCCAGCAGAGGTGACCTGCCAGCAGAGGTGACCAGCAAGCAGAGGTGACCCGCCAGTAGAGACGACCTGCCAGCAGAGGTGACCTGCCAGCAGAGGTGACCAGCAAGCAGAGGTGACCTGCCAGCAGAGGTGACCTGCCAGCAGAGGTGACCTGCCAGCAGAGGTGACCCGCCAGCAGAGGTGACCTGCCAGCAGAGGTGACCTGCCAGCAGAGGTGACACGCCAGCAGAGGTGACCTGCCAGCAGAGGTGACCTGCCAGCAGAGGGTGACCTGCCAGCAGAGGTGACACGCCAGCACAGGTGACCTGCCAGCAGAGGTGACCTGCCAGCAGAGGTGACCTGCCAGCAGAGGTGACCAGCAAGCAGAGGTGACCCGCCAGCAGAGACGACCTGTCAGGTCACCTCAGGAAACATTCCTATTATTATTTCAAAATAAATTATCTCTTATTTTTATTTGGTTTGAAGCTTTATTTTAACGACATTGTGGAGCAGGAGGGAGAGGGCTGGGAGGAGGGCAGGGAGGAGGGCAGGGAGGAGGGCAGGGAGGAGGGCAGGGAGGAGGGCAGGGTGGAGGGCAGGGAGGAGGGCAGGGAGAAGGGCAGGAGGAGGCGGGAGAGGGCGGGAGGAGGGCAGGGGAGGCAGGGAGGGAGGGAGGGAGGGCAGG
>NC_069399.1:92519281-92552227 GCF_026875155.1 Cherax quadricarinatus | reverse complement strand
TATCACAAGAGCGTTCTAATCGTGCACGATGTGTTATTATGACTTTTCCCCTTTTTTTAAATTTTTATATTTATCAGATTTCAGGATCATGTCTTACACAAGCTAAACTTTTCATGTTTGATACTAAACCTGACAAATTGAAAAAGTATTACCATTATTTATTTTTTTCGTGGGAGAAGGGGGAAAAATCTTCTGATGTTATAAATTCAGTAATGTATAAACAGTTTAATAAGACTTACAAAACACTACGACGCACTCATTTGCAAATATTAAGGTGCTTCGTAATTTATATTAACTACAGCAACAATGATATAAAGTTACAAGTAAAGGCTGCATGTAAAGTTACCAAAATTTAAAAAAAAGCTTATCAGAAATATCAGCAATTCTGGAAACTTACCAGCAATGAAACCCAGTTATAAGTTTTTTCTCTCAAATAAATGAAACCAACAAAACACCAGCAACAGCATCACTCTGAGTTGTCACTACCAACCAGACAACTAAATTTTCTCTTGGATCATATTGCATAATTTTTTTTTTCGTATTCCTCTGTACGTTGTCTTCACTCTTAATCTTTCAAACAGTCTCCACTATCAAGTCGACTGAGCAAATTAACCTCAAACCAAACCAATAAATGTCTGCCTGTCAAGCTACCCGTACGACTTGTGTCTCAGTGTTTATTTTCCTGGAGTCAGTTTAGGTTTCATCCCGATACTACCGTTCAGCTCCAGCTGACGTAAGTTATGTTGAAGGACGGGTATAATGCAACGGTTCTATAGAGGAATACCTACCTCGAGGATATTCCTGGGGTCAAGGCTCTCCCGTACCCCGCGCGCCGGTCCATGACCAGGCCTCCCAGTGCATCAGGGCCAGATCAACCAGGCTGTTACTGCTGGGCGCATTTAGTTCGACGTATGAACACGTTGAATACACCTGTATCACGGAGGCGCTATTGTAGGCCTGTTGTAGGTCTGTTGTAGGCCTGTTGTAGGCCTGTTCTAGGCCTGTTCTAGGCCTGTTCTAGGCCTGTTGTAGGCCTGTTGTAATAAACATGTACTACAGATAATATGATGTATTTTATGGGTATGTGTTTAATGTGATGAATTTCATTATGAATGATCATGAATGATTGTGATAGTGAGTGATCATGAGAGTAATAATAATGAGTGATCATGATAGTAATAATAATGACTGATCATGAGTGATAGTGATGAGTAATCATGAATGATAGTTATAATAATAAGTGATAGTGATAATGAGTGATCATGAATGACAGTGATAAAAATGAGTGATAGTGATAATGAATGATCATGTTTGATTTTAAAAATCTCAGTAGTAGAACCAGTTCCTAGAAACCCAGTTCCCAGAAACCAGTTTTCCAGTAGATGACTCACTCCCAAACCCGTCTGTGTGTTTCCATGATTTTTAAATTCATGTTGTGCTGACCATAGCTTTTTTTTGAATCCCTTACCGCTAGGACTTGTGAGTCAGTCTGAGTTAGGGGCGGGAGGAGGCAGGTGGTGTTGGCGTTTCCCCATATTCCCCTTTATATATTTATTTTCTACCCCCTAGTGAGTATTTTTCCCCCACCCCACGAAATCAAAAACCCAACCCTGACAATAAAGGGGAGTGTCTTGAGTGATCATTGGAATGAAAATAAAATTTTTGGGGATCATGAGGGGGTAGTTTTAAAGAAATGATAGTAAAATGATGAGGAATCTGAGTGATAGTGTTTAAATAATGAGGGGACGTAAAAATTAGTGGTGATCATGAGTGACGGTAAAAACAGTGGGATCATGAGTGCATTTAATAACAGTGAGTGATCTGAGTGACAGTAAAAAACGGGTTAAAGTAAATCAGAGTGCCAGTAAAACGTGAGTGATTTGAGGGGACTTTAATTGACATTTTGAGGGGATATGATTGACAGTAATAACGTGAGGGATCAGGGGGCATAAAAACCGTGAGTGACCCATGAGTGACAGTAATAAAAAGTGGTGACATGAGTGCCAGTAACAACGTGGTGATCATGATTTGACAGTAAAAAACAGTGGTTTTTCATGGGACAGTAACAACAGTGAGTGATCATGATTTGACAGTAATAACAGGAGTGATCATGAGTGACAGTAAAAAACAGGGTGATCATGAGTGACAGTAATAACAGTGGGGGATCTGGGGTGAAGTAATAACAGGGAGTGTTCAGGGTGCAGTAATAACGTACCCCACCTAATTGTGGTTGCGGGGGGTCGAGACTCGTCCGGCCGTCTTTCATTGATGTTTAACTGGGTCCTTCCCTTTTCTGCTCCATGAGTTTACCCATCCCTCTTTTTAAAAAACTTGTATGGTTTCTCCCTTTTACTAAAGCTTGCCAAAACTTTTCCATTTTCCTAACAACTCTGTAGTCAAGAAATACTTCAAAACTTTCTTTTTGATCATTGAGTCTTCGGGTTTCCCAATTGGGGCCCCTTGTTTCAAATGCCCCATCTCTGGAACACCCTGTCCGGGCCCCCTTTTGTTTTTCCACCCCGTATTTTGTTGTCTTTTTCCCGGGTCCCCCCTGCCCTCCTGCCTCCATTTGTCGTCAGGCGTTTCCCCTTTACCTTCTTCGTGGGACATTCCCCTTAGTTTCGGGAAATACCCCTTGTTGAAAAACCTTCGCATTTCCCTCAAATTCCTTGAGTGTTTGCCCAGGTGGGGGTTTCCGAACGGGGGCCCTGCTTTCTCAGTTGGGCCTGACGTAAAAGTTTATAAAGCCCTTAAAACGTTTTCCTTAAATGGGGTTTTTTTTTCCGGAAACGTATTCTCAGGTTTGCCGGGCCCCATATGCTGCGCATTTTTCTTTTTGATGTGTATTCTGGCGAGTACTGGTATTAAACTCCCCCCTTTGTTTCTTTCTCCTTAAGTGGGGTTTTTGAGTTTTGGGGCCGCCTACCCTTTTCTCTGTCTGCGGTCTTTTTTTGCCCTTCCCCGTTTTTTAAATGACTTTGATTTTGGGGGGGTTAAAGTTAGGAGCCAGTTTTGGGGCCACGCGTTAAACCTGTCCGGTAAAAATAAGTAAGATAAGATAAGATTTTTTGTTTGGATTTTTAAAACCCCCGGGGGGTTAGCCACTCAGGTAAACCCAAAAAAAGGGCGTGCGTCATCGAGGACGTCTAACTTATTTCCCCTTGGGGGCCTTTAAACTTGTCCCCCCGGGTGGGACCAAAACCCCGTCGACTAAAAACCCAAAGGGACCTATTTGCTTTCTAGGTGAACGGGCAACAGGTTTTTAAGGAAACGGGGGAAACGAACCCCGGGCCCCCGTTTTGTGAAGCGGGGGGCTTTAAACACCCGGGGCCCTTTGCCACCAAACCCCCAAAACCCGGTCTCTTTTTGCCCCGTTTATTCCCCATCTGATTTAAAATTTTCCCCATTTACTTGCCTCATCTGCAAAAAGGGGAATTCGGGGTTTTTTCCCCTTTTGTATGAGTGACAGAAAAAAACAGGGAGTGATCATGAGTGACAATAAAAACCGTGAGTGATCATGGTGGGCAATTTAAAAACAGTGAAGTGATCTGAGTGACAATAATTTCAGTGAGGATCATGAGTACAAAAAAAACCGTGAAATGATCATGAGTGCAATTTAAAAAAGTGAGTGATCAAGAGTGAAATTAAAAAACAGTGAAATGTCATGAGTGACAGAGAAAACATTTTAAAAAGAAAACAGGGGGCATCATGGCCGATGGTTGGGCCTTCAAGGGGTGATGTTTCCCTCAGTGATGGTTGGGGTTTTAAACCCGGGAAAGGAAAATCTCAAAACTTTATTACCTTTCCCCTTCTCCAGACCCCCACGGATAAGGGGCTCACCCCTTTTAGTGAAGAGAATGAAGGGGATTACTACTAATGCCCCAAAATTTTACTATTTACCAAATTTAAACGGGCTTTCTATACTAAATGCTTTCTATAGTTTTTTTCTATACTACTCTGCTGACTACTACTACTTTCCCTTTTACTAATATTTTCTACTGTTACTACTACTATTACTTCTGCTATTCTTTTATTTACTACTTTTCTTTCTATTGTTTTTATGCTATGCTTTTACAAAATTATTATTATTTTACTACTACTACTATTCTAAACTACTATAAAAATATTGTGTTATTTGTTTATACCCGTAAGTTTGTAGTACCACCCCTACAAACATATTGCTATACTATTTGTTTATATCTATGTTAGTGTGACTTTCAAGTGCCATCCGTCGTTAAAATATTCGTTTGTTTGAGGGGGAGCTTTAATCAATGTGGGTTTATTCACCCAAAAAGGGTGAAACAATATATTTTTTTTTTTCCCCCGTGGCTGTGCTTTTCAGCGCGTTTCGGGTGCTGGCCCTTCTGGGGCTTCATTTCAGGGCATCCAGGCGTTGAGCATGTTCTGAAGCGTCCTTTCAGCGCGGGCACCAGAATGAGCGTGTTCTAACGGCTGATACCAAGGGCGTAAAAACCCTGGAAAACTGAAATTAAACCCCCCAAAGGGGGCAATTTAAGTAGGGAAAGTTGAAAATTTTGTGGTGCCCTGAAGGGAAGGCGGAGAGAGAGAAGAAGAAGAGAGAGAGAGGTGTGTGTTGGTGTACTCCCCTGTTCACCTATTTATTTTGCAGGGGGTAAAATCACAGCCCCGGGCCCCCCGCTCTTTTCTCGTTTAGGTCCCTTCTTTGTCCATAAGCTTAAGTGGTGTAGTCCCCTAATTGTGGTTCGGGGGCAATCATGCACCTGCCCCGCCTTTCAATGATCGCTACTGGGTACCCTCTCTCGCTCCATGAGTTTTACCATACCTCTTCTTAAAGCGTGTATGGCCCCTGCCTCCACTACATCACTTTTCAACTACTCCCCTTCTTTGACAAATCATCTAAAAAGTATTTCCAAACACCCTGATCATTGAATTATCAAATTTTCAATTGTGACTCCTCTTTGCTGTGTCCCACTGGGAACCCTGTTTCTGTTCACTTTCCGTTTCCTTCATTATTTTATTGTGGGTATCAATCCCCCCCATCTTTTTCCCCCCCCAGGTCGTCAAGTCGATTTCCCCCTTGCCCTTCCATGCCCCTTAGCTCCGGGACTTCTTGTTGCAAACCTTTGCACTTTCTCAAATTTTTTCTGCGTGCTTGAAAGTGGGGATTCCAAATGGCGTGCATATCCAAATGAGCCTAGTACCGTTTACGGGGCCCTGAACGACCCTTTACTGAGCATTTTGGGTTTGCTAAGCCCCCATATGCTGCAGCAGTTATTTGTTATGTGCGCCTCGGAGAAGAGGAATTAATCCCCCCACGATCCTTTTTCCCTTGAATGAGGTTCTGTCTTCATTCACATATATCAAAACAGCAGGGGCCCCGGGACTGACCACTGTGGAACCCCGTCGTCACGGCCCCACTTGACATTCGGCAGTCCCATGATCACGGGCCCCCCCTGTCAGATATTCTCTGATCCATTGCGTGCCTTCCCTTTTGTACCTCCCTGGTCATCCAGCTTTTTTCAGTAACTCTTGTGTGGAACTGTGTCCAAAAACCTTCTACGGGGCCCCAAAAAAGTAATCCCCACCCCTCCTTTGTTTTACTGCTGTCATTTGCCATAGAACTCCAGGGGTTGTAAACATTTTTCCCTGTCCCTAAACCGGCTTTTTTGAAAAACTCATTCCTTTTTAATGTACCATATCTTCTCCGAAAATCTTCTTTCTGCTTTGATACTAAAATATAGTGACACTGGTCGTATTTTAAATGTTTATATCCTTTAAAAACCCTGGAAACTTTGTGTCTTCCATACTTCATGTAGCGCACTGTTTCGATAGATTTTTTTGAAGATTGTTGTTCTTAGGGCACCAGAGTGCCTTTTCTCCCTCTCTTGGACCTGGAGAGATGTTTCCTGCACCATCGCCTTTGAGGTATCTAATTTTTTTTAGCAGCCTCTCACTTCCCCCTTTTTATATTATTGTGCCCGAATTTGAGGGTTCCCCCACTACTTAACTATCTGAATTTCTTTCGTCTCCTCTGTGGAATATTTCCCTTAAATTGATGTTGACCTCCTCACTACTTCAGGTGTTTTTTGATTTCCCCCCTTCCCTTTCCCTCACCTGATACCTGTCCTTGACTATCGTTTTCCCCCCTGATAAATAACAAAAATTTGGCTTTTGCTGCTATTCATTTTCGTATTGTTGTTGGGGCCCCCTTCTTACCTGGCATTTCTTTCTGGCTCTTCGACTGCTCTCCTTTTTCTTTGGGTCTTTGCCTTCTACACTTCTTTTATTCTTAGCACATTTTTTTTTGGTCTTTTTACACCTGGGAACCAAGGACCCCTTTTCCTTCTCATTGTTTCTGTTGCCCTTTGGGACAAACCCCTTCTCGCTTTTGCTAATTTGTCACTTTCCATCATCTCATTTACTGACTCCCTGATTCTCTGTCCATTGAAACCCGTGAAAAATTCCTCCTGTGTAGTCCCCGTCTTGTGGGTTTTGTCCAGCCCTTCCTCTTTCTTCCCATGTAACTCTACTATGTAATGAAATTCAGAACCAGGCATCAGCCCCGAGGGGTCCTTATAGTGTTTTCCTCAATACTCCCTACCAAAGTGAAAAATTTGGGGCAGTTCACTACTTCATCTCTTTCTTTTGGGCCCCTTTGGCCCTTACCCCTGTGCAACCCTTGCTCTCGTACCCACATATTCTTGCCTTGACCTCCTCTCTTCGTGGTGGGGGGTTTTATATCATGCAATCATACCTTGGTCCTTAGTCTGAAGTTTTCCCCTTTTTGTAGTTCCTTCCTTTCCCGTCTCCTCTCTCCACTTCTCAAAAACCCCTTTTTTTTTTTTTTGTTTATGATCATGCCACTCCTTACCCCCTCTGTTCCCCCTGTCTTTCCCTTTGAAACGATATCCAGTTGGAAAAAGGCTCTGTTATCATTTTTGACTTTGTTTCTGTGAGCATACGATGTTTTGGGGAGCTTCTGTGATTTTTTCTGCCATCCCCCCACTTATTCATTATTCCATCAGCTTGGGGCACCATAGTTCAGTTTTCCCCTCCAACATGTATCCGGGGGGATTTTGGGGCGGGGGGGTGAGGGACCGGCAGGGGGGTTAGGGGTTTTACAACGTAGGTTTGGGGTGGGGCCCATGTGGAGTGTGGTTTTTTGTTCGTTAGTATGCTTGGGTGCAGGGTTCTAAGAGTCCTGACAAAATCTATGGCTGAAAAATACTTCATAAATCCTTTTGACTCAACGATCTTCAATTTCCCAAATTTTGACCCCCCTTTCCCTCTCTGGAACCCCGTCTCGTCCACTTTTTCATTCCCATAGTATTTTTTTACGTCGTTTTCATGTCCCAAACCCATCCCTCCGTCCCCCAGTTCGCAGGCCAATTTCCCTTTAAAATTTTTTGTAGGACTACCCCCTTTGCTTCGGGGCTATCTTCTTCAAACCTTTGCACTTTTTTTAATTTCTTTACATGCTGACCAAATGTGGGTTCCAAACTGGGTTGCATACTCCGTAAGGTCGACATACATGTGACAGAGTCTTGAGGGGTTCCTTACTGAGGACAGAATAATTATTGGTTTGCCGGGGCCTATATGGTTCAGCTTATTTGGTTGATGTCACCTAGGAGATGTGCCGTATTTTTTTTCACGCCAAGATTTTTCCCTAAGTGAGGTTTGCAGTTTTGGGGCTCCCCATCCTTTCTCTGTCGTGGTATTTTTGCCCCTTTCCCCATCTATGACTTTGCAATTGGGGGGGAAAATTCCAGGGGCCCGTCCGGACCAGACCCGCAGCCTGTCCCCGGTCCCCTTTGCAGTCCTGTCTATCCTCATCCAATTGAATTCTCCTCATTAATTCCATCATTGTAAACAGGGGGCATTCTGAGTTTTTCCCCCTTTGGGCCCGGGCCTAGGATGACCCCCATGGGAAAACCCCGCTCATCACAGGCGCCTACCGACACCTCGACATACCGACTATTGTTTCCTCTCTGCATTTTTCGATCCATTGCAATCCTTTTCCGTTTTGTGCTTTTGCACTAATCTTTGTGTGGAACTGGTTCGAAAAAACCTTTTTGCAGTCCAAGGAAATGCAAAGTCCCCCCCTCTCCTCTTCTCTTTCTTCGTTAACTTTTCATAAAAACCCCTAAGTTTGTGACACCGAATTTCCCTTCCTTTAAACCGTGGGTTTCGTGTATAAGCTCGTTCCTTCTAGGTGCCCACCCCTCTCCTCCTGAAATCTTCTCCAAAAATTTTCATATTATACATTCAGTGATTTGGTTTTTTTAATTTACTGCCTCGTGTCTATCACCTTTCTTAAAAGTTTAGACTACATTTGCAGTTTTCCACACTTCAGGGATTTGCCCCAGTTTCAAAGGATGTGTTGAAAAATTTTGATAGTGGTACACACACATCTCTGCCCCCTCCCCCAGGGCCCATGGAGAGATTTTTTTGTCCCCCCCCTTTTAGGTATTTAGTTCACTTTGCGGAATTTACCCCCCCTCCCCTCCGTTTTTTTTTTCGTCCAGCCTTGTTGGGGATCCCTTTTTTGGTGTACCCCCCCTATTTTGGTTTCTGGATCCTTTCCCGTTTACTGTAAATTCTTCTTTAAAATCTTTTTTAGCTCCTCAATACCCTCTGTCTTTCTTGTGAAATCCCAACCTTTGTCCTCAGCCTAATTATCTGGTTCTTGACTGATTTTCCTCCTGATGTGGCTATACAGCAGCTTTTGGGGCAGGGGTTAGCTTTCGATGTATGTCATTTTCGTTTTTCCACTTGGCCTCCCTCCTTTAACTGTCATATTCATTTCCAGCTTTTCGCTAATCCCCCTTTTTTCGGGGCCCTTTTCCTTCGTCTTTTTCCATTCCTAGTGCATTTGTTTTTGTTCCGCACTTTGGGGGAAACCGGGGGGTCGCTTGGGTTTTCCCCCTTTTTGCTGATCCCCATTGGAAAGAACCTCTCCTCTCCCCCCCCTCATTTTTTTGCAATAGTCCACCATTTGTGTACCGATTTTTTTTCCCCCCAATTTTCTTTTCCCCTGAAACCCCTTTCAGGAAATTTCCCCATGTCTATTATCCCCACTTTTTTTTTGGTTCTTTTATCCTTTTCCCTTTCTTCCTTTTTTCCCCCTTAATTCTACTATGCATTTGAAACCCAACCCCTGGGACACTAGCCCGAGGGGTTTTTATGTGATGTCCCCAAGCCCCAACTACTCAAGTGAAAACGATTCCCTCTTTTCTGGTTCATCCCCCCTCTCTCTGGTTTTGGTCCTTAACATATTGAAATGAGGTTTTTTAATACCCCCCCTCATTTTCCCCTTTTTCCTTTTTTGGGGTCCTCGTTTGTGACCCCGGGTTTTTTTCCCAGTCAATACCCTTGTGATAAAAATAAACCATAACAATTTAACTTTTGCCCTGCCCATGTACCCTTTTTCGGCCCATCTAAAAAGCTGGGGTTGTGCCCAAACCATTGCCTGTTGTTCATTCACTTTTCTTTTTTGGGTCCTCTGTTTTCGGGGCGGTTTGTACATTACTGAAAATTAAAACCACTTTGGGGCCCCCAGAGGGAATTGTACCACTGTTTTGTCCCTTTCCCCTTTCTGCCCCATTCCTTCCTTTCCCTCCAACCCCCCACTGGCTTTTTAATGAGAAAATGAAAAACTCCTCCTCCTTTCTGCCCCCCTTATTTTTCTTTCAGGATCTGTATCCGAGGGGAAAGATCGCATTCTTTAAATTTTCCTGTGAGTTTAATTTTGTGAGTGCTATGGGGTTGGTGACGTCTTAAATTCTTTCATCCCACTCCTCACACTTATTTGTTTTTTGCCCTGATTTGTGTACCAAACCTTCAATTCCTTTCAAAATTTGTGGCTGGGGGGTATTGGGGTTTTCGGAATCAGGCGACCCGGCCAGTACAAAGGGGAGTTGCGTGAAAGTGGAGTTTGTGGTGGGTGAGGTTGGGGGGCGTGGGTTGGTTTTGAGTTTTTGGGGTTTGTTGCTTAGTTTCCGTGGGGCTGTGGGGGTTGAAGGGCATTCTGTTGGTGGGGCTGAGGGAGGTTGGGGATTTGACCCTTTCCCCCATTCTTTTTTCTCCCGCCCTTCTCCAACCAGCCCCTCTTTCCTCCTTGCATCTTTTTACCCTCTCTTTCGTTTCTTTTTTCTTGTTTCTGTTGCAGTGAGGCACACCCGCCATTAATCGAAGTGTCCCCTTTTTCCCTGCTTTCTCCTGCAACGATTTTTTTTCCCCAAATTTCTGATTGGAAAAAACACTTTAAGGTTTCCCGTTTCTTCCATTTGCAAACCCCCATTTCCCCCAAAAATTTTACAAATGGGTCAAGTCGTTTCCTTTCCCTTTTTGCTTTCAGATACTATCAATCACTGTTTTTTTTCCCCTGCCCCTTGGGTTTATTGTTTTCCCCTTCGACTTACTGGACCCCTGAACAAAAAACGACTTTTCCCTTTTATCCCCCCTTTCATTTCCCTTTGTATACCTGATCTTTATTTAAAAAAAACCCTTTTTTGCAGCTTTCCTTTATTCAAAACCCCCCCTCTTTCTGTTTTTTCCCCATAACCCCGTAGCCCCGTCATTTTTTCCCCCGTCTTTTCCCGGGGACTTCTGTTTGGGCTGTTAAGGCCTCTACAATGCTTAAACGCTTTTTGTATCCTTCTTCCCATCCTTGTTACTAGTGTGCCCCTTTTGTCTTTTCCCGGGCTCCACGGTGGTCTGATAGGGTATCTGTGTATGGCTTAACTCCATCGTTTCCTTCAGTCCCCTCAACTGTTATTGGTGTACCCCTCCCTTTTCCCGAGCTCTGCAAGTGCGTGTGTGTGTGTTGTGTGTGTGTGTGTGTGTGCGTGTGTGTGTGTGTGTTTGTGTGTACTCACCTAGTTGTACTCACCTAGTTGAGGTTGCGGGGGGTCGAGTCCGAGCTCCTGGCCCCGCCTCTTCATGATCGTACTAGGTCACTCTCCCTGAGCCGTGAGCTTTATCATACCTCTGCTTAAAGCTATGTATGGATCCTGCCTCCACTACATCGCTTCCCAAACTATTCCACTTATGACTACTCTGTGGCTGAAGAAATACTTCCTAACACCCCTGTGATTCATCTGTGTCTTCAGCTTCCAACTGTGTCCCCTTGTTACTGTGTCCAATCTCGGGAACACCCTGTCTTTGTCCACCCTCGTCAATTCCTCTCAGTATTTTGTATGTCGTTATCATGCCCCCCCTTATCTCTCCTGTCCTCCAGTGTCGTCAGGGTTTTTTCCCCTTAACCTCTCCTCGTAGGACATACCTCTTAGCTCTGGATAGTTCTGTTGCAAACCTTTGCACGTTCTCTAGTTTCTTTACGTGCTTGGCTAGGTGGGGGGTTCCAAACTGGGGCCGCATCTCAATATGGGCCTAACGTACACGGTGGTACAGGGTCCTGAATGATTCCCTTTTTAAAATGTCGGAATGCTGTTCTGAGGGTTTTCTAGGCGCCCATATGCTGCAGCAGTTATTTTTGGTTGATGTGCGCTTAGGATGGCCTGAAAGTTATACTCACCCCAAGATCTTTTCCTTGAGTGAGGTTTGTAGTCTCTGGCCCCTAGGACTGTACTCCCTCTGCGGTCTTCTTTGCCCTTCCCCAATCTTCATGACTTTGACTTGTGGGATTGAACTCCAGGAGCAATTTTGGACCCGGTCTGCGCCCGTCCAGATCCCTTTGTAGTTCTGCCGGGTCTTCGATCGAGTGAATTCTTCACATCAACTTCACGTCATCTGCAAACAGGGACACCTCAGGTCTATTCCTTCCGTCATGTCGTTCACAAATCCCAGAAACGCACTGGTCCAGGACTGCCCCCGTGGGCCCCCGCGGGTCAAGGTCCCCCTCTGAAAACCTCGCCACGTACATGACCCCCGGGCTGTTTTGGGGGACAAGTTTTTCCCTGATCCATTGTTGCCTTCCCCTGTTACCCCTGCTTGGTTTTTCCTTTTTTTGCCCCAAATTTTTTTGTGTGGAACGGGGTCAAACGCCTTTTTTGCATTTCCAAAGGAAAAGCAATCCACCCCCCCCTCTCTTCTCTTGTTTTAAATGCTTTTCCCCAAAGGGCATAGAACTCCATGGGTTTGGGGGAACATAAATTTCCCGCCCCTTTGAAACCAGTTGGCTGCTGTTGATGAGATCTTTGTTTCTAGATTTTCCCAAACCACTCTTCTTTTTTGGATAACTTCTGTGGTGGTGGTGTGGGGTTGGGTGTGTGTGTGTGTCTTGGTTGTGGGGTGAAACTGTTTTTTCTTTCTGTGTTTCATTTGGGTTGTGCTGTGTTTCACTCAGGGGGAGGCTGATGGGGGTTACAAAAAAAATCCCCCATGCCAGAAACCAATGTAAAATTGAAAAGGCTGTTTTAAGCCCGGGGAGGGGCCTGTGGAACATTTAAATTCAAAAAACCTGAAAAACCTGCTCCCCAAAAAAACATATTATTCCCTATAAAATGGTTATATTATTACCTTTTTTTTTTTAAAGGGGTTTTAAACCCAGTAAGGCGGGGGGGAAGGGAAATCGGTCAGATGACCAAAAGCCCAAAGTGCGGGTCCACGGATTATTTTTGGCATAATCAAAAGGCAAACTTTTAAAAAAAATTTTTTTGTCAGATGTTTTAATTTTTAACAAAGGGGCAAAAAGAAAAACTCATCTAATGGCGGGTTATGGATTTGGTTCAGCTTGGCTCCTCTCCGTGGTCCCCTACTGGGTTTCGTTTTCTGTCTCACTTTTTCCCGTCTGTTTGTTTCTCTCTTTTCCCCTTTCCCTCGCTGCTTTCACCCCCAAAATTACCTATTCAAAAAAACTCACTGAAATTTTTCCTCTTCCACTTTTTTGTCTATGTGTTCCACTTGCTGACCACCCTAAGGCTAAAAATTTTTCCGATAAAATTTACTAAATCTGGGTCTTAACCCCCAAACAAAATGGTTATAAAAAAGGCCAAAGAAAAACCCAAAAAAAGGGTTTTACAGGAGTTCATTTTGGTTTTTAAACAACAGTTCAGTTATTTTTGAAGGCAAATTTAAGAAATTTGCTTAAAAAATCTGGCATCGGGTTTTCATTAATAAGATATCTTGACTTTTCCCAAAATTTGTTTTTATACTGCCCTATCTCTATTTTCCTGAATAAGTGACATTTTAAAACATAAAGGGGTTCCAACCGAAAACCCATAATGTGGTCACTTATTTTCCCAATTTTTTTGCCCCTCATGGGGTGGTCTGTAAAGTTTCCCAAAAGTACTTGAAACCCAAGGGCCAAACCCCTTGGCCATTAAAAAACATCAGTCAGCCCCGGGCAGTGAACAAAATGGGCAAAGTTAGGCAACTTTTTTCCCAAAAAAGTTTCGCCTACACATAGGCTTCTTTTTTCGTTAAAAGGAAAGGACGGAAAAGAAAATTTTCCCAACCCCTACAGCAAATACAAAAATTGTGCTCCCCTAAATTCTCTCGGGCCCTGCCCTTTGGGGTCATTTGGGAAGTGTCTACGGGGGAAGGGGGAACGTGGGCCGGGCAGCCCCAAACCCGGTAATGCACCAAAGGGGGCTGGGGAAAACCATTCGGTCAAAATGGGCAAGAGCTCCTCTGTCCCGTTCAACACCCGGGCGCAGTGGGGGAACCCTAACGTAGGCGGGGTTTGGAAACCCTCGTTCCCCTGGACTGGGGGCCGAAAATTGGAGGGGGCACCCTGGGGGTGCCCGCCTTCCCAAAAAAGGGGCCCTCCGGATTCCCCAGGGGGGGGAAAGGGGCCCCGGGGGCCGCCCCAGCCCCAACAGCGCAAGGTGATGGGGGACGCCATGTGGCTGTGTCGGGGTTGCAGTCCTAGCAGCCCCCATCTGCACCCATCATTGCCAGGGTACCCACATGGCTGGGGACCCGTTTGGTACCCCGCGCCCCCGGGGGCCCAAAGGAGTCTGCAGGTCCCCCCGGATGGTGTGTTTAAAGTGTATGTTGCCCTTTGGCTCTCGTGCAAAACCCTTGGATTGCTGCCTTGGAATAAAACCGTGGATGATGGGGGGTGCTGATGGTCTGAAAAAGAAACCCCCAAGCTTGTTGGTTTCCCAAAGAGTTCGGCCCTGGAGGTGGTGTGGCCCGGGGAGGCCCCAAACCCTGTTGCCAATTGCGGGGAAAACACCCCAGCCCCTGTGGGCCTCCCACGGGGGGTCTCTGGAGCCATCATGTAAAAGGGCACAAAAACCCTGGGCCTTCCGCCCCCACAATGCTACCCGAGGCAAGGTGGTGCAAAATGCCCCCGGGTGCAATGCCTCTTGCTGCTGGTAGGGTTGTCCGCCACCGCAAACGGGGTTTTTCCCAAGGGGGGGGCCACCGTGTAGTTCGCTGCGTCTTTCGCCCCCTCCCCCTGGAGCAATGTCTTGGGAAAGGGGTTTTCCGGGTGTGGCATCTGCAAACCGACCAAAACCATCGCCGGCCTGGGGTTTGCAGTGGAATAAACCTTTCCCCGGGGACCCGTAAACCCTTAATCGTTTGTCACCCCCTGGGATTTCGGAGTTTCCTTTGCAATCCTCCTGGCGCTACCAGTTGGGAATCCTGTCTTAAAAGGGGCTGTAGCTGCACCTAAAGGTTCAGAGCCCTGAAAGGGGCCCACCTGGGGCCCCCCCGCAGGGCCCCGTAAAGCTGTGTTCTGGTTTGACACAGAGGGATTTTGATGTTTTGGGGGTCGGGCCCCGTAAACCAGGCAAGTGCCCCATATCAACAAAGGGAACGTTTTTCCTGGATGTGGGAACAACCTCATGCCCTCGGGGCCGGGCCCCCAAAACCCTGGGGTTGGGCCCATGGCCTAAATCCCCCGGGACCCTTTGCAGAGCCCTTTTCCTTTAATGTGGTGCAAAATTTTTCGGGAAGGGTAAAGGTGCCTTTCAATGTAGATGCCAAGGTACCTATAACTTTTGAACCCACTCCAGGTCAAAGCCCAGGCCCCGCACCTTGACGGGCCCCTTTTGGTGCGAAGGACATGGTTTTGGGATTTTGCGGGCAATATCTTGATCCCAAGGGGAACGGCAGGGGGAAAGGGCCAGCAAAACGAGGTCCCCTTGGGCACGCTGCAAAAGGGGCGCTTCCTGGGAAACGAAAGTGCCGGGGTCATCGGCATAGCTGAGGGGAGGGTTTCCCCTTTGGAGAAAGGCAGGACACCGCTGATCATCATACTTTAAAAACAGGGTGGGACTAAGCACCCCCCCCTTTTGGAGGGGCCCGTTTTTCCAGGGTTTGAGGAAAGAGGCTTGCCCC
Organism: Cherax quadricarinatus; assembly: GCF_026875155.1. Classification (NCBI taxonomy): domain Eukaryota; kingdom Metazoa; phylum Arthropoda; class Malacostraca; order Decapoda; family Parastacidae; genus Cherax; species Cherax quadricarinatus. Next base: position 92,536,990 of record NC_069399.1, on the reverse strand, counting down.
GGGAACCCGCCCCCCGGGCCCCCTTTGCCCCGGGATAGGAACGAACCCATAAAAAGCAACCTCCTTTAACCCCCCTGGGGGCCCAAGAGGGAGAGGATGGCAGGTGCACTGGTAGCTAAAAAAAAGTTTTTCCTCGGGGTCAAAAAAGAAAAAAAATTTTGGGTTTGGGGGCGTCCGACCCAATGCCGGTCAGTAGAGTGGTAAAAAGGGTTTTGAAAGTGGGCCCCCTCCTTGGTGAAAAATAGAGGTATTTTTGAGGAGGGCCCAAACTTCCCCCTCAGGCGCTCCAACAAACCAAACCCCTTTTAGACACCTTCGAGATTCCCAATGGTGAGGGGATGGGTCTTCCCCCCTGCCAGGAACCCCAGGCTTAGGAAACGGGAAAGATGTAAACCTCCTTCCCTACGACAGGGGGTTTGCCCGGTCGCCCAAATCTGGGGAAAGAACTTCCCCGGCCCGCTGAATGTTTCCCGAAAGGGGCCCGACCGAAATGATATGCCATAGGTGGGTTAAACCCTCATGCCCCGAGCAGTGTCCCCGATTAGATGGAAGGTGCCTGGAGCTCCCGGTCATGAAGGGCTTCATCTGTGGGCATCCCCAGCCTATCATGCGCTTGGGATCACCATCACCCTTCTAGGGAAAGGGGGGTGGCTTTGGGGGTCCTGGAGAAATTTATGGGAGTTGAGCCATGGGCCCCCGGAGGTGGGAAAAAGGGCCACCAGAGCTCTGCCCCCGTTGCGGAGGGCTGGGTTAAAAAAAGGGCCCCACTGCGACGCGCCCCTGGCCAATCGTAACTTGGGCCCAAAAAAACAATTTAAAGGGGGAGGGGTAGTTTAAGGAGGCACACCACTCGAACCCTTTAGCCTCCCGGGCCCTGTGTGAAAACATGGCGTGTTTCCGCACCCTTTCCCTTTGGGAAGCTTGGGCTCAACCGTGGGATTACCTGTGCATCTTGCGTACAAAAAAATTTTATGCGGTTGGGTTTTGTTCCCCGATGTCCCCATTGGGAAAACCCCCCAGTCACTTTTTTATGACCCTCCGCCTGTTTAAATTTTGGTTTTCGCCTCCCTGCACATGGGGAAGGGCCCCCTGCAAGCTTTTTAGGGCCCCCTCTCTGGGCTTCGGGGGGGGGAGACCTCCCCCCACCAAGCTCAATACCTCCGGGAAGGGACTGCCAGTCGGCCTTTTTTAAAATTTCCCTCGGGGGGGAGGGTGGGGGGGGAGCGGGCACCCCTGGACCATCCGAAATGACCCCTTTCAAAGTGGGTCAATGGGGAGGCGGGGTGGACCCCCTTTTCGCCCCTTTGGAGCAAACCCCCTAGAGTTTATTTTTTGACATCCAAGCGGCCACCCTAGTGATGGGTTTTGGGTCACCTTATTTAGGAGGGCGATCTAGGGGTCCTCCCCGCACAGCCGCAAGGTGCCTCCCAGTGCATTGGGGAGGGAACAGAAAAAAGGATTGGGGGGTGGGCATTGACATCCCCAGCCCCAACAAGACCCCCCGTGGGGCAAGTGTGCCACCTCTGAGTGGCAAGGGTGTAAACCCGGGGCTTCTGTAAAAATTTTTTAAAAACCCCGAGAGGTCCATTCCCCGGTGGGAGGTTTACAGGGCCCGAAAACTCACGCCCCCCCCACCGTTTGATGGGGTCAGTGGAGATTGAAAGGGGGGATATTGGGGCCTTACTTTGATCGCCCTGCCCCTGCCATCCCTTTCCCGGCCTGAAGGGAGGCGAGAATCCCGGGTACGGGCCCGCATTTGATTTCCCCCTCGGTGAGGGGTCCCTGAAAAGGAAACAACAACCTCATCCTGAAATGCAGCTTCAAACACTTAAAAGGAATTTTTTCCCCTGCAGCCCCACCCAAAAGTTCCCCTTTGGAAAAAAACTTTTAAGGGCCGAGGGTGGGTCCCCGATTTTCCTCTCTGCCGGGGGGCTCTTTGTCCGTTGTTTGGGGACCTGGGCCTCCTCCCTCCAGACTGGAAGGACTCCTGGAAGGGTGGCTTTAGTTCCATTTAGTCTTCCGTCCAGTAGGACCACGCCAGCATCCAAGACAGGAGTGCCTGCCGGCGCCCCCGCCCTGCCGACGGCAACAGGGCGACAGGGGGGCGGAGATGACCCCCCATGGTTTTTTTTCAGTCGATCCCGGGAAAAGGGTTCGCCCCTTACCCCCTGCAGGGATTGAGCTGGACGACCCCGAGGCGGGGGGGGGGTCACTTGGGGATTTTCTGGGTGGGGTGTCGGGCACTGCGCAGGGATAAACGGGGGGGCACCCCGGGCCCGGCTTTAGTGGCCAGGGCTTCCAATTCCCCCGGGGGGGGAACCTCTGGGGCCCGCGCTTGGCCCCTCCAGTAGGGGCCCTTTTCCCTTTGGGAAAGGCCGTGGCCCTATGGCAAGGGAAAGTTGGTTTCCCACCCGGGACCCGCTGGGCGTGGCCGGCCCGTGGCTGTTTTTTTTCCCCAAAGATTTTTGCCCTTTTTGGCCACCTTGCCATCTGACGCCCCAGTTGACCGCACTGCTGCAAACCAGGTCTCCCTCTGATGCCACCCAGGGAGCCCGTGCTGGGAACCGTGGTATTTCCCCCCTGCGGTATCCAGGGAACCGTGGTTTTGGGGCCCATGCTTTTACTGTTTCTGGGCAGTTCCAAGGCCCGGGTGGCCCTCGGGGGGGGTCCCGGGCCCTTCCCAGGGCGAACCTGTCCAGTGCTGCAAACCCTCACAGGGCACTCCGGTTCCAGGGATGGGGCCTCTTTGAGGGAGTTGGCACAAATTGGGCTCTGGCCCAAGGGCTTCGCAAGGGGGGAAAGTTTGAGGATTGCAATGCAGTCCTTTGAGGGTTTTTGTCCTTGCCCGCACACACCCCCCAAATTCTTTTCTCCTGGGGCGGGGGTTTTGCAAAATGATTGAACCCCCGGCAGTTGAAGCATTGTACTGGGGCCCGACAGGTTGGCGGGGGCTTGAATCTTCCCCCGACCCCAAAGGTCCAGGTGCGTGGGAAGTGGACCTTTGTGGTGGATCAGCACCCGGCGGGGGGGAAACCCTTTTTCAATTTGGGGTGAGTCCCCCTCCTTCCCTTTACAAAAATTGGGCACTTCCAAAATGGGGTCCATTTGGGGGGGGCACAGGGGGCGTTGGTAAAAGCACCCCCTTGTACCCCCGAAGCCCAAACAGTCCACCGGGTGGGATGGGTCACAACCAGCCCCCTTCCCAAATCCTCGAAAAGTCTTCGCCCGAGGAATGACCAGAAAACCCCAAATTCCCAAGGAATGCAGCGGGGAAAAAGAGGTGGGGGGGCCTTTCAAAACCTTACAAAACCCGTAGTTGGGAAACCTTTAATTTTTTGAAAAGGGCCCCGGGGTTTTTGTGCCGAGCTGAACGGGAACTCCCCCTTTTCCCCTGGAGTCCAACCAGTCCCCCCTCCACTGTGGAGGCCCAAAGCAATGGTGTAGGGACCCGGGGGTGGCTCCATCCCGACTTGAGGAGCTTTAATTTCCCCCGGCTTCCTTCCCCGACCCCCAAGGCCCTCTATGCAACTTTGTCCGGGGGTAAAAATTTTTTTTTAAAATTTTAAACCCACTGAAAGGCAGTCCTTAAAGCCCTATCAAAAAAACCCTAATTCTTTCAAAAGATTTTTTGTATGCCACCTTTCGCCTGGGAAAAAAACTTTTAGCAGTTTTTTAAAGTAAACCCCTTTCGTTTGTTCGGGCTTTTTTGGGTAGAGAGTTTTAGGAATTTGCACAGGTTTTGAAACACTTAAAAAACTTCATGGTTGCTGACCAAATTCCCCGACAGTCTTTCCCCACCAGATAGAACATTCATCAGAGAACATAACCTGATTAAAGCTGAGGAAGTTGCTGAGGCTGATGACCTGTATGCTGAGGCTCAAAATTTCCCTATAAAGACCTAAAGGGATCGAACCCTAAGGGCAAGGGTTTCATCAGCCCTTAAGAAATAAAACCCTCTACTGGAAAGTAAAATGACTTCTTTTATTCCTGTTTGTCATTTGTGTGGTGTTAAGGGACATAAACGTCCAGTTTGTCCTTCTAAAAAGGTCCAAAAATTTGGGAAAGATGTTTTAAAGACTTTTAATGACCAAGCACCCTTCTGTTCAGGAACAGTTAATGGATTTAAATGTATTACCATTTTACGAGACACTGGATGCACATGTATAGTCATTTCTGATAAAGCTGTTCCCTAACCTAAAAGAAACTCATTCCTCTGCTATACTTTCAGACTACTTGGGCCATACGGACACTTTTCCTATCATCCGTTGTTACATTAGGTCTAAATGGTTCACAGGATGGTCTGAAGCCGTACTAGCTCCCATCACTTCTTGCTCCGGACTAATAGGTAATGTAAAAGGTGCCATTCTTCTTTCTGAGATTGACCTTTCATCACCAAAGGTGGACATAAGCTTTTCAGATCCTCTTCCTGTAGAGTCAGAGAAACCCTCGAAAGTTCAGATAAGACAATGTCTCGTGAGATTCATGTGGGATTAAAAACCAGTGATGCTACTCTCGAAAGCGAGGAAAGTAGGATCACCAGTTCACTTGTTTAGATGAAAGTGAAGATATCCCCTCCGATACCATAAATGTCTTGACTAGGGCTCAGACCAAACCCCAGGCTTCTTCCTACTGTCCATCCTTTGGTTTTCCCTGACTTTAGCCTTTAGATATATCGAAGGACTCCTTTGTCAATTTACAACGTAATTGCCCTTCTCTTCAGAATTGCCAAAATGCCACTAAACAAAATCAAGTTATCCAAAGGAAAAACTTTTTCTAATATTTGAATAAAAAAAAAAGGTATCTTGTACAAGTCAGTATTCAAATTAAATTCAGATGAGAAGACTATTCCATCTTAGGTGTTCCAAGTCAATGCAGAGAGACTGTTTTTTAAAATGGCTCATGACCTGCCAGTGGCCGGACTTTTCTCGCACCCGTAAAACCTTAATTAAAATTGGGGAAAAACCTTTTTTTGGGCCCAAAAATGTCCTCGATGTCACTACCTATTTTTGATCGTGAAAAGTTTGCCAACTGTATCCTCCCGAGGTACCAGGCGAGTACCAAATGGTCAAAATGCCAGTCATTACGGTACCTTTTGAAAGAGTAGCTATTGACATCGTTGGTCTTTATCTCCACTTTCATCTGGGAGAATAGATATATATTAACATTAGTTGATTATGCTTCGAGCTTCCCTGAAGCCGCTCCCTTAAAAACCATAACTACTACAGAGGTGGCTGAACCCCTTTTGTCCATCTTCTCCAGGTGGGCATCCTAGAGAAAAAATTTTGTCGGGCCCGGGGGGACACAATTCACATTGACTTAATGCAACATCTATACCAACTTCTGGGAGTGAAGCATCTCTTCACCACACCCTTCATCCCAGCTGTAATGGGAGGATTGAGCGCCAGCATTCGATTCTAAAGTCAATTTTAAGGAAACTTTGCTCCCTTAACCTAAGGAGTGGCCATCGTTACCTACCCTGTGCTTTGTTTGCCATGGGGGAAGTTCCAGTGACTCTTTGGGGTTTTCACCTTTTGAACTTCTTTTATGGTAGCAGGCCAGAGGTCCACTTGTCCATCCTTCATGACTTATGGACTAATGAGGAGGTAAATGTGAGGTTCAGTCTTTTTACCAGTTTCTCCTTAACCTTAGATCCAAACTTGAGGAGACCTCTGACATAGTTTCGAAAAACTTACACTTGTCAATGGACCAGTACAAAACCTATTTTGATTCCAAAAGTCAGAGGAGAAGTTTTAAAGTAGGGGATGAAGTTTTTGTACTTTTGCCTATCAAGTCAAATAAATTATTAGTAGCATGGAAAGGTCCATATAAAGTATTAAAAATTTGGGGGAAAGTTGACTACCTCATAGAAGTCAAGGGGAAATCTAAGCTTTATCATATCAACATCCTTAAGAAATATTACTGAAGAAATTCGGTCAACTGTTTGAATGACTTTGACTTAGTTTTTCCACACAAACTTGATAAGACAACTGAAGAATGTAAGGTGTGTGTAATTGACACCTCTTTAAATTAGGACTATGATGAAGAAAATAATGACTTGGTGACTCTTGACCACTCGGGCGCAACCACATTAATATTAATGAATCTTTGGATTTCCATAAGAGACATGAATTACTTCAATGTGTGAGTAACTTTTCAGACGTCTTTATGATATTCAAAGGTGTTAACCTCCACGGTAGTCCATAAGATTGATTTAGTGACGGACAATCCTATCAAACGAAAATTATACCAGTTCCAGTTCACCTTAGGGATGCATTTGACCGGAGGTAAAAAAATTATTAAACCTAAGATCATTGAACCTTCAGTATCTTCATATTGTTCACCGTAGTCAGGTTAAGGAGGATAATTCATATAGACTTGCTATTGACTTCAGAGGCCTTAATGCTATAACTCGGTGGGATGCTGAGCCTATGCCCTTAATAGATAGCGATCTACACAAATTTTATGACTCTTCCTTCTTTTCAGGATTGATATTGCGCGGCATATCATCAAGTAATGTTAGATCCTTCTTCTAAGCAGTACACCCCTTTTCCTACAACCAAGGCTGATCCCAAAATAGAACTATTTCCCTTCGGTTTGGTAACTGCCTGTGCTACCTACGTGAGAATGATGAGAAAGGTCTTGGGTATATTTGCCAAATGTTTCAGTTTATTTTGATAACATTTACGTAATGACATCCACATGGGGCGAACATATCCAAACATTAAACAACAGTTTTGCGTAGGTTACGCTCACATGGCATCACGCCAAGCTGAAGAAATGCTTCTTGGGTATAACAGATTAGATATCTTGGACTGATACTTTCTAATAACTCTCTGCAGCCTCTCCCCAGCAAGATCAAAGCTTTATTAGAATTTAAATTCCCAAAACCAAGAAGCTCATGCGTAGCTTTCTTGGTTCTGTAAATTTTTATGCACGGTTTATCCCGAACCTTACTGATCTTACAGGGATCTTATCCGACTTCCTTAAAAAGTCTGTGAAGGAACCTCTTGAACTTTCCGACGTAGCTCGGGAAAAGTTTTTAAAGAAATTAAAAGTATCTTTTAGAAAGACCCAAAACTTAAAAATTCCCGATATTAATAAAACATTTTGCTTAAGAACTGATGCCTCCAACACTGGCTTTAGGTGCGGTTTTTACTACAATACCATGTTGGTAATCCCTTCCCTGTATGCTCCTAAGCCGGAAACTCCTTCCCGCAGAAATGAGATACTCCACCATAGAAAAAGGGAAAGTTTAGCCCTTTTGTAGGGTATCTCCAAACTAAATTTTTTTGCTGGGAAAAGAATTCATTTAGAAATGGACCACAAACCTTTGGGTATACCTAGAAAACTTTTAAGGGAACCAACAGTCGCCTCTTGAGGTGGACATTGGCACTCCAGGCTTTTAAGTTCCATTGGTAATCAATGGTTTATCCAATTATTTTTTGACTGGTTTTAAGTCGTGACAGTCAGTAGAAGATTTGTTTTCCTTACGCGACTTCCACATGTTAGAACTTTTCCTCGCCTATTCTTCTTATACTCCTTGACTATAAGTCTTGGTATGGGGGAGTGTGAGGGGAAAAGTTCAATACATAGGAGTAGCAATATAGTAACAATAGTTTCAATGCGGCTACTTGTTAAGGGAGGGCAAGTCCAGCTCCTGCTTCCCCCCCCCTTTTACCCCCTCCCCGAAAGTGATAGTTTGCTTGCCGGCTACTTGTTAAGGTAGAGTCAGTCTAGCTCCCGCTATTCCCCCCTTTTTTTTGCCCCCCCCGAAAGTGTAGTTTTATTGCCGGTGCTTGTTAAGGTAGAGTCAGTCTAGCTCCCGCTATTCCTTCTCTCCTCCCCCCCCCCCGAAAGTTTACGTGTGGGGCTCCGGTCCAAACGTAAACACTAGACTCGTCCAGTACTACGTAAGTACATGCCTGCCCTTTTATTCTAGTGGATTTATTGGTTGAAAGCTTCACTTTTGACCAATAATAAACTTAGTCCTTTCAGTCTTGCTCTAAGTTGACTGTTGTAATAATCGCCACATCTTTTAGGTATTGTACTTATCATGGAGAGTGATTTCTTAAGCAGTGGGTAACCTGTCCATTTTTCCAGCTTGGATGACAGAGAGGGTCACCTGCCAATCAACGAGTAGAATTGATGGAGATGGACTAACGTCCTGAGACTTCCCTTTTTGGATTTAATTACCTGTGCACCTGTATGAAATTGCAGGATATAACCCCTCATCATTGCAGTGGAGAAAACCTGCTTTCCTGTCATCTGGAAGGATTATTGAAAGCTAGAAAATCTGTGAAGAACGAGCCAGTGGGTTGTCATCAACACCTGCGACCCCCCCCCCCATCATCAGCAACGGCTACGATTTCAACAACACGCAGTGTCACCAACACCAGACACCCACGTTTTATATACATTTATATTAGCATTGAATTCAGTTATTCATTTTCTTTAATGTAGGATTAATACTTCATATTTAAGTGTTTTATATTTTATATTTTCTAAATAATAAAGTGTTTATGTTTGTCAGTTTTTATTCTTTTTCTATACATTAATTTTCCTGAGGAGGAGGCAGCCTTGGTAATACTGTCTGAAGTTGTTACAGGGCTGAGTAAGCCTTCACAGGCAACAAGAGCAGATGCAGCCCTGCCAGTAGACTTCAGCTTAGATCCATCAGTGTATAGAACTTGTGATAAATTATTAATAACAGATCAGTAAGAAATTTCTTCTTGAGCAGATGCTTTAACAAGTGATTTAAAGGGAAAGGGGGATTACTAGTAATGAAACTTCTTGGAGGGGCTTCCAGTATGTGATATTAAATAAACACATTATGGATGATGTGTTTTTTGTATACAGTGATACAGTTCATGAGGTCATAAAACTTTTTATAAATTGCATGCTTTGTAACCCATTTAGATCTGTGTGTATTTAGTAAGATTTATAGTGCAGTGTTTTGGGTTTATTTCTCAACATTCTAATACCAAATACAGTGTTAATCTCAATAATCCTGTCACTGATGCTAGAGACACTAAGCTCCTTCCTCATATTAAGAACTCTGGTAGATTTAGGACAGCCAAGAATAATTTGAGGACTTCATTTTCCATTACTCCAATTAACGAGAGAATTTTCCTTAGCTAATATTAACATGGACGCGCATATCACATAAGGACTAACATAGGTTATTTACTCATTCTCACGATTCTCACATTAGCACCATAGCTGGTGTTGTAGCCAGCAACAGCTTTGAGAGCATGTTTTTAGTTGTGGTATAGTGGATTTATTGAAAAGGGTACTTCTACCACCAAGGTATCTGTTCATTTAACGTAGCTAATGTTTACATCCTGCAAACAGATGGGTGAGGAATGTCGTTTCGTTGTCATATCTTCGTTTTAGATAAAGAATAATGAGGGCTATAGATTAAAAACTTCTTGAACTTCATTAAGAATGCCCTGTTGCATGTATCATTATGTGTAGGGTAAGTTCATACTGATGTGATTGGTAAGGCATTAGGTCGAAAATGATTAGTTGGAGCATAAAGACTGAAGAGATGTTGATGGAAAAGTTGCCGCCCATATTTTTTGACCCCATTATACAGCTGCTTACTCGACTACAGGGCAGGAGTGAATGCCACATGAGTTTTTCTAACAACATCAAAAAAACAGTTAGCTGACCTTAAGTTATATGCTGCATATCCATGCAACTTCAGGGAAGGTACTCCACCTCGTAGTCTACTTTCCCTGCAAACACATGACATGAAATTCTTCGGTGACAAATATGATACAGTTCAGGCAACCGCTTCCTGATAGGGGCCCAGTGTTTCATAAAAATGTAATCTATCCATGTCGACAACTGTCAAACAACCACATGTCAACAACCTGTCTGCCTTGGAGGCAGAAGGTTGTTGACATGTGGTGGAAGCGTTGACGGGGGCAGACGGGTCGTTGGACGGGGGTTGAGGGTTTCGTTAAAGGGGGTAGACGGCTTAGTGACAAGGGTGGGCGAGTCGTTGACGGGGTAGACGGGTCATTAAAAAATGGTTTTAGACTGGTCGTTGAGGGGGGCAGACGGGTCCTTGAAAAGGGGTAGACGAATCTTTGACGGGAGTACACGGGTCTTAAATGGTCGATGATTGAAAAGGGTCGTTGAAGGGTAGACAGGTCATTGACGGAGTTAGACGGTCGTTAACGGGGTTAGACAGGTCATTGACGGGGATAGAGTATATGACAGCGGTGGTGGCTGGGTATCAAGGGGGTCGGGCACAGTTTCTTTCCCGCCAACCTTTAGACCGCTTTCACTGCTGTTATTTCCCACTTTCCCCCGCCCCCGACTCCTCTTCTCTCTCTTCTCTTCTCTCTCCTTTTCTCTCTCTGTATCTCTGTCTCGTCTGTTGTTATGTCTTCTGTCTCTGTCCTGTCTGTATGTTGTCTTTCTCTGTCTGTCTGTCTCTGTCTCTGTCTCTGTTTGTCTGTCTCTCTCTTTTTCTCTCTCTCTCTCTCATTCTCTCTCTCTCTCTCTCATCTCTCTCTCCTCTCCTCTCTCCTCTCTCTATCTCTCTTCCTCCTCACTCCCCTCTTCCAAAAAGGTTCACAATGTTAGGGAGAGTATCCTAACGTGGGTCCAAGAAACATATAAGCCAGGAGAATTACCAGAGCTGGATATACCCGAATGTTAAGACAGAGAAAAAAACTAAAGTTAAATCACGTTTATAAAATTGCTCACAGTGCCGATATCTTGTTGTAAGTTTGTCGACGCTGGAAACCAAAGCAATATAGTAATACTAGGGAGGCAACACAACTTTGTAGTAGACCCCAAAGTAAGTGGCGGCTTCAAACACATTTTATTGTTTCAGCAATAAAGGAATGGACCAGCTTGCACTGTCCCTTCCCCAACATGAGCTAGTTCAAGAAGGACCCCCCCAGTACCTATGAAGTAGCTACAGAAAGGATGGAGAATTCTGTATAGCTAAACATTTAAGTACTATTATTGTGCTGATTTCTCTTTAATGTTAAGTAAAAATTTCTCTTCCTTATTCCTAGTATAATCCCTTTTTTTGTTTAATTATGTTATTTATTAACACATCGGCCGTTTCCTACCAAGGCAGGGTGGCCCCCAAGAAGGAACTTTCATCTCAATTCTTCCATCATGTCTTGCCATAGGCAAGCTTACACTACAGTTATAAAACTGTTTACATTAAACCCTCCTTCAGAGTGCAGACATGTTCTTCCCTCTCCAGGACTCAAACCGCTGCGTTTCCCTGAAACCCCCTTTATAAAATTTTCCCTGCTTACACTCCAACAGCACGTCAATCCTAAAACCATTTGTTTCCATTCGCTCCTAACTAACACTTTTTCTGGAAGTTTCAAACCCTCACACACAAATTCTTTAACCTCTCCCTCCAAACCCTTTTTAGGCCAACCCTACCCCGCTTCCCTCCACAACAGATTTTTATTACCCTCGAAGTCATTCTATTTCAAATTTACCCTCTTCTACTGTCCAAACCCTGTCAATAACCCCCTCGTGTTTGGATAATAGTTTTTGGTATCCCAACTTCCTAATCTCCAAACTAGATTCCCCGCATTATATTCACACCAACATTGCCTAAGACATGACATTTTCCTGCCTCCAGCCTTTTCCTTGTTGCAAAATTAAACCATGTCTCACAAAAACCCCTACAAAATGTTGGTATAAAAAAAACTATACATTCCCCCTTTTTGCTTTTATGGACAAAGTTCTTTTGTCTCCAAGATCCTCATGCACCCCTCACCCTTTTTTTTCTCTCAGTTTATGATTCACCTCATTTTTATAGACCCCCTGCGAACTCCTCCCAATATTGAATACTTCACCTCTTTCCCTACTCTCTCCCCCCAATCTGTATCCGTTTCCGCTACCCAATTTTTTGTTATCCCCATCACCTATCTTTCCCATTTACTTTTTAATTTCCTTCTTTTCTACCCCCCAAATCAAACCGCCCCTTTAATTCTCTTGAATCTCCCAAAAAACACGTGTCTCAGCGAAAAGAACTGTGACAAACCCCTTTGGTTAGTTTTTTTATCTTTTAACCCCCACACCTCTTGCCACACCTGAGCATTCAATTCTCTTAAACTCCATCTATAATTTATTGAACAGCCACGGTGACATCACATCCCTGCCTAAGGCTATTTTTTCGGGGAAAATAATCTCCCCTCGCCTACATACTCTAACCTGAGCCTCATTTCCTCATAAAGACTTTCACTGCTTTCAATAACCTACTTCCTATTCCTTACATTTGCAACATCTGCCACATTGTCCCCCTACCCACCCTACATACCCCTTTTTCCCAAATCCATAATCCCACAAAAAACCTCTTTACCCTTATTTAAATACTGTTCACATATATATTTCACTGCAAACACTTGGTTACACACCCCCACTCTTCCTAAAGTTCGTGGTTCATCTGCTATCCTGCTCTGCATCTTACTCTTTTAATTCTTTAATAATAAACTCTACCATACACTTTACCATGTGTACTCAAAAAAACTTACTCCCTATAAATTTTACACTCTCTTTGGTCCCCTTTCCTTTATGCAAAGGAACTATGCATGTTCTCTGCTAATCCTTAACTACCTTGCCTCTTTCCATACATTTTTTAATAACAACCACTCCAAAACTATATCCCACCTGTTTTTAACATTTCTCTCTTTATCCATCAATCCCGGCTGCTTTACCCCCTTTTATTCTACCCACTACCCATGCACTTCCCCACAACTCATAACTGGCTCTTCCTAATCCCAAAGATGTTATTCCTCTTGCCCTATACGCGAAATCAAACTTCCTATCTTCTCAACATTTAACAATTCCTCAAAATATTCCTCCATCTTCCGATACTTCTAAATCTCCGTTTAATAAATCTCCTCTCCTATTTTTAATAACAAATCCATTCATTCCCTAGACTTTCTCAACTTATTAATCTCACTCCACATTGCTTCACCACACTTTACCTCTCTTTTTTCTCTCCATATACTCCCCCCTCCTTGCATTACTTCTACTTTGTAAAAACTTCTCATACGCTAACTTTATTGTTTAAATAATAAGTTATTACAAGGACCCCAATAGAAATAAGTCACTTCGTCTGAGTTTTTGGGTTATCCTAGATAATCTACGCATATGCTGCTATGTATGATAATTTATGTAATTATATTTATATGCACCTGTACCTGAATAAACTTTCTTACTTACTAAGGATTCTTAACTTATTCAAAAGCTAAGAGCTGTTACCTACATCAGCTCATTTAAAAACCTTTTTATTGTTGTAAGACATACATACATGTATATGAAACAGGACGAAGTTAGAGCAATGTGTGGGCATCGATTTTATTGTAATGATTTGGGTTCTTATCCAAGCAAAGGCTTCGTTACTTTATTTGGGTTCTTGGTACACATGCAGTGTGTTAAAGTGCCTGGCCCAGGAGACAGTGATGGAGTAGACCTTGTTACTTGAGTGATGTCGACTGCCTGAGTGAGGTAGGGTAAGCATGGTTCGCGTTGACCTGGGTAGGCCTATAGGTGGCAGCACCAGCATGGCCTAAAATATGAACCCAGTTGGACATACATCGCTCGGTCACCTATCCATGGTCGTCCTCGACCATGATTGACTGAAAAAATAAAACTCTCGGTCTCAGGAATAGTGCACAGAACATAGAATAAAAGCAGGACAGGGTATGCTAAACAATGTGGTCCAAGGCACTGAGCCTCGGCGGGCATCACTGCTCGCCTTCCAGTATCTGGACAGATACTGCAACACAGGAGACATCGCTGCGGCTTAGCTGTCGCGTAATGGGGTACGGTCTTCTCTGGAACGGTGAAGCAGTCTTTGTAGAGTAGTTGCGCAGGGTTCACTCAGCTGGGGCACAATGTGCTGGTGCCCTCGGTGAGACTTTAATCAGTACTAGGCAACTGGGCAGGAATTCTTCTAGCAAGGGACCTAGGAGGACATTTCTCGACTGGTACTGTCACGGGGCGATCACTGCCAAGAACACACAACATGAAGTGAAGAGGTGGGGGCCAGGAGATATGTCTCGACCCTTGCAACCACAAACAGGTGGTAAAATGTGAGTACAGCTTTAGTGGTGCCAGTGAGGAAAGTTGTAGCTAGGACGACTCAGGTGCATCATTTGGGAATCATAGCAGCATACACTGTAACTGGATAGAGTGGGCTAGAAATCAAAGTGACATCACACTTTGTGCAGGCTGCTAACTGAAGCCGTCACATGAGTCCAATACCCATCTGCCAACAGGGCTACTGCAACTTGACGACATTCTCTCGGCAGAGTTCCAGTCCTCAGACGGGTTTTTTCTACACATAACTGCACTCTGACAGACAGGAGGTGGAGTTGAACGAGTCTCAATGGGGAGTCGTAATAGGTACGACTCAGGCATGGCTTTACGCAAGCGGCGAGCATAAGAGATTTCTGCACATGGAGCTAAAAGGCAGTTTAAACTGACGCCTGGACTGACTAGTGCCAGTCGAACAGTCACAAGGGTGACGGTGTAACACAAGGGTGTTACCAAAGGTCTGGCTCAGACCACACTCTGGTCTACACACACATCTGGGCTCAGGTACACATCGGGACTCATGGAAATGCACACACTCACTGCACATGCGATTACAACTTGGCTTGCACTAGCAAAAAGATGCTTTTCTATGCAAGAATCGACATTAAGGGAATCACGGGCGTATGAGAACACTGACTGAGAGGAATTAAAAACGTGAATATCTTCTCTCAATCTGCTTAACAATACTGAAACAAATTGCTCACTGTGAAATTATAACTCTGTCTATTGACATCATCACATGTGTCAGGCGTGACGTCTTGAGGGATGTCGTGGGGTGACATTGTGAGGTGACATCAGGGTTGCATGGTGACGTTGGGGTGACGTCGCGAGGTGACGTCAAGCAGCATGGTGACGTCAGGCTTATATATTGCAGTCAGGTGAGTTGACTCACCTGACTCCAGTACATAAGCCACTTATCTGGCCCTATACTGTACGTCCTACAAGAGTGATGGACTGGACACATCGATTCCAGGCTGAAGGACTGATTACCTCAATCTCCTCCTCTCCCTACCCATTTTACTTTGTATTGGACTGATGAAGCCACTGTGTGGCAAACCGTTTCTTCAACAAAGATTCCCATATGTTGCATAAGTGTCTCAATTCTTCAACTTGTCGGTTTTCAAAACCATTCACCACATCTAAGTGTATATACACACACTGAGAGACATACACCTCTCTGTGTATATACACACACTGAGAGACATACACCTCTCTGTGTATATATACACACACTGAGAGACATACACCCTCAGTGTATATATACACACACTGAGAGACATAACCTCTCTGTGTATATATACACACACTGAGAGACATACACCTCTCAGTGTTATATATACACACACTGAGAGACATACACCTCTCTGTGTATATATACACCACACTGAGAGACATACACCTCTCAGTGTATATATCACACACTGAGAGACATACACCTCTCTGTGTATATATACACACACTGAGAGACATACACCTCTCAGTGTATATATACACCACTGAGAGACATACACCTCTCAGTGTATATATACACCACTGAGAGACATACACCTCTCAGTGTATATATACACACACTGAGAGACATACACCTCTCTGTGTATATATACACACACTGAGAGACATACACCTCTCTTGTATATATACACACACTGAGAGACATACACCTCTCTGTGTATATATACACATACTGAGAGACATACACCTCTCAGTGTATATATACACACACTGAGAGACATACACCTCTCAGTGTATATATACCACACATGAGAGACATAACCTCTCAGTGTATATATAACACACTGAGAGACATACACCTCTCAGTGTATATATACACACACTGAGAGACATACACCTCTCTGTGTATATATACACACACTGAGAGACATACACCTCTCTGTGTATATATACACACACTGAGAGACATACACCTCTCTGTGTATATATACACATACTGAGAGACATACACCTCTCAGTGTATATATACACACACTGAGAGACATACACCTCTCAGTGTATATATACACACACTGAGAGACATACACCTCTCAGTGTATATATACACCACTGAGAGACATACACCTCTCAGTGTATATATACACACACTGAGAGACATACACCTCTCTGTGTATATATACACACACTGAGAGACATTCACCTCTCTGTGTATATATACACACACACTGAGAGACATACACCTCTCTGTGTATATATACACACACTGAGAGACATACACCTCTCTGTGTATATATACACACACTGAGAGACATACACTCTCTGTGTATAATATACACACACTGAGAGACATACACCTCTCAGTGTATTCCTAACGTTCTTACAGTATATTTTTTTTTTTGAAGTATTACGTATGTTGTTATGTTTTATGTTGTGCCGAATTTCTCACCTAGGAGGTTGTCATGTAGGAGCTGACCTACATCACAAGGTGACTGCCAGCAGAGGTGACCTGCCAGCAGAGGTGACCTGCCAGCAGAGGTGACCTGCCAGCAGAGGTGACCCGCCAGCAGAGGTGACCTGCCAGCAGAGGTGACCCGCCAGCAGAGGTGACCTGCCAGCAGAGGTGACCTGCCAGCAGGGTGACTGCCAGCAGAGGTGACCTGCAGCAGAGGTGACCTGCCAGCAGAGGTGACCTGCCAGCAGAGGTGACCCGCCAGCAGAGGTGACCTGCCAGCAGAGGTGACCTGCCAGCAGAGGTGACCCGCCAGCAGAGGTGACCTGCCAGCAGAGGTGACCGCAGCAGAGGTGACCTGCCAGCAGAGGTGACCTGCCAGCAGAGGTGACCTGCAGCGAGGTGGACCCGCCAGCAGAGGTGACCTGCCAGCAGAGGTGACCCTGCCAGCAGAGGTGACCCGCCAGCAGAGGTGACCTGCCAGCAGAGGTGACCTGCCAGCAGAGGTGACACGCCAGCGAGGTGACCTGCCAGCAGAGGTGACACGCCAGCAGAGGTGACCTGCCAGCAGAGGTGACCTGCCAGCAGAGGTGACACGCCAGCAGAGGTGACCTGCCAGCAGAGGTGACCTGCCAGCAGAGGTGACACGCCAGCAGAGGTGACCTGCCAGCAGAGGTGACCTGCCAAAGCAGAGGTGCCCTGCCAGAAAGAGGTGACACGCCAGCACAGGTGCCCTGCCAGCAGAGGTGACCTGCCAGCAGAGGTGACCTGCCAGCAGAGGTGACCTGCCAGAAAGGGGTTTGACCTGCCAGCAGAGGTGACACGCAGCAGAGGTGACCTGCCAGCAGAGGTGACCGCCAGCAGAGGTGACCTGCCAGCAGAGGTGACCAGCAAGCAGAGGTGACCCGCCAGTAGAGACGCCCTGCCAGCAGAGGTGCCCTGCCAGCAGAGGTGACCAGAAAAGCAGAGGTGACCTCCCAGCAGAGGTGACTGCCAGCAGAGGTGCCCTGCCAGCGAGGTGACCCGCCAGCAGAGGTGACCTGCCAGCAGAGGTGACCCCCAGAGAGGTGAACCCCAGCAGAGGTACCTGCCAGAAGGGACCTGCCAGCAGAGGTGACCTGCAGCAGAGGTGACACGCCAGCAGGGACCTGCCAGCAGAGGTGACCTGCCAGCAGAGGTGACCTCCCACGGGGGAGGGGGGGCCCCGCCAGCAGAGG
>NC_069399.1:92493130-92518781 GCF_026875155.1 Cherax quadricarinatus | reverse complement strand
ACACCAGCACCCACCCACCTCCGACACCAGCACCCACTCACCTCCACCTCCTCCACCTCCCTCACCAGCCCCCACCATTGCCTCCTGTAGGGGATTTTGAAGCAAAGAATTACAATATTAAAAGACCATTTCTGCCCTTTTGGGGATATTCATCTTTACGCTGACAGTTTAAGAAGCCGTCTCGACGACATCATGAAAGGCATAGGAGCAATCCTATTATCTGCCTCAGTGCGGGAGGTAACGATGTTGGCAGACGTAGGAGTGAGGGCCTGATTAGCAGGTAATAGTCAGCAATAGAGATAATTAGGAAGAAGGGTGGGAACCCTGTCATAGTGGTATTTTTGCCAAGGAGAGGAGTTGGAAACGAATTGTTGTCCAGGGCAATTAGTGTCAATTGCTGGCTGGGCAAATACTGTAAGGAAAATGTGGTAACATTCATTGACAACTGGGACCTCTTCTATGGCAGAAATGACAGTATGCCAGGGATGGGGTTCACTTATCTAGGTCTGGGGTGGGGGCACTGGCAACGGCAGTGGAGGGAGCTGTTAGGGCTTTAAACTAGGAATAGATAGTGGTATGGTTTTGGCGAGAATACAGTGAAGTCCCAGTGTAGTAATACTATGAGTTCTAGGGTAACTAGTAATAGGCAGAATGAGGTGGATATTGGAAAGCCAATGGCACTAGGCGACAAGGACAGTAATAGGTTTAGTGAGAAAACAGATATGAGCAAGAAGGGTAAAGAGAAAGGTGGGTCTTAAAATTATATTATGCAAATAGCCGTAGTGCTAGAAATAAGATGGACGAGTGAGATTAGTTGCTAGCGCAGGTAACATTGATGTATTTGCAATCACTGAGACATGGTTTAATTCCAAAAGTCTGGACATGCCTGCGAATGTCACATTCAGGGTTTTAAATTGTTCCAAGTAGATAGAAATATCGGTAAGGGGAGGTAGGGGTAGCACTGTATGTCCGAGATCACTTGAACTGTTGCATAAAAACGGGTATTAAGTCTGAAGTAACACATACAGAGTCTGTCTGGATAGAATTTTCAGAGGGGCATAAAAAAATTGATTCTAGGAGTGATATACCGTCCCCCAAACTTAGATAGGGACAAGGAAATTACTGTGGGAGGAAATTGTTAAGGCCACAAGGCACGATAATGTAGTAATTCTAGGGGACTTTAACTATAGTCACATTGATTGGAATTTCTTGACTGGGAATTTAAAAATCAAATGACTTCTTAGAAGTAGTTCAGCAATGTTTTTGAAGCAGTTTGTGACAGAACCTACAAGGGGAAATAACCTTCTTGATTTGGTTCTGACGAACATTGAATCCCTTGTTAATAATTTAGAAATTAATGAGGAACTCGGCACAAGCGATCACAAATCAATACCTTTAGCATAGAATGGAAGTATAATAGTAGGGACAAACTCAGCAACAGTTCCAGATTTTCGCTTAGCAGATTACAATGGGCTTAGAGAACACATATCATCTGTTGACTGGGGTAACGAAGAGATCTAAACAATATGACAGTTTTCTAAACACCATGCATGCTGAGATTAAGACACATGTGCAACATCTGGGTATCTTTATTGTAGACGTTTCGCCATCCAGTGGCTTTATCAATACAAATTCTAGGACATAACTTGAAGACAGTAGAACTATGTACAGAAGATGAGGTAATCAGTCCCTCAACCTAGGAGTAGGTGCGAAGAGCACCATAGTCGTGGAGATTCTGAAGCAGAAGAAAGGAACCTTGGCGCTTATATACGTAACGTCAGGTGTAGCAGACGAGGGCTACACCTGGAACTGTTGCTGAGTTGTCCCTACTATTATACTTCCATTCTATGCTAAAGGTAATTGATTTGTGACCGCTTGTGCCGAGTTCCTCATTAATTTCTAAATTATTAACAAGGGTTTCATTGTTCGTCAGAACCAAATCAAGAAGGTTATTTCCCCTTGTAGGTTCTGTCAAAAAACTGCTTCAAAAAACATTGCTGAACTACTTCTAAGAAGTCATTTGATTCTAAATTCCCAGTCAAGAAATTCCAATCAATGTGACTATAGTTAAAGTCCCCTAGAATTACTACATTATCGTGCCTTGTGGCCTTAACAATTTCCTCCCACAGTAATTTCCCTTGGTCCCTATCTAAAATTTGGGGACGGTATATCACTTCTAGAATCAATTTTTTTATGCCCCTCTGAAAATTCTATCCAGACAGACTGTATGTGTTACTTCAGACTTAATACCCGTTTTTATGCAACAGTTCAAGTGATCTCGGACATACAGTGCCCCCCCCCCACCTCCCTTACCGATATTTCTATCTACTTGGAACAATTTAAAAACCTGAATGTGACATTCTGCAGCATGTCCAGACTTTTGGAATTAAAAACCCTGTCTCAGTGATTGCAAATACATCAATGTTACCTGCGCTAGCAACTAATCTCAACTCGTCCATCTTATTTCTAGCACTACGGCTATTAGCATAATATAATTTTAAAGACCCACCTTTCTCTTTACCCCTTCTTGCTCATATCTGTTTTCTCACTAAACCTATTACTGTCCTTGTCGCCTAGTGCCATTGGCTTTCCAATATCCACCTCATTCTGCCTATTACTAGTTACCCTAGAACTCATAGTATTACTACACTGGGACTTCACTGTATTCTCGCCAAAACCCATACCACTATCTATTCCTAGTTTTTAAAACCCTAACAGCTCTCTCCACTGTCGTTGCCAGTGCCCCCACCCCAGACCTAGATAAGTGAACCCCATCCCTGGCATACATGTCATTTCTGCCATAGAAGAGGTCCCAGTTGTCAATGAATGTTACCACATTTTCCTTACAGTATTTGCCCAGCCAGCAATTGACACTAATTGCCCTGGACAACAATTCGTTTCCAACTCCTCTCCTTGGCAAAATACCACATATGACAGGGTTCCCACCCTTCTTCATAATTATCTCTATTGCTGACCTATACCTGCTAATCAGGCCCTCACTCCTACGTCTGCCAACATCGTTACCTCCCGCACTGAGGCAGATAATAGGATTGCTCCTATTGCCTTTCATGATGTCGTCGAGACGGCTTCTTAAACTGTCAGCGTAAAGATGAATATCCCAAAGGTCAGAAATGGTCTTTTAATATTGTAATTCTTTGCCTTCAAAATCCCCTACAGGAGGCAATGGTGGAGGCTGGTGAGGGAGGTGGAGGAGGTGGAGGTGAGTGGGTGCTGATGTCGGAGGTGGTGTGGGAGGTGGGTGGAGGCTGGTGTGGAGGTGGGTGAAGGCTGGTGTAGGGGTGAGTGAAGGCTGGTGTGGGGGGTGAGTGAAGGCTGGTGTGGGAAGTAGGGGTGACACAACACGTGAGCTCTCAGGTAACTCTGGGTAGGACTGTTCGACTGTGTGATGACACTAGTTCTTTATGGTGATAATAGTTGGGGCTGTGAATGGTGTTGTAAAATGGGTTGTAAATGAAGTAAATGCCGGAGAGTTTGAGAGAAGTGTAGTCAGGGAAAAAAAAAGGTAATTGAATCTGGTATAATGTGGGAGCAGTTACAGTTGCTTTTTGCTGATGACACAGTGTGACTGACCTGTTCAGAAAATAAGATGAAAGTTGGTGATGGTGTTTAATTTGTCTGGATTATAAGAAAGCTGAAAAACAAGGGGTAAAAACAAACTAACCAAGAGGCAATTGAAGTTACACTGCGAGCTCGATGCTCTGTACACAAATATTCCGCGTGTGTGTGTGTGTGTGTGTGTGTGTGTGTGTGTGTGTGTGTGTGTGTGTGTGTGTGTGTGTGTGTGTGTGTGTGTGTGTGTGTGTGTGACTAATTAACTAATCGAAGTAGGTCTTCGTCCAAAGGTTGAACAAGTGTTGAAGAATTCTTTGTAACAAAGAATTCTTCAACACTTGTTCAACCTTTGGACGAAGACCTACTTCGACTAGTGGATGGTACCACTATGACCCCGCCTCCATCTGCTTCACGTCACCTCACTACAGTATATAAGCCACGTCTACGGCCCTATGCTGTGCATTCTACAAGATTGATGGACTGAACACATCGACTCCAGGCTGAGGGACTGATTACCTCATTCTCCTCCTGTTCTTCAAGTTTCTCCTATGTATGGACTGATGAAGCCACTGTGTGGCGAAACGTTTCCTCAATAAAGATACCCAAGAGTTGCACATGTGTCTAATTTATCACCTATTGTTGTACATAGTGTATATAGTGTACATACTTCTGTTCTAAATTGGCGAAGGATAATACAAGTCAAAAAGTTTTTCTGCTGTGTTTATTTTGCTCCCTTTACACCCAGGATAACAGGCCTTTTGGACTCCTGGGTTGTAATATCGGGCAAAAAAAAAAAAAAAAGAATAATTTCGCGAGTTCTAGGCAGGAAGGGAAGGCGTCTTGTTGTTCACAGCCCAGTTTTTGTTCCAATATAACTGCATCCTGTCCAGATTAAATTGTAAGTTTACTTGGGTTTTATGAACACGTGTAAGATATGAACTATTGCTTGGGTTTATTTTGTGCTTGTAAGAGTTTTCCCGGATAAAGAAAATAAGACCGCCTCTTCTTCGAAACAAGACGTTGGATTATAAGCAGGACTGGATATCCTCTTCACCATTTCGTCAGTCACAGGTTTAATCAACTTAGGAGACAAAATTCAACAAGTAAATATTTAACGAGCTTTAATATTAAAGTATTTAGGCCAATATTTTCTTTACTCTCAGAAAGTACAAAATTTACGATTAACTTCGTAAATACCTTAAGGTTTATGAATTTACATACATGCTCATGGATATATGATAATTATAATGACAACACGCCGTATATACCGACAAATCTTTTAATATGGATGAACTGTGATCTAAGAGATCTTAAACTCGAGTTATGAGGCTGCATGACAAAATCTCTCTTATACCAGAAACAAAAAAAAATAATGCCCAAATAATTATAAACGTTTCTAAAGAACCCTGAGTCATAAACTCAGTACTGATTATAACGCTCTAAGTCTCAGCAGACTCGTGACCAATATGAAAATCTATGTCCTAGCGAAAGAATGTCTACAAGACATACTTCTTGTGAGGCAACAAAAAATA
Organism: Cherax quadricarinatus; assembly: GCF_026875155.1. Lineage (NCBI taxonomy): Eukaryota > Metazoa > Arthropoda > Malacostraca > Decapoda > Parastacidae > Cherax > Cherax quadricarinatus. Next base: position 92,513,676 of record NC_069399.1, on the reverse strand, counting down.
AGAGTCGTGGAAGACTCCACCCCTAAAGAGTCTTGAAACTTTATGAGACAACTCAGGAAGAGAGATAAGTTTGCCCTGCTCGAGGCTGAACCAGACTGCGTGAACAAAACGTGAACACACGTGAACACACGTGAACACACGTGAACACACGATCTCCGACTGAACGTCAGGTAGAGTCACGTGACCCAGCCAGTATGAGTGTGAAAGCTGGACACTTAAACTCTAACAGTTGTTGGCATGACGGTTTCACTACCGTCAATAGTTATTTTCCTAAATTAATTAAAGAAACATCCTACCTATAATACATAGCAAAAAAAATAATAATAATGATGATGAACAGATAATAAATATAAAGCCAAACAAACTTCATTTTAGGTATTAATGAAGATATTCGCAAGTGAATGTTACATTACACTATTCAAAAATAAAAAAACTGGGCCCCACACTGGGCGCATACGATAACTAATCTTTCTCCATCTCTGCTAATGTAAAGAGAGAGCATTCCTAACACTCTCGAACCACATCTGTTTCTACTGATGTCGGCCATAGAGGGGTCGCAGCCCCCCTTCCAGCTCTCCTCTTGTTGGACATAGATTTCTCCACGTTTCCACCACAAAAAACCAGCCTCCAAATACCACCTCCACCTCCCTCACCAGCCTCCACTACCACCTCCACCTCCCTCACCAGCCTCCACTACCACCTCCACCTCCCTCACCAGCCTCCACTACCACCTCCACCTCCCCCACCAGCCTCCACTACCACCTCCACCTCCCTCACCAGCCTCCACTACCACCTCCACCTCCCTCACCAGCCTCCACTACCACCTCCACCTCCCTCACCAGCCTCCACTACCACCTCCACCTCCCTCACCAGCCTCCACTACCACCTCCACCTCCCTCACCAGCCTTCACTACCACCTCCACCTCCCTCACCAGCCTCCACTACCACCTCCACCTCCCTCACCAGCCTCCACTACCACCCCCACCTCCCTCACCAGCCTCCACTACCACCTCCACCTCCCTCACCAGCCTCCACTACCACCTCCACCTCCCTCACCAGCCTCCACTACCACCTCCACCTCCCTCACCAGCCTCCACTACCACCTCCACCTCCCTCACCAGCCTCCACTACCACCTCCACCTCCCTCACCAGCCTCCACCACCACCTCCCTCACCAGCCTCCACTACCACCTCCCTCACCAGCCTCCACTAGCACCTCCACCTCCCTCACCAGCCTCCACCACCACCACCACCTCCCTCACCAGTCTCCACCTCCCTCACCAGCCTCCACCAATCACCTCCCTCACCAGCCTCCACTAGCACCTCCACCTCCCTCACCAGCCTCCACCACCACCACCACCTCCCTCACCAGTCTCCACCTCCCTCACCAGTCTCCAAACCCCCCTCACCAGCCTCCACCATCACCTCCCTCACCAGCCTCCACCACCACCTCCCTCACCAGCCTCCACCATCACCTCCCTCACCAGCCTCTACCACCCACCTCCCTCACCAGCCTCCACTACCACCTTCCCCCCCTCACCAGCCTCCACTACCACCTCCACCTCCCTCACCAGCCTCCACTACACCTCCACCTCCCTCACCAGCCTCCACTACCACCTCCACCTCCCTCACCAGCCTCCACCACCACCTCCCTCACCAGCCTCCACTACCACCTCCCTCACCAGCCTCCACTAGCACCCCACCTCCCTCACCAGCCTCCACCACCACCACCACCTCCCTCACCAGTCTCCACCTCCCTCACCAGCCTCCACCATCACCTCCCTCACCACCTCCACTAGCACCTCCACCTACCTCACCAGTCTCCACCTCCCTCACCAGCCTCCACCATCACCTCCCTCACCAGCCTCCACCATCACCTCCCTCACCAGCCTCCACCACCACCTCCCTCACCAGCCTCCACCATCACCTCCCTCACCAGCCTCCACCCACCACCTCCCTCACCAGCCTCCACCACCACCTCCCTCACCAGCCTCCACCATCACCTCCCTCACCAGCCTCCACCATCACCTCCCTCACCAGCCTCCACACCACCACCACCTCCCTCACCAGCCTCCACTACCACCTTCACCTCCCTCACCAGCCTCCACTACCACCTCCACCTCCCTCACCAGCCTCCACCACCACCTCCCTCACCAGCCTCCACCATCACCTCCCTCACCAGCCTCCACCATCACCTCCCTCACCAGCCTCCACCATCACCTCCCTCACCAGCCTCCACCACCACCTCCCTCACCAGCCTCCACCACCACCTCCACCTCCCTCACCAGCCTCCACCACCACCTTCACCTCCCTCACCAGCCTCCACTACCACCTTCACCTCCCTCACCAGCCTCCACTACCACCCTCCACCTCCCTCACCAGCCTCCACTACCACCTCCAACCTCCCTCACCAGCCTCCACCACCACCTCCACCTCCCTCACCAGCCTCCACTACCACCTTCACCTCCCCCACCAGCCTCCACTTACCACCTCCACCTTTCCCCCACCAGCCCCTCCACCCCACCTCCCTCACCAGCCTCCACTCCACCTTCACCCTCACCAGCCTCCACTACCACCTCCACCTCCCTCACCAGCCTCCAAATAAACCCCCTCCCCTCCTCACCAGCCTCCACTACCACCTCCACCTCCCTCACCAGCCTCCACTACCACCTCCACCTCCCTCCACCTCAACCACCCCACCTCCCCCCTCCTACCCCCCTCCACCTCCCTCACCAGCCTCCACTACCACCTCCACCTCCCTCACCAGCCTCCACTACCACCTCCACCTCCCTCACCAGCCTCCACTACCACCTCCACCTCCCTCACCAGCCTCCACTACCACCTCCACCTCCCTCACCAGCCTCCACTACCACCTCCACCTCCCTCACCAGCCTCCACTACCACCTCCACCTCCCTCACCAGCCTCCTACACCTCCACCTCCTCACCCTCCCTACCACTCCCCCTCCCTCACCAGCCTCCACTACCACCTCCACCTCCCTCACCAGCCTCCACTACCACCTCCACCTCCCTCACCAGCCTCCACTCCACCTCCACCTCCCCTCACCAGCCTCCACTACCACCTCCACCTCCCCCACCAGCCTCCACTACCACCTCCACCTCCCTCACCAGCCTCCACTACCACCTCCACCTCCCTCACCAGCCTCCACTACCACCTCCACCTCCCTCACCAGCCTCCACTTACCACCTCCACCTCCCTCACCAGCCTCCACTACCACCTCCACCTCCCTCACCAGCCTCCACTAACCACCTCCACCTCCCTCACCAGCCTCCACTACCACCTCACCTCCCTCACCAGCCTCCACTACCACCTCCACCTCCCTCACCAGCCTCCACTACCACCTCCACCTCCCTCACCACCCCTCCAACTACCACCTCCACCATCCCTCACCACCTCCACTACCACCTCCACCTCCCTCACCAGCCTCCACTACCACCCCCACCTCCCTCACCAGCCTCCACTACCACCTCCCACCTCCCTCACCAGCCTCCACTACCACCTCCACCTCCCTCACCAGCCTCCACTACCACCTCCACCTCCCTCACAGCCTCCACTACCACCTCCACCTCCCTCACCAGCCTCCACTACACCTCCACCTCCCTCACCAGCCTCCCTACCACCTCCACCCCACACCTCCCTCCCCCACCTCCACCACCACCCCTCCACCTACTCCCCCACAGCTCAAACATTTATTAATATAAAAGAAACATATAGCAATCACCAGCTGACCTCAAGACTCCACCTCCGACAACTGACTGATGTATTCTCATATAATGATATTATTATTAGCTATTATTAATTATTATTATTACAACATTCTCTCTCTCTCTCTCTTCTCTCTCTCTCTCTCTCTCACTCTCTGCTCTCTCTCTCTCTCTCTCCATCCTCCCCAACGCTCCCATCCTTCTTATCTCCTCCGTCTCCTCTTCTTCTTCCTCCTCCTCCTCATCATGCTTACTCCATCATTTCTCAATTGCTTTTCACATTTCCGGTTCACATTCCTTTCTTCATTTCTTTGTTATTCATTCTTCTCCGATGTGTTTTTTTTTTGTGTGTGTGTTTATTTGTGTGTATACTCTCATATATGTATTCACCTACATACGGCAGCAGGAGTCGTCACAGCTCCTGGCCCGTCTCTTTGCTGGTCGCTATTAGATCCACTCCCGGCTCCAATAACCTTATTGTACCCCATCTTAAAGCTATGTATGGATGCTGCCTCCACTACATCACTCTCCAGATTGTTCAACTTTCTTTCAATACTTTATAACATCCCTGAGTTTTCAGCTTCCAGTTGTGGGTCCTTGTTCCTATCCTCCCTCTCTAAAACGTTCTGACCCTGTTCACTTTGTCAATCCCCCTTAGTATTTTATATGTCGTTATCATATACCCCCTCCTATCTCTCCTGTCCTTCAATGTTTGTGTGTGTGTGTGTGTGTGTGTGTGTGTGTGTGTGTGTGTGTGCTCACCTATGTACTCACCTATTTGTGGTTGCAGGGGTCGAGTCTTAGCTCCTGGCCCCGCCTCTTCACCGGTTGCTACTGGGCCCTCTCTCTCCCCGCTCCATGAGCTTTATCAAACCTCGTCTTAAAACTGTGTATGGTTCCTGCCTCCACTACGTCATTTTCTAGGCTATTCCACTGCCTTACAACTCTATGACTGAAGAAATACTTCCTACTATCTCTCTGACTCATTTGTATCTTCAACTTCCAATTGTGGCCTCTTGTTTCTGTGTCCCCTCCCTGGAACATCCTGTCTTTGTCCACCTTGTCTATTCCACGCAGTATTTTATATGTCGTTATCATGTCTCCCCTGACCCTCCTGTCCTCCAGTGTCGTCGTGTGTGTGTGTGTGTGTGTGTGTGTGTTTGTGTGTGTGTGTGTGTACCCTATGTGTTTCTGAGTGTACTCACTTAGTGGTTGCAGGGGTCGAGTCATAGCTCCTGGCCTTTGTGAACGAGAGAGAGAGAGACAGGCAGACAGTCACAAGACACATATGTGAGGGGTAAAGCCCTCGTCAATAGCCCAAAACAAGGGGAAGCCTCAATCACCCTCCCCCTCATCATTCTGCCTCCTTCCCTCCCCTCCCTCGGATGATGAAGTTATAAAAGGGGGAATATCACATTACGCGTCTCGCAGATGATGAGGTTACAGGGAGAGAAAGGGAGGAGGGGAAAAAAGAGCGACTTTAGCAAGGAGAGAGAGGGGGTTTGGGGGGTGGGCTGTAGGGAGGTACTGGCGAGGGGGAGAGGAGTGGTGGGGAGAGAGGGGTGAGGAGTGGTGGGGAGAGAGGGGTGAGGAGTGGTGGGGAGAGAGGGGTGAAGAGTGGTGGGGAAGAGAGGTAGTGGGGAGGGAGGGAGGGAGGGAAGGATATGGGGAAGGGAGCGAGTGCCCAGTCAAGCCAGTGCCAGTAACGGGCAGTGCCATCAATGCCAGTGAGGGACAGTGCCAGCAACGCCAAGTGGGGGGAAAATTCCCACCGTCCCCAATGAGGGAAGCCCCACCACGAAAACAAGTGAAGGACAGTGTCAGCAGGCCATTGAGAGGCAGTGACCCCAAATTTGCCAATGAGGGACAGGGCCTTTTGAAAGACACGGGCCACCATGCAATAAAGAGCAATGCCACCAGTGCCCAATGTTTGAGCAATGCCCCCCAGTGAATTTAAAGGGGCCCAGGGGCCAAGTGCCAGTAAAAGGGGAAAATTGTAAAGTCAGGGACAGGGGCCAAAAATTTCAAGTGGGGAGCGGGAACCCCCAGTGCCATGAGGACCATGCCACCAGTGCCAGTGGGGGACGGGGCTAGTGAGGGGCCCATTTGCCCCATTTAGGGACAGTGCCAGTGAGGGCAGGGCCAACCAGGGGCCAGTGGGGGGGGCTTGTTATCAGGGTGGGATTTCATCTTGGATTGGGGTTTAGAAATACTCAGTAGGCTGTTATACTATAATTCCTAAATTTTGGGACAGAGCCCCCCGGGCCGTCCCTTTACCCCCTTGGGGTTCCCACTCGAAAAAATAAACCGGGCGGCTGGCCGTACCCCGAAGGGGGTTTTTTGAAAAATATTTGTCAGCTCAAAACAGCCGTGACTAAAGAGGGTTTTGGGTCGTTGAGTCAACGGACGGGTTTTACGGGGAAAAAGGGTTACTGGTTAATGGTTACTACTCCCGAGGGGCTGGGCGACGCAAAGTAGCCCGCCCCGACATACAACTAATACAAACTAGAGTTGGCAGGTATCCCCGGCTTGGGCTGTTTCCCTAAAACAATGTCAAAGTACACAACATGAAACTTTTATATATAAAATTGAACTTTGGGAATTTGAAAGCTTACGTAACTGAAACTGTAGGAAATTTACGGTTATACTATATTTAAAATTTAAAAACTAAAACAACATGAACAACAAACTAAACTTGGATTAAAAGTGAAAAAAAAAAAAAAATTTTGATCGTTTCGATCTGTATTCTTTAGATTACGGATTCTGAGGAAGGAATAAATACAAAGAAAGAGTGTTTAAAAAAAGGGCAGATTCGGTGCCCCAAATCTAGACTGTTAATCCCCCAAAATGGGGAGGAACATAAACCACAAAAAAAAAAATTCTTAATACTGATAAGTTTACGAAAACAAATTCATCTATACGGGTTAAATTTACTTTTTAACCCCCAACTCTGCTGGGGTAAGTTTGGGCATATGCAGAATTTGGGGTGTCCTTTTTGGGGGGAAAAAAATTTTTTTTTTTTTTTTTCCTTAGCATTGGCTAACTCTTTGCTGATTTGAGGCAAACCCTAAATTTGGAAGTTACAAATGATACTTGAGGATTTCTCAATACCTGTGTGTACGTGGGGAAAAACAAACTTTTCAGGTTGATCATCTGAAATTTAAAGGGGGAGTACGGGACAGGAGGATTGTCAGAGTTGTCCCCATTAGTCGGGGTTTTGGAACATCTTTAAATCATCACATACTAACTTCTTATGACCAAATGCGTTTTTCTTTATATTTTACCAGAAACAAATTTCCTCTAACCTTATACTTATTAAAAAGGTTTATGTTCAACTACGCAAAAGGGAAACCAAACAAAACTTTTGATCAATTTTTTGGCCCCATTGCAGACGTTTTTTTAAAAATTTAATCAGCAAAACTCCGAACCTACTTTGATTTTGGATGGTTTTTGATCGAGGGGTTTTTTGCGACTTTGTGAATTCACTGTTGTTTTTATGAAGGTTTTTCAGGGATTCTTCTAAAAACATTTTTGGAGCTAATGGTACGATTTGGGTACAAATCATGGGGGTTTGGGGAAATTTTGGTTTGGGAAATTAAAAAATAAAACTCATAAGGCAAACGTTTTTCTACCCCATCAATGAAAAATGGGGAGTGTCACCTATAAAAAACATTGTAACAGATTTATAGCACACTGCAAAACAGGTAAAAATTCATCCCAAGTTTCACTTTTGGGGATTGATAGTGGCTCCAAGACATCAGTACTTTTTTTTGGGTTTTCTTCCGCTCCCCCAAATTTGTTTGGAAAGGATGATGAGGAACAATGGTGGATTTAGGGGATCTTGTACAAGGTACCCAAATTTTCAAAAATTTCATTACAAAAAATTCCCACCTCCATTATCTGTTATTTGGACTTAGGGGTGGAAAGCCCCCCGATAATGCGTTTTTAAAACGTTTTTTAGCTACTGTCTCGGCAGTCTTATCTGCAATAGGAACTAACTCACAATATCGGTAAAAGGGTTTCTACCAAAAACACACAGAGGGTTTGTTACCTTGGAGGGAAATGGGAAAATTTAATTTAAAACAAATCTACGCAACTTTTTCCCCAATTTTTCGCTATTTATTTGGGATACACTTGGATTGGATTAGGCCCATTAGCTTTGGCCTTTTATGTTAAATCCCAGACACTACTTTTTTCTTAACACCCCCAGAAATATCATTTTTGCCTTTTCGGGCCCAAAAGTATTTCAATCTGGTTTTGTTTTACTAAAACGATCCATACCGGGGCTGCAAAAACCTGGTACATCGTGAACTAGCTGTAAGGCTACATTCACTAGTAAACTGTGGAATTACAACCCGGGTTCTCTTCGCAAGGAGACCCACCCGGGCTTTTCGTACAGAAATTTCTTGGTTAAATGAGAAAGCCCACTGATGGGGTGCTGGGGGGCTTCCAGTCAGAATAAAATTTTCCCTTGGAGCAAAATCGAATCACCAAAAACAAGGGAGGGGTTCTTTCTTACGGGAGGAATGAAAAAAACTCGGGGGGATTTGGAGGGCCCCCCCGGTTAAAAAAAAATTTTAACGCTATAACACGAAATATGAGCAAGGGGAGAACAAAATTACAATCTCAAACTGCAAGCACAGGAGAAAAGAAATAACCGGTAAAACAATGCTGTTTATTTAATTCGCAAACAGTGACACGAGGTATCGGGAAAATAAAAAAAACAAACACTTACAAATTTTTAAAAAAACGGGGAAGTTACCGAGAAAAAAACTTCTTACAATGAAACTGTTTACTGTAAAACTAGGATGGGCCCCCACAATTTTAAAACACAAGGGACAACAAACACTCAAGTGAGCACACTAACCACAGAAACGTTCTTTCTGAAAGGCTTGTGGCATCAGCAAGAGAGGGGCATAACTCTTTTGCAAGAAAATTTTCTTCTCAAAGGGGCCCCGGGGAAGGAACGAATACTTGAACAAGTCGCCATCGCAAGGTTAGTAGAGCACTATCGTCTTTGCTTTATTTGTGGCTGGAGTCCAACAGGATGACAGTATTACAAGTGCCTGACCGTTTGGGGCAACGTTAATAAGAAAATTCCCAAGGATCTTTTAGTAATTTAAATTCTAAAACTTAAAATTTCGCGCCTTTAAAAAAATTCTCGAACAAGCTGGGGAGAAAAACACATTGCTCAAAGGTGGGAAATTGTCCCCCCTTGAGAAAGGGGAATTTTGGGTTTACGGGGATGAAATCAAATTGATTTTGGATTTGGCAGTTTACATAAGTAAAACTTTCAAAAGTGCTGGGAAAATGATTTTCGGGGAATTCCCTCAAGGACAAAAAAGGCAAAAATAATGAAAATAAAAATGATATAAAATTTTCCTAGAATTGAAATGAAAAGTTATACAACTAATTCGCAGAATAATTTTTAAAATTACACGAAAGGGGGAAGGAAAACGCTTTTTTAAAAGGGATTTATTGACCAAAAAAAAAAATTTTCTTGGGAAAAAATACAAGTAAAAAATTACTGGAGACTGAATTTAAAAAGCAAAATGACTGTCCCTTTTCTCTTGCTAAAAAAGAAAAATTTAAATTTAAAAAAAAATTTTTAAAAACAATGTGAAAGTGGGAAAATAAAATTATTAAATTGTTTAAATGGGAAATTTTAAATTTTTTCAAAAAATTGCATAGCAAAATTAAATTATAAATCAAAAAATTTGCAATAAAAAAAAAAAAATTCCCTGCCCGAAAAAAATTCAACAAAAATAATTCACTTTTAAACAAGTTGCAACCCAAAAAAAGGTGTTTGGAAAAAAATCCTGCCCGTAATAAATGCAAAGGGAAAAAATCAGGGAAAAAAATGAATTAAAAAAAATGAAGACAAAAAAAAAAAAAACTGATTGAAAAACTTTAACTTTAATTGTAAATTTGACAAAAAAAATTTACCCCAAACAGAGTAAGGGAAAACACTTTTCGTTAAAAGTAATTGAAAATTGGGATTTAAGAGTGAAATTTTTTAAAAATTAAAAAAAAAACCGGAAAAAAAAAGGGAAAATAACACTTTTCAGGGGACGGAGCAAAACTTCATTAAAAAAAAATATTTTTTACAAAAAATCCCCCCCTTTACTTATACAACAAAATCTTGCTGTGACGAAACGACAAAAATTTGCTGGGAAAAAAAATGGTACCAGTCTGCGAAAAAAAAAGAGAAAAGAGACACTGTTGGCATAAAGAAAAAAAAAAGACACACATTTGAAATTAAAAGGAAAATTTTTGGGATACTGGGGTGAAATCACGGGCCCGGAAAAACAATGACAATACAATAAAAAAAAAATGAAACACCCTTTACACCCGGGTGAAATGGAAATGGGTTCACCCCACAATAATTTCTTAGGGAAAACGAATAGCATAAAGAAAAAAACAGGTAAAAATAATATAAGATAAGTGAAAAAACGAAAAAAAATTTGGGAAAAAACTGAAATTAAAGAAAAACTGGTTTACACTGAAAAAAAAAAAAACAAGGGGTTTAAAAGTACAAAGCAATTTACTATAAATGTCTCACACTCGCCCAAAAGTCTTTAAATGGGAAGAAAAAAGGCTAAGAAAATTTTTAAATGGAGTCTGGAGTAGTAACGGCCCTTTAGTTCCCGGTGGTGGGGCGAAAAATATTGTCCTGGGGCGGGCGGTTGTTCCTCTTCCCTCGCCAAAATGTTGTCGGAAGAATGGCCCTTTTTAGGCGAAAATCACAAAAAAAATGGCTTTATTCGTTGGCACCCGCTTTTCAAAACCTTTTGAAAACCCAATTTTGTGGACCAAAAAAGTACTAGGAACCCCGGGACAAAGGGGGGCAAACCAAAAAACAGGGAGTTTAGTGGATGGCTGTTGGGGGGTGGTGGGGGGGTGGTTGCTTTTGCCGGCACCCCTGGTGGGTGAAAATGGGGGGGGGGGACGCGGGGGTTTTGGGCCCCGCACCCACTCACCCCCGAAGGTTGGGTTGAAAAAAAACCCACTCTATGCCCCCAGGGAAGGTAAAAACCCCTCTTAGCTCCCCCCCGGGGCAAAAGCGATATAAAAAAAAAACCTCGAGGGGCTTGGCTTACCCCTTCTTTAAATGCGTGGCTTAACCTTTTTCCCCTCTCAGCCCGGGTTAGAAGGTGGGTTTGGGTGACTGGCTTACCCCAAAAGAAAGGAAGACTGGAAGGCCCCGGGTTTAAAGGGGCCAAAGCACGGGGGGAGCAGTTGGAAAGACAGGAGACAGGCTGGGTGATAAGGCCAAATGGGGGTTTTACTTTCCCCATTTTTGGCTTACTGACTGGCCTTTAAAAGCAAAAAACCCGGGTTTAAAACCCCCCCCCGGGGAAATTTAAAACAATTGCACCCCGAAACTTTAAACCCGGAAGCTTGAAACCCGGGTGCAAAGGTTTTTCAGGGGAATAGGTTTGAAGGGGATAGCTGCTCCTGGGTGGTGGGGCGCCCAGGGGAGAGGTGGTTGGAGTTTACCTTTTAAACCCCGCCCGGGACTCACCAAAAGCTTCAAAAGCTTGAATTACCCTTTTAAAAAAGTAAATCCCACGCTCCCAAAAACCCCTGTCAACCCTTTACATGTGGGATTTTGATACGGTGGATTAGGGGAGAAATACCCGTATGCTGTTATAAAAGTATAATTACTGATATGTGGGGCAGAGCCCCCAGGGCCCTTTCCTTTTCCCTTGGTTAAAACTCGTAAAACTGGGCCAGGCGGGTGGCCCCGTACCCCGTAGTGGGTTTTTTTGAAAAAAAGTGTCAGCCCGCACAGACCGGGGGACTCAAAAACGGTTTTTGGGCCCTTTAGTCAACGGACAGGGTTAAATGGGAACTGGGTTTCTGGGAAAATGGTTTACTACTACTGAGATTGTCACCCGTGTAGTAAAGGGCAGTGCCACCCGTGGGGAGTGAGGGCAGTGCCCAAAAGTACCCCGTGGTGGGGGTGGTCACCAGTGTCAGGAGGGAAGCGTCACCCGGTTGGGGGCCAAAGATGGGAAATGCCAACCCAAAGCCAAATGAAGGGGAGTGCCCATCAATGTCAGTGATGGGCAGTGACACCGGTGCCCGTGAGGGGCAGTGCTAATACCAGTGCCTGAAGGGCAAATGCCCCCGAGTGCCATGAGGGGTAGTGCCCCCAAATTTCTAGTGAGGGGGAGTGCCACCAGGCCAGGGATTTGGGAAATCCCCCCCAAAGCCAGTGAGGGGGCAGTCCCATTGTGCCCAAATGAGAGACAGTGCCAACAGTGCCCAAAGTAGGCAGTGTTTCCCGTGCCAGTGAGAAGGGCGGCCCTCATTGTCATTTGGGGGGCAGTAACACCAGGCCAATGAGGGGAGTTCCCCCAGTGCCCGGAAGGGGGAAAACGCCACCTGTGCATCGTGGGACGTGCTAACGGTCAATGAGAGGGCGAGCTAAAAAGTTTCCAGTGAGAGGCAGTGCCCCCAGTTTCCCTGAGAGGCGGCCACCAGGCCAGTGAGAGGGAGTGCCACCAGTGAAAAGAAAGCAGGCTTTCCCCGTGCCAGTGAGAGGCTTTTCCACCCCGTGCCAGTGAGAGGGGTGCTACCAGTACCCTTGAGGGGCAGGGGTCACCAGTGCCAATGATGGGGGGAAACAGCACAGGGGCCAATTTAAAAAGCAGTTGGGCCCCAATGACAGTTATATTTCAGGCCCCCAGGGGGGCCAGTGAGGGACAGTTTCCACCAGTTCCAGTGAGGGAGCAGTGCCGTCCCGTGCCCTGGAAGGGGGGGGTACCACCAGTTTCCAGTGAGAGGCAGTGCCACCGTGCCAATGAGAGGCAGAGTACTAGTGACGGAAGGGTGCCAAAAACCCCCAGTGGCCCCAACCCACCCGGCAGTGCTACCATGCCAGTGAGAGGCAGTGCCAAACCCGCGCCAGAGAAGGAAAAAGCCACCCCCAGTCCTCGGAAAGAAGGGTTAAAAACAAACTTGGGGCGGGTGCATCAGTCTTGGGATTGTGTGGGGGCCCGGGACTGAACGTCATATGTTTTTTTCCCCTCACCATCAGGCGGACCAAAGCAGCATGGACTCCCCCCCTTTGGGAAAATCGCAGTGTTGTTATTGATAATCTTTTTATATATATATATAATTTTATATATATAAATAATATTATTTTATATTTTTATATATTATTTTATATATATAAATATAAATTTAATATATATATATATATATATATATATATAATATATAATATATATATATTAATATATATATAAAAATATTATATATTATATATATAAAAATAATATATATATATTTTAAAATAATATATATATTTTTTATATATATTTTAAATTTTATATTAAAATTTTTTATGTAAATTTTTGCTTTTGAGAGACTGTGTTAGTCTTGTCTTTGGTTGCCGAGAAGCCGGGACTGGGGAAGATGTAAGAGACATCCCACTATCTATAACAGGAACCTGCAAAGGCAAGCCTCTTGGCAAATGCAAGAAGTCCAAAAGTGGGCCAACTCTAGATGGGAGGCTGACATAAAAGGAAAGCTGGTGTCAGATCGAGTGGGCTCTAAACCTGGTGGTAGTTGGCCAAGGACCGACAGGGTTATTCAACTAATGAAATTATTACACCTCTAAATCGACAGGATGGGACCGTCTCCACTAGCAATTTGGGAAAAGCTGACCTCTTTGCTGCAAGGTGCAAGTTCCAGAACCAGCTAGCTAGCCGCAAGAACTGTATCGAAGATGTCAGAGGTGATATTAAAGTAGGCGATATTAAGGTTGGGTGGTATTGAAAATTGGTTGGGCAAATATTTTGTTAGTGGGATGGATTGTAAAGGACCTGCGTAGTATGGGCCAACAGGCCTGCTGCAGTGTTCCTCCTTTCTTATGTTCTTATCACTGGACAAGAAAAGGCTGGGGGCCCAAATAAGTTGAGCCCAAGATTGCTGAGTAGATATGCAGACCAGCTAGCATCGCCTCTAACTACCATGCATCAGCAGCGCTTAGTACAGTGTAAATAACCTTCTCTGTGGGAAGATGCATTTGTAGTCCCTGTTCACAAAAAGAAAAACAGAGCAGAAATTAGCATATACAGACTAAAGTCACTCCTGTCAATCACTGGCAAGACGCTTGAGACAATAATCTCACAGCAGAAGGCAGTATTATTTACAATTCCTTGTTATGTGCCTATCAATATGACTTTAGAAAAAGTCATTCTGTTGCTGATCTGCTGTTAAACCTCTCCATTATGTGGCACCAGTTGCTGAATGAATCCATGATAAGTTGTATATTAGTAGTAGACATTGCTGGTGCTTTCGACCAAGAATGGCACAGGACTATCGGCAGGATGTCTCCATAGTGATGATTATTTTCACGGTAGGTATTGAAGCGTAGTTCTCAACTGACCCAAAGTCAACAAAACACTCAATTAGTGCCAGTGTTTTACAGGGATATGTACTTGAGCCATTGTTATAGAAAGTCTATTTCACTGACCTTCCCAGAATCCCACGCATTTGCAGCTGACATTTGCTTATCCAAGAGAAGAAATGCCAGTTGTTCTAATTTACATCAATCACCAGCTTACTGCTGTATCAGCCTTGGGAAAATGATGTTGGGTGATGATATTCTTTAGATGGTCTCTAGCTGGTCTTGATGGTCACTTCAGGATCAGTGGTAAGAACGAATGAAAGGGTATTAGAACCAGGTAATGAGGAGGATATCCTTGGGTTGAAATTTGACTCCAAAAAGTCTATGAAGAATCGTGTGGTAAATCTTGTAAGCAAAGTAGCCAATACGTTAATAGCACTAAGACTTATCTCGGACCTGCTTGACAGCAGAGGCTGCAAGACTCTGTATGAGGCAAAAGTGCACCCACATCTTGAGTATGCTCCACTTTCCTGAATTGCCTACCACACGTCTCATGTATGACTTATTGACGGAATAGAAAACAGAGCAAGACGACTCATCTCTCGTCAGGAGAGATGAGTCGTGACGGAGCTATAGAAGCATCAGAGACAATATGTAGACAGCCTGTACTGTCTGTACAGACAGCCTATGCTGTCTGCCAGCTTAGTTCATATTTTGCGGCACTCAGGTGCTGCCCTCTTTCGGCCTGCCCAGGTCAGTGGGACGCTGGTCCCACTCACTCTCACTCACTCAGCGGCCTAAGAAGCAGACAAGTCTACTCCTCTCTCCCTAGTGAGCATGGCCCTCCTGGGCCATGGGGCACAACACACAAGCCTGTGTACCCACCACGACTTTGCAAATAAAGTAAGAAGCCTCCGAAGATGTTTATCATTTACTCCCTGCTACAGCATCCCCAAACAAGCTGGTTATAAATGGTGGGAAGCGGTGGTTGCAGCAGTTGTGTTTGCTCGGAGAGAGGAAGGAATGAAGTTGTTCACTTCATCCCCCTACACAACAAGCATCCGTCTCTCAACGAGTTATCCTGATGTCGTGTCTGCACGTTTCAGCATCCAGACACAGGTACAAGCAGGATTTGGCTGAAATTTCCCAAATTTCTTCGAGAAATATAAGTGGTGTCCCAGTGACCCCACACTACAGCATCCAAATGCTGTTTCTCAAATCACATGTTCAGCATCACTTGTATGTTCTGCTGTTGTTGTTAAGCTGCGTCCAGTGTGAGTTTCTCCACGTGTTTGTGGGTGGGAGAGGAGGAAGTGGTCGCGTTCCTGCCTCACTCACACCTCATCCACCTACCACCACTATGTGCTCACTCCCTCTGCTGTGTTTTCTGCTGTTTTTCGTGTGAATTCATTGCCAGAGCTGTGTATCCGAGTGCCCGAGGCCACTCGAAGCTACGTGGACCAGCATGCTATGTAGATCATGATGCCATGTGGATCCCAATGCCACGTGGGATGTGGACGAAGCCACGTGGATCTACGAGCCACGTGAGTTACCGAGCCAGACGTCCCAGGCCACATGTTGTGGTCTGCTGCTGCCCGACTTCATGATGTCACGATGTCTGCCTGACGTCACCTCGAGACGTCTGCTGACGTCACCTCGAGATGTCTGCTGATGTCACAGTGCTGCTGATGTCACCTTGTGACGTCACGCCTGACATCACATGATGTCACATCGAGTGTTTCAGTAATTATGTCAGTATTGTCGAGAAGATTGATAGAAGACATATGTCGTGTGTTAATTCCTCTCAGTCAGTGTTCTCACATGTTAGTGTATGGCTTAGTGTCAATTTTGTGCACAGAAAAGCATCATTTGCTAGTTTAAGCCATGTTGTACTGCATGTACCGCGGGTGTGTGTAAAGTTTCTGTGTGCCCAGTGTGGTCTTGAGTCTAGACCAGTGTGTAGCACCACTGTGTTGTTGTCTCCCGGTGTGACCAGCACATTTGACAGCTGATATTAGTCAGCCCTGAGCGTATGACCCCCTTGTACAGAAAGCTCTTATGCTCGTCGCTCATAGATGTTCTGCAGAATTGTACCTGCTACGATTTCCATCGAGATTTGTTTCACTTCATCTCCAGACCTTCGGAGTGCAGTTATATGTAGAGAAACAAGTCTGGGGATGCTTAGACTAACTTCTGCTATAACTCCAACTGCCGAGAGAATGACACTCATCCAGCTGCAGTTTAAGCCCTGTCAGCAGGCGCTGTATCAGCCTCGTGTCACAAGCTTCAGTGAACAGCCTGCACAAAGAAGATGTCACTTTGACTCCTAGCTCACTCACTGCAGTCTGGTGTATGATGTTACGACTCCCAGATGTTTCGCCCAGTCGTCTCTGCCACGATTCGCTCCATGACTTACTCCACGCTCACCGGCAGTGACAGCCCAGCGACAGAACCAGTCGAGAAATGTCCTCCTGAGACACTTGCCAGAAGTCCTGCCCAGTTGCCGAGTTTTGTCGACGCCTCACTCAAGGGCACCAGCATGTCGTGCCCCAGGTTGAGTGAAACCCTGCGATGACTGCTTCACTGTTCCAGAGGAGACCATACTCTGTTACGTCACAGCTCAGCCGCAGCGATGTCTCCTGTGTTGCAGTATCTGTCCAGACGCAGGAAGGCGTGCAGTGATGCCCATCGACACTCACTGCCTATGACCACGATGTTTAGCACACCGAACATGTTTTTTTCTTCCCTCCCTGTACGAAGTTTTTTCTTCAATGTCCATATGTATATACGTGTTTTTTTTATTTTGTGTTCTGTGCCCTGTTCCTACGAGAGAGAGAGAGAGTTTTTTATACCTCCAGACATGGTCGGGACGACCATGTGGTAGGTGGCCAAGCAAATGTAAACAGCCTGTACTGTCTGCACAGACAGCCTATGCTGTCTGCCAGCTTAGTTCATATTTCGCGGCACTCAGGTGCTGCCCTCTCTCGGCCTGCCCAGGTCAGTGGGACGCTGATCCCACTCGCTCTCACTCACTCAGCGGCCTAGAAGCAGACAACAAGTCTACTCCCTCTCTCCCTCGTGGGCATGGCCCTCCCGGGCCATGGGCACAACACACAAGCCTGTGTACCCACCACGACTTTGCAAATAAAGTAAGAGGCCTCCGAAGATGTATCATTTACTCACCCGCTACCAGAAACACCAAATAATCTCGTTCACAAATATCAGTAACAAAATCAGTATCGTCATTAACATTAGCATAATAGCTAGTGACAACAGTAACGTAACAACAGCAGTAACGTAACAGCAGTAATGTAACAGCAGCAATAACGTAACACCAGCAGTAACGACAGTAATTACTGCAGCAATTAAGTTACGCCAATAACATCGGCACTCATAATAGCAGCAGTGTAAGTAACAACAGCAGTAACTAAATAGTAATAACAGTAGTAACTAAATAGTAACGGCAGCAGTAACTAAATAGTAACATCATTAGTAACTAAACAGTAATAAAAACAGTAACTAAATGGTGACAACAGCAGTGATTAAATAGTAATAACAGCAGTAACTAAATAGTAACAACAGCAATAAGTAAATGGTAACAACAGCAGTGACTAAACAGTAGCAACAACAGCAACAACAACAGCAGTAACGACAATAATAGCGGCAGTAACAGTTATAATAACGGAAGACTACCAACAGCAGCAATGAGATCAATAACAACAGCAATAGCGTCAAAAGCAGCAGCTCTAACAGTAACAACAACAGCAACGTCTTCCCCCACCATCTATAACAACAGACAACGCCGTCTCAGTGACGATCATCAAAAACAAGAAAACTCAAAATTATGAAAAAAAAACAACAAAAAAAAAACGAATCTGTCTGAAAAATAAAAATGGATCTTCTGAAAATTTGCAAGAAAGACGTGACGATCAAATATTTCGCTCGCCAGATCGCCAGAGGGAGTCGTGGGAAGCCAAGAAACAGGATTGGAGCCGAGGGGAAGGTAGGACTAGATACGGGCCAGTAGGATTTGAACCTGAAGGATAGAGGAGAACTGGAACAGGAGTTTTTTTTTTTTTTAATTAGCAAACTGAATACACCGCAGTGTGCTGCTGCATTATTCTCTATGACAGTTACACAGTGGGATTACCAGCAATATATTATATATATTTAATATATATATATAATATATTTATATATAAACTCAGATTAAGTTGTAATAAACAACTGTCGATGAATAAACAGAAGGGTGGACGAGGGGCTCGAACCGCAGTCCATAAATTGATACTCCGACGCTCTACCATCTAGGCTAACCCAGGCCTTAGTAGAAAGTATTCAGAGGTAATACTGTATTACATTCGTCAGAGGCACAACTAACATTCCTTCCCTCGGCCCAGGAGCTTTAACACTAGATCTAGTGTTATCCACTTCGTCTATGAACAATGTAAGAATAAATCTAGTGTTAAAGCTCCTGGGTTGAAGGAATGGAGTTCAGTTGGGTGACAGTTGGTGCCTCTGACGATATATAATACAATAAGTATTATATTCCGTCAGAGGCATAAGTATTATATTATGTCAATTTTCGGAGCGCGATTCAAGCCCTCGTCCACAGTTATGCTTATATATTTCGTGACTACTCAATTATTGTTCCTTGATAATGTGAGTAGTCACGAAAGCGCTTGGAATTTCTCTATTCTTTCACATTGGTTGTTTTGCATATTCTGAAATCACCTGTTTACTGTGATCTTATTACACCACACACACCACACACACACCACACAACACACACACACTCACACACACACACACACACACACACACACACACACACACATATATATATTATAATATATATATATATATATTATATTATGTATATATATACATACATATATATGCAATAAGATCACAGCAAACAAGTGATATAAGAATAGAGAAATTCCAAGTGATTTCGTGACTTCTAACATTATCAGGAACTGTAAAAACAAAAACATCAAAGGAAGGCATATAAAGGGTCAGACTACACCTCACCATCACATCCCACAACAAAGCAACACCTCACACACGCATCACAACACCACAACACCCGACTCTGTGAAACACCCCAATAACTCTGCCCAAAAAATTAAGCTTTATTACTTGTCTACGTATCATTAAATTCTTCCCAAATTTTATTAATTATAAATGAATCAACTTTATATAAACTAAAGGAAATATTCATATTATTTTCAAAACTGCTTTTTATGAAACAAGATTCAATTATATTTCTGTCAACTATGGACTTGCTTGATACAACTTTCTCAACTTTTTGAAAATCAATTGGGTGATTAAAGTCTCTCACTTGAATAAATAGAGCATTAGAATCTTGTTCAGTTCTAATTCTATATTTATGTTGTTTTAATCTTAGTTCGAGACTTTTACAGTTTTACCGTAATAAACTTTATCACACATCTTACAAGGAATCTTATAGAAACAATCTGTCAGCATTTTGGGGGGAATTCTTTATCAAATTTTTTTTTTACTGTATCAATATTTTTAATACAACTTTAATATTAAAAGTCTTAAGAAGAGAGGGCATATCAGCCAAGTTTTAATGGTGAAGGAGAATCGACATATTTTTAGTTGAATAAGGTTGGTTGCTCCTTTTTGGACTGTAAAAAGTATTTCTAGCAATTTTAAAAGATTTATCAATTACATTTCTCGGGTATTTTAGATCATTAGCTATTTCATAAATTTTGGATATTTCTTCATCTATAAACTCTGGACTACAAATACGCAAAGCTCTCAAAAAAAAAAAAATTGATGAGAAAACCGACAGTTTAACTCTCTCTTGATGTGAAGAATAATAATGTACATAATAGCAGTTATTCGTAGGTTTTCTGTAAATTTTAAATTTAAAGTCATTATTACCCTTAAAAATTAAAACATCTAGAAAAGGCAATGAGTTATTTTATTTGAACTCAACAGTTAAAGTTTATTAGAATGGGCTAAGGAAATGGTTTACATCTACATTCTTGGGCATAAGACACAAAGTATCTCAACATATCTGAACCATTTAGCTCTATTAGGGAGGATTGTGTTAGGCAAACTTGTTTAGAAAAATTCCATGTATAAGTTACTAAGAACAGGTGAAAGAGGATTTCCCATTGCCATACCAAACTTCTGAGTATAAAACTTATCATTCAATACAAATTTTGCATCACAATGCAGAGTTTAATAAGTTTAATGACAGTAGGAACTGACAATGGTAAATCGTGATTAACAAGTTCTTCAGATAAGAAAATTTAATGTTTTGCTTTTATACTTTCTTGGTAATGTGAGAAGTCACGAAATCGCTTAGAATTTTGCTATTCTTTCACAGTGGTTGTGTTGCATATATATATATATATATATATATATATTATATATATATATATATTATATATATATATATATTTTATATTATATTAAATTATATATT
>NC_069399.1:92456763-92492630 GCF_026875155.1 Cherax quadricarinatus | reverse complement strand
ACACCTCCTACAACACACTCGCTTCATCCCCACACCTATCCACGACTCCCGGTGTGAATGGTGTTATGAAAGTGTAGTAACACGCCACCACCCCCCTCTACGACCCCACCCGAAGCCAACCACCCACTACACCCGTCCCCCCTCACTCACCCAAATCACCCTCTCGGTACCCCGACCACCCCAACACCCCCTTCGCTACCTCACGCACACCCTCCCCCCACATCTACACCGAAGTCTCCCCAGCCCCAACCGCACCCGCGCAGCTTCCCCCTGACATCTACCTTAAACGGACATCACCTCCCGTCAGACAACATCCCACAAGTATCCACCCTCCGCATTGCCCCACCAGTCGAGCTCTGCACCCGACCCATCCCTCCCTAGCCTATAGCCCACTACACACCTCTCCCACACCCCGTCCCCTGCGCACTCCACCATACCACGCGTCCCACTCAACCCATCCATTTTTGTAGGTGTGGGGGGGGGTTCGCAGTTCACCAGTTAATGACCCAGCCTCTTAACCTCAAGAAGATGACAGGTGCACAAAACTCCCCACACAGTGAGCACTGTCGTACATATTCCTAAAAGCTGTTAGGTGTTTGTCTCAATCGTCTCCTCTTCTGGAACTTACCAATCACCTCAAGCAGAAAAAGTTCTTCCTAGCATCCCCCGTCAAATTTGAGACTATAGTTCACTTTGCCTTACTTGTTAATGATCCCTTCAATCCACTGTCCTTATTCCTGATCCAGTCAATCACTGACATTGTTCATGATCCCCGTCAGTCACTGTCCTTGTTCTTGATCCCCGTCAATCACTGTCCATGTATCTTAATATCCCCCAGTTAATCACTGTCCTTATTCCCATCCCCGTCAGTCAATGTCCCTTGTTCCAGATCCGACGCAGTAAAATCTATTGATAAAGAGACTGCAACTAACAGAGCAACTTCTGTTGGTTTTAAAAGACTGGCCCTAAAGAGCAAGACTGCTGGTTTAAAAACTGGCACAACAGAGCAAGGTTATGTTGGTTTAAAAGACCAGGCACTACAGAGCAAGCTTCTGTTGGTTTAAAGACTGGCCCTAAAGAGCAAGCTTCTGTTGGTTTAAAAACATGCACTACAGAGCAAGTTCTGTTGTTTAAAGACTGGCACTACAGAAGCAATCATCTTGGTTTAAAGACTGCCCTAAAGAGCAAGCTTCTGTTGGTTAAAACTGCCACTACACAGCAAGGTTCTGTTGTTTAAAGACTGGCACTACAGAGTAAGTCTTCTGTTGGTTTAAAGTCTGGCACTACAGAGCAAGCTATCTGATGGTTTTAAAGACTGCACTAACAGAGCAAGCTTCTGTTGGTTTAAAAGACTAGTACTAACAAACAAGCTTCTTTGGTTTAAAGACTGGCACTAACAGAGCAAGCTTCTCCTTTTAAAAAGACTGGCACTAACAGAGCAAGTTTTTGTTGGATTAAAGGCTGGCACTAACAAGCAAGCTTCTGTTGGTTTAAAGAACTGGTACTAACAGAGCAAAGCCTTCTTGTTGTTTAAAGACTGGCATAACAGAGCAAGCTTCTGTTGTTAAAAACTGGCACTAACACACGCAAAGATTCCTGTTGTTTTAAAGACTGGTACAAACAGAGCAAGCCTTCTGTTGGTTTAAAGACTGGCACTAACAGAGCAAGCTTCTGTTGGTTTAAAGGCTGTGCAACTAACAGACTAAGTCTGGCTGTTTGTTTTAAAAGACTAGGTCACTAAATCAGAGTCAAGATTCTAATTGTTTAAAGACTGCAACTAACAGAGCAAGCTTCTGGTGGTTTAGAGGACGGCACTAACAGAGCAAAACGTCCATTGGTTTAAAGACTGGCACTAACAGAGCATGGTTTCTGTTGGTTTAAAAACTGGCACTAACAGATCAAGCTTCTGTGGTTTAAAGACTGGCACAAACAGAACATGGTTCTGTTGGTTTAAAGACTGACACTAAAAGAGCAAGCTTCTCTTTTTTATAAAGACTGGTACTAACAGAGCAAGCTTCTGTTGGTTTAAGACTGGCACAAACAAAGCAAGCTTCCGTCCATTGGTTTAAAGACTGGCACTTACAGAGCAAGTTTCTGGTGTTTAAAGACGGGCACAACAAGTAAGTTTTCTGTTGGTTAAAGACTGGCACTAACAGAACAAGATTCTATTGGATTAAAGACTGGCACTAATGAGCAAACTTCTGTTGGTTTAAAGACTGGTACAACCGAGCAAGTTTCTGTTGGTTTAAAAGACTGCACTACAGAGCAAGCTTCTCTTTTTATAAAGCTGGAACTAACAGAGCAAGCTTCTGTTGGTTTAAAGACATGGCACAAACAGAGCAAGCTTCTGTAGTATTTAAAGACTGGTAACTAACAAGCAAGTTTCTGTTGGTTTAAAAAGACTGGCACTAACATAGCAAGCTCTATTTTTATAAAGACAGGCACTAACAGAGCAAGCTTCTGTTGGTTAACAGACTGGCACTAACAGAGCAAGCTTCTGTTGGTTTTAAGAACTGGCACTAACAAGCAAGCTTCTCTTTTTATAAAGACTGGCACCTAACCGAGCAAATTCTCTTGTAAAAGATTGGCACTAACAGAGCAAGCTTCTGGTGTTTAAAGGCCTGGCACTAACATAGTGAATTTGCTGTTTGTTTAAAAGACTGGCACTAACAGACAAGATCTATTGGGGTTTAAAGACTGCACTAACAAGCAAGCTTCTGTTGGTTTAAAGACTAGTACTAGTAAGCTTCTGATGTTAAAGACTGTACTAACAGAGCAAGCTTCTGTTGGTTTAAAGACTGGTACTACAGAGCGCAAGCTTCTGTTGGTTTAAAGACTGGCACTAACAGAGCAAGCTCTCTTTTTTTAAAGACTGGCACTAACAGAGCAAGTTTTCTGTTGTTTTTAAAGACTGGCACTAACAGAGCAAGCTTCTGTTGAGTTAAAGACTGGTACTAACAGAGCAAGCTTCTGTTGGTTTAAAGACTGGCACTAACAGAGCAAGCTTCCACTTTTTTTATAAAGACTGGCACTAACAAGCAAGTTTCTGTTGGTTTAAAGGCTGTACTAACGAGCCAAGCTTCTGTTGGTTTAAACGGCCTGGTACAACAGAACAAGCTTCTGTTGGTTTAAAGACTGGCCACTAACAGGGAAGCTTCTGTTGGTTTAAAGAGTGGCACTACAGAGCAAGCTTTGTTGGTTTAAAGACTGGTACGTAACAGAGCAAGCTTCTTGTTGGTTTAAAGACAGCACTATCAGAGCAAGCTCTCTTTTTATAAAGACTGCACGAACAGAGCAAGCTTCTCTTGGTATAAAGACTAGCCTAACAGAGCAAGCTTCTGTTGGTTTAAAGGTTGGCACTAACAGAGTAATTTGCTGTTTGTTTAAACTGGCACTAACAGAGCAAGATTTCTCTTGGTTTAATAAAGACTGCACTAACAGAGCAAGCTTCTGGTGGTTTAAAGACAGCACTAACAGAGCAAAGCGTCCATTGGTTTTAAAGACTGGCACTAAACAGAACATGGATCTGTTGGTTTAAAAAGACTGGGCACTAACAGAGCAAGCTTCTGTTGGTTTAAAGAGTGGCACTAAACGAGCAATGGTTCTGTTGGTTTAAAGAACAGACACTAACAGAGCATAGCTCTCTTTTAAAAGACTAGACTGGCCTAACAGAGCAAGTTTCTGTTGGTTGAAAGACTGGCAACTAACAGAGCCTGCCTGTTGGTTTAAAGACTGACAATTAACCAGAGCAAACTCTCTTTTTATAAGACTGGTACTACAGAGCAAGCTACTGGTGGTTTAAAGACTGGCGACTAACAGAGCAAGTTCTGGTGGTTTAAAACTGGCACTAACAGAGAAAGCTCTATTGGTTAAAGACTGGCACTAACACAGCACAGTTTCTGGTTGTTTTAAAGACTGGCACTAACAGAGCAAGCTTCCCGTTGGTTTTAAAGCTGATCACTAACAGAGCATGGTTTGTTTGGTTTAAAGACTGGCACTACAGAGCAAGTTTTCTTGTGGTTTAAAGACTGGCACTAAAAGAGCAAGCTTCATGTGGTTTAAAAGACTGCACTAACACAGCAAGCATCTGTGGTTTTAAAGACTGCACTAACAGAGGCAAGCTTCCGTTGGTTTAAAGACTGACACTAAAAGAGCATGGTTCTGTTGGTTTAAAGACTGGCACTAACAGAGCAAGTTTCTGTTGATTTAAAGACTTCCAATAACGGACAAGCTTCTGTTATTTAAAGACTGGCAAAAAACAGAGCAAGTTTTTTGTTTATTTAAACTGGTACTTAAAAAAAGCAAGCTTCTGTTGATTTAAAGATTGGCAACTAACAAGCAAGTTACTGTTCGGTTAAACACTGGCGCAACGAGCAAGTTTCTGTTGGTTTTTTAGATTGGCCGACTAACAAAGCAAGCTTCTGTTGGTTTTTTTTTTTTTTTTTTTGGGGGGGGGGGGGTTTTTTTTTTTTTTTTTTTTTTTTTTTTTTTTTTTTTTTTTTGTTTTTTTTAATAAAAGACGCACTAACAGAGCAATCTTGCATTGGGTTTAAAGACTGTATTAACAGAGCAAGCTTTCTGTTGGTTAAAAAGACGGCACTAAAGAGCAAGCTTCTTTGGTTTAAAGACTACCACTAACAGCCAGCAAGCTTCTGTGGTTTAAAGAACTGGCACTAACAGAGTACAACCTTCTGTTGGTTAAAGACTCGTACTAACAGAGCATGCTTCTGTTGGTTTAAAAACTGGCACTAACAAGCAAGCTTCTCTTTTATAAGACTGGCACTAACAGAGCAAGCTTCTCTTTGGTATAAAGACTGCACTAAGAGAGCAAGCTTCTGATGGTTTAAAGGCTGGCACTAACAAGATTAAGTTTTGCTGTTTTTTAAAGACTGGCACTAACAGAGCAAGATTCTATTCTGGGTTAAAGATGGCACTAACAAAGCAAGCTTCTGGTGTTTAAAGACTGGCACTAACAGAGCAAGCGTCCTTGGTTTAAAGACCTGGCACTAAACAGAGCATGGTTCTGTTGGTTTTTAAAGACTGGCACTAACAAGCAAGCTTCTGTTGGTTTAAAGACTGGCACTAAGAGAGCATGGTTTCTGTTGGTTTATAGACTGACACTAAACAAGCACTTCTACTTTTATAAGGACTGGTGAACAAAGCAACATCCTATTTGTTTAAAGACTGGCACTAACAGAGCAAGCTTCCATTGGTTTAAAGACTGGCACTTACAGAGCAATTTCTCGTGGTTAAAGACTGGCACTAACCAGAGTAAGTATTCTGTGGTTAAAGACTGGCACTAACAAAGAACAAGATTCTATTGGTTTTAAGATTGGCACTAACAGAGCAAGCTTTCTGTTGGTTAAAGACTGGCACAACAGAGCAAGCTTCTGTTTGGTTTTAAAGACTGGAGAACTACAGAGCAAGCTTCTTTGTTTTAAGAACGGTACTAAGAGAGTAACTTCTGTTGGTTTATAGACTGGTACTAACGAGCAAGCTTCTGTTGGTTTAAAAGACTGGCACTAACAGAGAAAGCTTCTCTTTTTATAAAGACTGGCACTAACAGAGCAAGCTTCTGTTGTTTAAAAGACTGGCACTAACAGAGCAAGTTTCTGGTGGTTTAAAGACTGGTACTAACAAGCAGCCTTCTGTTGGTTTAAAGATTGGCACTAACAGAGCAACTTCTCCTTTTAAATGAGACTGGCAACTAACAGAGCAAGTTTCTGTTGTTTTAAAGCTGGCACTAACAGAGCAAGCTTCTGTTGGTTTAAAGACTGGGTACTAACAGAGCAAGCTTCTGTTGGTTTTAAAGACTGGCACTAACAGAGCAGCTTCTCTTTTTATAAAGACTGACACTAACAGACAGGCTTCTCTGGTATAAAGAC
This sequence comes from Cherax quadricarinatus, assembly GCF_026875155.1. Classification (NCBI taxonomy): domain Eukaryota; kingdom Metazoa; phylum Arthropoda; class Malacostraca; order Decapoda; family Parastacidae; genus Cherax; species Cherax quadricarinatus. Next base: position 92,486,745 of record NC_069399.1, on the reverse strand, counting down.
GGCACTAACCAGCAAGCTTCTGCTGGTTTACAAAGGCTGGCACTAACAGAGTAAGTTTGCTGTTGTTTAAAGACTGGCACTAATCATAGCAGGTCTATTGGTTTAAAGACTGCCTAACAGAGCGCTTCTGTGGTTTAAAAAAGACTGGTACTAGTAAGCTCTGTGTGGTTTAAGGACTGGTACTAACGGAGCAAGCTCTGTTGGTTTAAGACTGGCACTAACAGAGGCAAGCTTCTTCTCTTTTTATAAAGACTGGCACAAACAGAGCAAGCTTCTGTTGGTTTAAAGAACTGGCACTAACAAGCAGCTTCTGTTGGTTTAAAGTACTGGTATTCTAACAGAGCAACTTCTGTTGTTTAAAAGACTGCACTAACAGAACAAGACTTCTGTTGGTTTAAAAAGACTGGCCACAAACAGAGCAAGCTTTCTGTTGATTAAAGACTGGTGCTAACAGAGCAAGCTTCTGTTGGATTATAAGAATGGCACTAACAGAGCAAGCTCCTTTTTATAAAGACTGGCACAACAGAGCAAGCTTCCTTGGTATAAAAAGGGAAAAACTGCACTAACAGAGCAAGCTTCTGTTGGTTTAAAGGCTGGCACTACAGAGTAAGTTTGGCTGTTTGTTTAAAGACTGGCACTAACAGAGCAAGATTCTATTGTTTAAAGACTGGCACAACAGAGCAAGCATCTGGTGGTTTAAAGAGACTGCACTAACAGAGCAACGTACATTGGTTTAAAGACATACACTAACAAGCATGGCTCTGTTGGTTTAAAGACTGGCCCTAACAGCAGCAAGCTTCTGTTGGTTTAAAGACTGGCACTAACAGAGCTGGTATCTGTTGGTTTAAAGACTGAAACAGAGCAAGCTTTTCTCTTTTTTATAAAGACTGGCACTAACCAGTAGGGCAAAGCTCTGTTGTTGCAAGACTGGCACTAACAGAGCATGGTTCTGTTGGTTAAAGACTTGCAGTCTTACAGCGCAAGTTTCTGGTGTTAAAAGACTGGCAGCAACTAACAGAGTAAGCTTTCTGTTGGTTTTAAAGACTGCACTAACTGAACAAGATTCTATTGGTTTAAAGACTGGCACTTAACAGAGCAACTTCTGTTGTTTTAAAGACTGGCACTAACAGAGCAAGCTTTCCGTTGGTTAAAGAAAAAACTGACACTAACATTAGCATGGTTTTCTGTGGTTTAAAGACTGGCACTACAGAGCAAGTCTTTCTGTTGGATAAAGACTTCCAATAACGGGAACAAGCTTCTGTTAGTTTAAAGACTGGCAAAAACAGAGCAAGTTTTTTGTTGATTTAAAAACTGGTACTAAAAGCAAGCTTCTGTTGATTTAAAGATTTGCACTAACAGAGCAAGTTAACTGTTCGTTTAAAAACACTGGCGCTAACAGAGCACGTTTTCCTGTTTGGTTTAAATACTGGCACTAACAAAGCAAGCTTCTGTTGGTAAAGACTGTCACTAACAGAGCAATCTTGCATTGGTTTATAGACTGGTATTAACAGAGCAAGCTTCTGTTGGTTAAAAGACTGGCACTAACAGAGCAAGCTTCTGTTGGTTTAAAGACTGGCACTAATAGAGCAAGCTTCTGTTGGTTTAAAGACTGGCACTAACAGAGCAAGCTTCCATTGGTTTAAAGACTGGCACTAACAGAGCAAGCGTGTGTTAGTTAAAAGACTGGCACTAATAATGCAAGCTTCTGGTGGTTTAAAGACTGGCACTAACAGAGTAAATTTTTTGTTGGTTTAAAGACTGGCACTAACAGAGTAAGTTTTTTGTTGGTTTAAAGACTGGCACTAACAGAGCAAGCTTCTTTTGGGTTAAAGACTGGCACTAACAGAACAAACTTTATCAAGGCTTCAGCTGCTGGATGTATCAGTTAAGGATTCTCCTCTACCAAAATGTGTACATCTCTGTACATTATTTGTACTTCACTGTATAATCTTTGTACTTCACTGTATAATCTTTGTACTTCACTGTATATCTTGTACTTCACTGTATAATCTTTGTACTTCACTGTATAATCTTTGTACTTCACTGTATAATCTTTGTACTTCACTGTATAATCTTTGTACTTCACTGTATAATCTTTGTACTTCACTGTATATCCCATGTACATCATTTTACATTCTTGACGCACATTGTTTCAGCAGCAAATATTTCCCTCTCAAAAGTCTGCTTTTGCAGTGACCGTCGCGAGGACGGGTTCGTCTTTGGAGAACAGTTCCACCTGGAATCCCACTCAGTCACACTGGGTGTACTTTGGGTTAAGTTGAGAGAGAGAGGCTGGTCCACGCGTTCCAACTGTGCTCGTTCCTGCGCTCCTTCCAGGTGGCTGCCTTGTAACCCGGAATTAGGATGCTTCCAGAGAGCCACCATGCAACCCTGAACTATGAGACTTTTTAGTGATCAACTAAAGAACGTGTAACACACACACACATACATACACAACACCACACACACACATAACACACACACCACACACACACACACACACACACACACACACTCACACACAGAAACACACACACACACACAACACACACACACACACACACATACACACAACACACACACACACACACACACACACACACACACACACACACACACACACACTATGGCACATATGCTAAATACGGCCTATTTAATTTTCCATTTAAGATGGAAATTGGTTAACAGAGTGATGTTCAAGTGGTTGGAGCCCTGAGCTTTAAGCTGATAGGAACTCTCTACGTAATCCTGTACAGCTCCAGTCCGCTCAGCTGCTAAGGTACTCTAATGCATTTCCTGTGTACTCAAGCAACTTCTTTTCACACCGCTCCATAGATCAGGCAGTAATTAGCGGACTGAGGATCAAGCCTCCACCACGTCCTGCAGTGAATGACCATCACTGACACAGGATAATCCTGATTTTCTTCACTTTTCCCACTACTTTGCGCCGCCATTTCCCCTCCCCTTTTCCCTAACACTTCCACCTTTCTCAGTCACTTTCCCCGCCTTCCCCTACCTCCATATCAGCGACACAAACCTTCCCCTCCCCTCCCATTACCGTCTTTCATCTCTGCTTGTAGAATTACAAATGGGCACAATGGGCACAATGGGACACAATGTGTCTCAGAAGATGAAAAGGAACACCTCTTCCCAAGTCAAGATATCATGAATGTCAAAACTGGGCCTTGGCTCCTACACTTATTGGAAAAGACCTGTCCAACAAAATGCTGCAAATCTCTGTCTTATCTGATCTCTTCCCGTCAGAAAGTTACGTGTATGAGCAACACCAAACATCGATTAGGCGATGTGGCACAGTGACTTCCATAATCACGATATGATATCGTCAGCCGAGGCAGATGCAGGCAACGATAGGTAAACATGCACTCCCAGCTTATCATTTACATAATCTCTGTGAAAAACAAAAGACAGGCGATCTTCACCATTATATTGTTTAATGTTCAGTTGTCATTGATTTAAGTCCTGGTGGAATGTGTGTATATGTACTATATACAATACATATACATAAGTGGATAGGATTTGGTGGTCCTGTGGGTTAGAGCGTCATGTGATTTTCGCTCACCATGAGGCGGGCCAAAACGACATGGGTTCGAGTCCTTGGCTAGTCGCAGAGTTGTTATTATATCTAAATATATATAATATTTTATATATATATATATATATATAATATAATATATTAAATATATATAATTATATATTTATATATAATATATATATATATATTATATATTATTAACTCACTTGGCCCGATTCCACCAAGGCAGGGTGGCCCCGTAAAAAGAAAAACTTTCACCATCATTCACTCCAACTGTCTTGTGTCTTGCCATAGGGTGCTATACACTACAGTTTTTTTAATCTGCACACTAACATCCCTCCTTCAGAGTGCAGGCACTGTACTTCCCATCTCCAGACTCAAGTCCGGCCTGCCGGTTTCCCTGAACCACTTCATAAATGTTACTTTGCTCACACTCAACAGCAGCGTCCAAGAAAAAAAAAATTTTTTTTTTAAAAAAAAAACCATTTGTCTCCATTCACTCCTATCAAACAACGCTCACGCATGCCTGCTGGAAGTCCAAGCCCTCGCACACAAAACCTCCATAACCCCCTCCCTCCAACCTTTCAATAGGCCGACCCCTACACCGCGCCTTCCCTTCCACTACAGACTGATACACTCTTAAGTCACTCTGTTTTCGCTCCATTCTCTCTACATGTCGAACCACAACAACAACCCTGTCCTCAGAGCCTCTTGACAACAGTTTTGGTAACTCGGCAACCTCCTCCTAACTTCTTCCAAGCTACGAATTCTCTGCAATATATTCCACTAACACATTGCCCTCAACACTACAACTCCACTGCCTCAGCCTTCCCCTCGCGCAACCATTCATCACCCATTGCTCAATCACACCCATATAAGAGCTTGGTAAAACTATTATCCTCAATACATTCCCCTCTTTGCCTCCAAGGACAAAGTTCTTGTCTCCACAGACCCTAAGTGCACCACTCCACCCTTTTTCCCTCATCAATTCTATGATTCACCTCATCTGTCATGACCCATCTCCTGACACTCAACTCCCCAATATCTGAATACATTCAACCTCCCTCCATACTCTCTCCCTCCAATCTGATAATCCAATCTTTCATCACCTAGTCTTTTTTGTTTATCCTCATAACCTTCTCTTTCCTGTATTCACTTTAAATTTTTCTTCTTTTGCACCCCTATACCAAATTCATCAACCAATCCTGCACACTTCTCTTCAGAATCTCCCAAGAACACAGTGTCATCAGCAAAGAGCAACTGTGGTCAAACTCCCACTTTATTTTTGATTCTTTATCTTTAACTCCACGCCTTCTTGCCAAGACCTCGCATTTTACTTCTCTTACAACCCCTTCTTATAAATAATTAAACCAACCACGGTGGACATCACACATCCTTGTCTAAGGCCTACTTTTAACTGGAAAATAATTTCCCCTCTTCCTACATACTCTAAACTTGAGCCTCACTATCCTCGTAAAAACTCTTCAACTGCTTTCAGTAATCCTACCTCCTACACCATACACCTGCAACATCTGCCACATTGCCCCCCTATCCACTCTGTCAAACCCTTTCCAAATCCATAAATGCCACAAAGACCTCTTTAGCCTATCTAAATACTGTTCACTTATATGTTTCATTGTAAACACCTGTCCACAACACCTCCTACCTTTCCTAAAGCCTCCTTGTTCATCTGCCTATCCAATTCTCCGTCTACTCTTAATTCTTTCAATAAAAACTCTAACCATACACTTTACCAGGATACTCCAACAGACTTAATCCCCCTATAAATTTTGCACTCTCTTTTGTCCCCTTTGCCTTATACCAAAGGACTATGCATGCTCTATGCAAATCCCTAGGTTTCCTTACCCTCTCCATGCATTTATAAAATAATAGCACCAACACTCCAAAACTATATCCCCACCTGCTTTTAACATTTCTATCTTTATCCCCCATCAATCCCGGCTGCCTTACCCTTGCCTTATCATTTTTCCTACTGCCTCACGAACTTCCCCACACGCAACACAGGCTCTTCCCTCCACGTCCTACATGATGTTATTCTCCTTGCCCTATAAACGAAATCACAGCTTCCCTAACTTCATCAACATTTAACAATTCCTCAAAAATATTCCCCAACTTCCCATACCTCTAACTCTCCATTAATAATCCCCTCTCTCTTATTTTTAACTGACAAATCCATTTGTTCTCTAGCTTCCTTAACTTGTTAATCTCACTCCAAAAAATTTTTCTTATTTTCAACAAAATTTGTTGATAACATCTCACCCACTCTCTCATTTGCTCTCTTTTTACATTGCTTCACCACTCTCTTTTAAACCTCTCTCTTTTTCTCCATATACTCTCCCTCCTTGCATCACTTCTACTTTGTAAAAATTCTCATATGCTAACTTTTTCTCCCTTACTACTCTCTTTCATCATTTATTCCACCAATCCTCCTCTTCCCTCCCGGGCCCCACTTTCCTGTAAACCACAAACTTCTGCTGAACACTCTAACACTACGTTTTTAAACCTACCCCATACCCCTTCGACCCCCTTGCCTCTGCTCTCATTAGCCCATCTATCCTCCAATAGCGTTTATATCTTACCCTAACTGCCCCCCTCTTTTAGTTTATAAACCTTACACCTCTCTCTTCCCGATGCTTCTATTCTCCTTGTATCCCATCTACCTTTTACTCTCAGTGTAGCTACAACTAGAAAGTGATCTGATATATCTGTGGCCCCTCTATAAACATGTATATCCTGAAGTCTACTCAACAGTCTTTTATCTACCAATACATAATCCAACAAACTACTGTCATTTCGCCCCACATCATATCGTGTATATTATTTATCCTCTTTTTCTTAAAATATTATTACCTATAACTAAATCCCTTTCTATACAAAGTTCAATCAAAGGGCTCCCATTATCATTTACAACCTGGGGACCCCCAAAATTACCTACCACACCCTCTCTAAAAGTTTCCCCCTACTTTAGCATTCAGATCCCCTACCCCAATTACTCTCTCCCCTTGGTTCAAAAGGGTCCTATACATTCACTTAACATCTCCCAAAATCTCTCTCTTTCCTCTGCATTCCTTCTTCTCCAGGTGCATACACGCTTATTATGACCCACTTCTCGCATCCCAAACCCTTAAAATTCTTTAAATCCACACACACACACACCACACACACACACACACAACACACACACACACACACATAAAAAATATTTATATATATATATTTAATATATATATATATATATTATATATATATATATTATATATATATATATAATATATATTGTTGTTAGAATCTTAAACACTTCGAACACTTTCCTGTCTCTCTTCTCTCCTCTGTCTTCCGTGTGTAATTTCTCTTAGTCTCTGTCTGTCTCCCTTGTATAAGTTCTCTCAGGTTCGCCCTGTGATGAAGAAGATATCTTCTTAACAATTATACCTGTGTTGTGTCTGGTACAGGTTGTCCTGAGTGATGGTAATTCCCCAGTGATAGTAACTGAAGCTCTGCTAGAAGCAAACCTTTGACGCTGTCCTAGTTGATCAACCTTTGACGCTGTCCTAGTTGATCAACCTTTGATGCTGTCCTAGTTGATCAACCTTTGATACTGTCCTAGTTGATCAACCTTCAGTGCTGTCCTAGTTGATCAACCTTCAATGGAATACTTGATCATTTCCTTATTGTTCTACTGACATTTGCCAGCTCAGTCTGACACTACTGAAGTCTCCCAGCTCGGGTTGACAGATTTCAACACCTTTTATGAGCACCATCCTGTGTGACAGAAAATAACAAGGGAAATACAGCTAGCTTTTGTTCCCACTGTGTAACTATTATCTATACAATAGTGCAGCAACACACTGCTGGTGTTCCCACTGTGTAACTATTATCTATACAATATTGCAGCAACACACTGCTGGTGTTCCCACTGTGTAACTATTATCTATACAATTGTGCAGCAACACACTGCTGGTGTTCCCACTGTGTAACTATTATCTATACAATAGTGCAGCAACACACTCCTGGTGTTCCCACTATGTAACTATCATACAGAATAGTGTAGCAGCACACTACTAGTGTTCCCATTGTGTAACTATCATGCAGAATAGTGTAGCAGCACACTACTGGTGTTCCCACTGTGTAACTATCATATAAAATAGTGTAGCAGCACACTACTGGTGTTCCCACTGTGTAACTATCATATAAAATAGTGTAGCAGCACACTACTGGTGTTCCCACTGTGTAACTATCATATAGAATAGTGTAGCAGCACACTACTGGTGTTCCCACTGTGTAACTATCATATAGAATAGTGTAGCAGCACACTACTGGTGTTCCCACTGTGTAACTATCATGTAGAATAGTGTAGCAGCACACTACTGGTGTTCCCACTGTGTAACTATCATATAGAATAGTATAACAGCACCCTACTGGTGTTCCCACTGTGTAACTATCATATAGAATAGTGTAGCAGCACACTACTGGTGGTCTCACTGTGTAACTATATATAGAAATAGTGTACAGCACACTACTGGTGTTCCCACTGTGTAACTATCATATAGAATAGTGTAACAGCACACTACTGGTGTTCCCACTGTGTAACTATCATATAGAATAGTGTAGCAGCACACTACTGGTGTTCCCACTGTGTAACTATCATATAGAATAGTGTAGCAGCACACTACTGGTGTTCCCACTGTGTTAACTATCATATAGAATAGTGTAACAGTACATAATGGTGTTTCCACTGTGTAAAATATCAAATAGAATTGTGTAGCAGCACACTACTGGTGTTCCCACTGTGTACTATCATAAAAGAATAGTGTAAACAGTACACTACTGGTGTTCCCACTGTGTAACTATCTATAGAATAGTTTTAGCAGCCCCACTACTGGTGTTCCCACTGTGTAACTATCATATAGAATAGTGTACCAGCACACTACTGGTGTTCCCACTGTGTAACTATCATATAAAATAGTGTAGCAGCACACTACTGGTGTTCCCACTGTGTAACTAAACATATAGAATAGTGTAGCAGCACACTACTGGTGTTCCACTGTGTAACTATATATTTGAATTAGTGTAGCAGCACACTTGGTGTTCCCACTGTGTAACATCATGTAGAATAGTGTAGCAGCACACTTTCTGGTGTTCCCACATGTGTAACTATCATATAGAATAGTATAACAGCACCCTACTGGTGTTCCCACTGTGTAACTATCATATAGAATAGTGTAGCAGCACACTACTGGTGGTCTCACTGTGTAACTATCATATAGAATAGTGTAACACACAACTACTGGTGTTCCCACTGTGTAACTTCATATAAATAGTGTAACAGCACACTACTGGTGTTCCCACTGTGTAACTATCATATAGAATAGTGTAGCAGCACACTACTGGTGTTCCCACTGTGTAACTATCATTTAGAATAGTGTAGCAGCACACTATGGGTTCCCACTGTGTAACTATCATATAGAATAGTGTAGCAGCACAAATACTGGTGTTCCCACTGTGTAACTATCATATAGAATTGTGGGAACAGTACACTACTGGTGTTTCCACTGTGTAACTATCATATAGAATAGTGTAGCAGCACACTACTTTTTGGGGTTCCCACTTGTAACTATCATATAGAATAGTGTAACAGTACACTACTGGTGTTCCCACTGTGTAAAATATCATATAGAATAGTGTAGCAGCACAAAATACTGGTGTTCCCACTGTGTAACTATCATAAGAATAGTGTAGCAGCACACTACTGGTGTTCCCACTGTAACTATCATATAGAATTGTGTAGCAGCACATACTGGTGTTCCCAAATATGTAACTATCATATAAATAGTGGGAGCAGCCCACTACTGGTGTTCCCACTGTGTAACTATCATATAGAATAGTGTAACAGTACACTACTCGTGTTCCACTGTGTAACTATCATATTTGAATTTGTGTACAGCACACTAATGGTGTTCCCAAATGTGTAATATCATATAGAATAGTGTAGCAGCACACTACTGGTGTTCCCACTGTGTAACTATCATATAGAATAGTGTAGCAGCACACTACTGGTGTTCCCACTGTGTAACTATCATGTAGAATAGTGTAGCAGCACACTACTGGTGTTCCCACTGTGTAACTAATATAGAAAAGTATAACAGCAACCTACTGGTGTTCCCACTGTGTAACTATCATATAGAATAGTGTAGCAGCACACTACTGGTGGTCTCACTGTGTAACTATCATATAGAATAGTGTAACAGCACACTACTGGTGTTCCCACTGTGTAACTATCATATAGAATAGTGTAACAGCACACTACTGGTGTTCCCACTGTGTAACTATCATATAGAATAGTGTAGCAGCACACTAATGGTGTTTCCCACTTTTTAACTATCATATAGAATAGTGTAGCAGCACACTACTGGTGTTCCCACTGTGTAACTATCATATAGAATAGTGTAACAGTACACTACTGGTGTTTCCACTGTGTAACTATCAAATAGAATAGTGTAGCAGCACACTACTGGTGTTCCCACTGTGTAACTATCATATAGAATAGTGTAACAGTACACTACTGGTGTTCCCACTGTGTAACTATCATATAGAATAGTGTAGCAGCACACTACTGGTGTTCCCACTGTGTAACTATCATATAGAATAGTGTTTCCCGCACACTACTGGTGTTCCCACTGTGTAACTATCTTTTTTAAAAAAGTGTAGCAGCACACTACTGGTGTTCCCACTGTGTAACTATCATTAGAATGTGTAGCAGGGACACTACTGGGGTTCCCACTGTGTAAATATCATATAGAATAGTTTAAGCAGCACACTACTGGTGTTCCATGTGTAAACTTATCATGTAGAATAGTGTAGCATGCACACTACTGGTGTTCCCACTGTGTAACTATCATATTAGAATAGTATAACAGCACCCTACTGGTGTTCCCACTGTGTAACTATCTTTAGATAGTGTAGGCACCACTACTGGTGGTCTCACTGTGTAAAATATCATATAGATAGTGTTAAAAAGCACACTACTGGTGTTCCCACTGTGGTAACTATCATATGAATAGTGTAACAGCCCCACTACTGGTGTTCCCATGTGTAACTATCATATAGAAAAAGTGTAGCAGCACACTACTGGTGTTCCCACTGTGTAACTATCATTTAGAATAGTGTAGCAGCACACTACTGGTGTTCCCACTTGGGAACTATCATATAGAATAGTGTAGCAGCACACTACTGGTGTTCCCACTGGTTAACTTTCATATGAATAGTGTAACAGTACACTACTGGTGTTTCCACTGTGTAACTATCATATAGAATAGTGTAGCAGCACACTACTGGTGTTCCCCCTGTGTAACTATATTATAGAATTGTGTAACAGTACACTACTGGTGTTCCCACTGTTTTACTATCATTAGAATAGTGTAGCAGGGACACTACTGGTGTTCCCACTGTGTAACTATCATATAGAATAGTGTAGCAGCACACTACTGGTGTTCCCACTGTGTAACTATCATATAGAATAGTGTAGCAGCACACTACTGGTGTTCCCACTATGTAACTATCATATAGAATAGTGTAGCAGCCCACTACTGGTGTTCCCACTGTGTAACTATCATATAGAATAGTGTAACAGTACACTACTCGTGTTCCCACTGTGTAACTATCATATAGAATGTGTAGCAGCAACCCCTAAAGGTGTTTCCCCCTGTGTAACTATCATATAGAATAGTGTAGCAGCACACTATGGTGTTCCACTGTGTAACTATCATATAGAATTTGTTAGCAGCACACTACTGGTGTTCCCACTATGTAACTATCATATAGAATAGGGTAGCAGCACACTACTGGTGTTCCCACTGTGTAACTATCATATAGAATAGTGTACCAGCACACTACTGGTGTTCCCACTGTGTAACTATCATATAAAATAGTGTAGCAGCACACTACTGGTGTTCCCACTGTGTAACTATCATATAGAATAGTGTAGCAGCACACTACTAGCGTTCCCACTGTGTAACTATCATATAGAATAGTGTAGCAGCACACTACTGGTGTTCCCACTGTGTAACTATCATGTAGAATACTGTAGCAGCACACTACTGGTGTTCCCACTTGGTAACTATCTATAGAATAGTATAACAGCACCCTACTGGTGTTCCCACTGTGTAACTATCATATAGAGTAGTGTAGCAGCACACTACTGGTGGTCTCACTGTGTAACTATCATATAGAATAGTGTAACAGCACACTACTGGTGTTCCCACTGTGTAACTATCAATAGAATAGTGTAACAGCACACTACTGGTGTTCCCACTGTGTAACTATCATATAGAATAGTGTAGCAGCACACTACTGGTGTTCCCACTGTGTAACTATCATATAGAATAGTGTAGCAGACACTACTGGTGTTCCCACTGTGTAACTATCATTAGAATAGTGTAGCGCACATTACTGGTGTTCCCATGTGTAACTATCATATAGAATAGTGTAACAGTACACTACTGGTGTTTCCACTGTGTAACATCATATAGAATTAGGTGCAAGCACACTACTGGTGTTCCCACTGTGTAACTATTTATATAGAATAGTGTAACAGTACACTACTGGTGTTCCACTGTGTAACATCATATAGAATAGTGTTTGCAGCACACTACTGGTGTTCCCTGTGTAACTAACATATAGAATAGTGTAGCAGCACACTATGGTGTTCCCAAATGTGTAACTTCATATAGAATAGTGTAGCAGCACACTACTGGTGTTCCCCCTATGTAACTATTTATATAGAAAGTGTAGCAGCACACTACTGGTGTTCCCACTGTGTAACTATCATATAGAATAGTGTAACAGTACACTACTGGTGTTCCCACTGTGTAACTATCATATAGAATAGTGTAGCAGCACACTACTGGTGTTCCCACTGTGTAACTATCATATAGAATAGTGTAGCAGCACACTACTGGTGTTCCCACTGTGTAACTATCATATAGAATAGTGTAGCAGCACACTACTGGTGTTCCCACTATGTAAAATATCATATAGAATAGTGTAGGGAGCAACTACTGGTGTTCCCACTGTGTAACTATCATATAGAATAGTGTAGCAGCACACTACTGGTGTTCCCACTGTATAACTATCGTATAGAATAGTGTAGCAGGACACTACTGGTGTTCCCACTGTGTAACTATCATATAGAAAAGTGCGCAGCACACTACTGGGGTTCCCATGTGTACTATCATATAGAATAGTGTAGCAGCACACTACTGGTGTTTTATACTGTGTAACTATCATATAGAATAGTGTAGCAGCACACTACTGGTGTTCCCACTGTGTAACTATCATATAGAATAGTGTAGCAGCACACTACTGGTGTTCCCACTATGTATCTATCATATAGAATAGTGTAGCGCACACTACTGGTGTTCCCACTGTGTACTATCATATAGAATAGTGTAGCAGCCACTAGGTGTTCCCACTGTGTAACTATCATATGAATAGTGTAGCAGCACACTACTGGTGTTCCCACTTTTGTAATTTTCATATAGAATAGTGTAGCAGCACACTACTGGTGTTCCCACTGTGTAACTATCATATAGAATAGTGTAGTCAGCACACTAAGGTGTTCCCACTGTGTAAATATCTATAGAATAGTGTAGCAGCACACTACTGGTGGGCCCAATGTGTAAAATATCATATAGAATAGTGTAACAGCACACTACTGGTGTTCCCACTGTGTAACTATCATATAGAATAGTGTAGCAGCACACTTTCTGGTGTTCCCACTGTGTAACTATCATATAGAATTTGAGTAGGCAGCACAATACTGGTGTTCCCACTGTGTAACTATCATATAGATAGTGTAGAAGCAAAACTACTGGTGTTCCCACTGTGTAACTATCTATGAATAGAGTAGCAAGCACACTACTGGTGTTCCCACTGTGTAACTTCATATGAATAGTGTAACAGCACACTACTGGTGTTCCCACTGTGTAACTATCATATAGAATAGTGTAGCAGCACACTACTGGTGTTCCCACTGTGTAACTATCATATAGAATAGAGTAGCAGCACACTACTGGTGTTCCCACTGTGTAACTATCATATAGAATAGTGTAGCAGCACACTACTGGTGTTCCCACTGTGTAACTATCATATAGAATAGAGTAGCAGCACACTACTGGTGTTCCCACTGTGTAACTATCATATAGAATAGTGTAACCCGCCCCAACTACTGGTGTTCCCACTGTGTAACTATTCATATAGAATAGTGTAGCAGCACACTACTGGTGTTCCCACTGTGTAACTATCATATAGAATAGTGTAGCAGCACACTACTGGTGTTCCCACAGTGTAACTATCATATAGAATAGTGTAGCAGCACACTACTGGTGTTCCCACTGTGTAACTTTTCATATAGAATAGAGTAGCGGGACACTATGGGTTCCCAACTGTGTAACTATCTTTTAAAAATAGAGTAGCAGCACACTATGGTGTTCCCACTGTGTAACTATATATGAATAGTGTAGCAGCACACTTTCTGGTGTTCCCACTGTGTAACTATCATATAGAATAGTGTAGCAGCACACTACTGGTGTTCCCACTGTGTAACTATCATATAGAATAGTGTAGCGCCCAAATACTGGTGTTCCACTGTGTAACTATCATATAGAATAGTGTAGCAGCACACTACTGGTGTTCCCACTGTGTAACTATCATATAGAATAGTGTAGCAGCACACTACTGGTGTTCCCACTATGTAACTATCATATAGAATAGTGTAACAGCACACTACTGGTGTTCCCACTGTGTAACTATCATATAGAATAGTGTAGCAGCACACTACTGGTGTTCCCACTGTGTAACTATCATATAGAATAGTGTAGCAGCACACTACTGGTGTTCCCACTATGTAACTATCATATAGAATAGTGTAGCAGCACACTACTGGTGTTCCCACTGTGTAACTATCATATAGAATAGTGTAGCAGCACACTACTGGTGTTCCCCCTGTGGGAACTATCATATAGAAAAGTGTAGCAGCACACTACTGGTGTTCCACTGGTAACTATCTATAGAATTTGTTGTAACAGCACACTACTGGTGTTCCCACTGTGTAACTATCATATAGAATAGTGTAGCACACACTCTGGTGTTCCCACTGTGTAATATCATATAGAATAGTGTAGCAGCACACTACTGGTGTTCCCACTGTGTAACTATCATATAGAATAGTGTAGCAGCACACTACTGGTGTTCCCACTGTGTAACTATCATATAGAATAGAGTAGCAGCACACTACTGGTGTTCCCACTGTGTAACTATCATATAGAATAGTGTAGCAGCACACTACTGGTGTTCCCATGTGTAATATATATAATAGTGTAGCAGCACACTACTGGTGTTCCCACTGTTAACTAATCTATGAATAGTGTAGCAGCACACTACTGGTGTTCCCCTGTGTAACTATCAAAATAGAATAGTGTAGCAGCACACTACTGGTGTTCCCACTGTGTAACTATCATATAGAATAGTGTAGCAGCACACTACTAGTGAATCCAGTTCTAATTTAACAAAAACAAAAAAAAAAATAAACTCACTACCACCCCGTCACTATCACCTCCTCACCTACATCTTTCACCTACATCCCTTCCTTCCCACCACCCCTCTGTTACAACCCCGCTCTCCCTCCACCTCACTAAACCCCCTTCCCCTTTCCCCTCTTCCCCGTCTTCCCCTCCCCCAGCCTCCGTGCAATATCTGCCGTGCCGGAGTGTTTACTCTTCCACGGCAGATTTCATCTCCTCTTTATTAACTCTCCTCCAATGATTCCTCTTCTCTGTCTCTCTCTCTCTCTCTCTCTCTCTCTATCTCTCTCTCTCTCTCTCTTTTCTCTCTCTCTCTCTCTCTCTCTCTCTCTCTCTCTCTCTCTCTCCCCTCTCTTTAATTCAGTACGACATATAAGCGACTTTATTTCGTCTGAGAAGCAAGATGAAGCTAAACAGCTTCAACATATGTGAGAATATGTGAAGAGGCTGGAGGCCACAGAAATACGTTTCAGCCAAAGGATGGGTAGGGATACGTTGGATAGCACCTCCAGGCCTTTCTCGCTGATTTCAGCGCTTCATCAGGAGCTTGTTGCATGTTAAATGAGGTGAGAAATCTAGGAGTTAACTAGCGTTGTGAAGCCTGGCAGACGCCATGGTTCCCACACTCAGGCTTCAGAGTGGTGTTACTGCACTTCCTACCTTCAGGACTGCAATATCTCCGCAAACTGTTTAGCGTTTAAGCACTCCACTTCCATCCTGCAGAACCACAACATCCTTCAGAGTTCGGGCTCCCTACTTTCCCACCTGCATTCCCACCCACACTTTTCGAGTGCTGGCATTGTATTTTCCACCTCTATAACCACAGTATTCCTGCCTATCCTTCATAATGTGAACTCTGTGCTTCCCACGTAATATTACAGGACTGAAATATGTTGATAACATCATGTTCATTGTTCCTAGGCGCCTTAGCCTTCACTTTAAGAACACTGTGAACACCGTAGTATCTACCATTCAGTTTACTCTAAAGGACGAATGGAATATCTCGCTCTCAGCCTCCATATAAATCCTATCAAAAAAGTTGGCTTGACTCAACTTTTTTCTCCCTTCCTCGACCCCAAGACTAAATGAAGAGTTATCATGAGTTATTTTTCGTCCGCGCTCCGGGTTTGCGATGAATAATTTCTTTGGGAAGGAAACTTATCCCGACATGGGACACTGCATTTGGAATATCTGTGAGCGAGTCTTGTAAAGACTTTTACCTTCGGCTGGTGCCGTGCTGGTGAAGGGAACAGAAATACACTGAGGACACCTTAACAGCCTTTTAGTTCCTACTACACATCATCAGCTTGCGCACACCACTCACACTAACACCAGAAACATTGCTGTCCGTTTTGTCTTCCTCCCTGTACAGGTTGCGTCTACTATCACTCCCCCATCTTTGGTAAAGTCAAACGTTGACATAGCTGATGGAAAGAGCGGAGCCACCCAAGACATCAGCAGACCTCACTGTCCCAAGAGTAGCACTTCTGCTGTACATGTTTGCAACATTCCCTGAGGAAGATGCAGCAATATTTACATTGGTGAGACTCCTCGGGACCCTCAGACTCTCATGTAGGAAAACCAATTTGCTTCTTACATTGATCGTTAATAATAATAATAATAATAATAATAATAATAATAATAATAATAATAATAATAATTAATAATAATAATAATAAATAATAATATAATAATAATAATAATAATAATAATAATAATAAACAATAATAATGATAAAGATAATAATAATAACAATAATAAAAATAATAATAATGTTAATGAGAGAGTTTTTCAAGACTGAGTGACTGATCACACCAAACTGTCAGTGCTGAGTGACTGATCACTTCAAACTGTCAGTGCTGAGTGACTGATCATATCAAACTGTCAGTGCTGAGTGACTGATCACACCAAACTGTCAGTGCTGAGTGACTGATCACTTCAAACTGTCAGTGCTGAGTGACTGATCACACCAAACTGTCAGTGCTGAGTGACTGATCACTTCAAACTGTCAGTGCTGAGTGACTGATCACACCAAACTGTCAGTGCTGAGTGACTGATCACACCAAACTGTCAGTGCTGAGTGACTGATCACATCAAACTGTCAGTGCTGTGTGACTGATCACATCAAACTGTCAGTGCTGAGTGACTGATCACACCAAACTGTCAGTGCTGAGTGACTGATCACATCAAACTGTCAGTGCTGAGTGACTGATCACACCAAACTGTCAGTGCTGAGTGACTGATCACATCAAACTGTCAGTGCTGAGTGACTGATCACACCAAACTGTCAGTGCTGAGTGACTGATCACATCAAACTGTCAGTGCTGAGTGACTGATCACACCAAACTGTCAGTGCTGAGTGACTGATCACATCAAACTGTCAGTGCTGAGTGACTGATCACACCAAACTGTCAGTGCTGAGTGACTGATCACTTCAAACTGTCAGTGCTGAGTGACTGATCACATCAAACTGTCAGTGCTGAGTGACTGATCACACCAAACTGTCAGTGCTGGGTGACTGATCACTTCAAACTGTCAGTGCTGAGTGACTGATCACACCAAACTGTCAGTGATGAGTGACTGATCACATCAAACTGTCAGTGCTTAGTGACTGATCACATCAAACTGTCAGTGCTGAGTGACTGAACACATCAAACTGTCAGTGCTGAGTGACTGATCACATCAAACTGTCAGTGCTGAGTGACTGATCACATCAAACTGTCAGTGCTGAGTGACTGATCACATCAAACTGTCAGTGCTGAGTGACTGATCACTTCAAACTGTCAGTGCTGAGTGACTGATCACATCAAACTGTCAGTGCTGAGTGACTGATCACATCAAACTGTCAGTGCTGAGAGACTGATCACACCAAACTGTCAGTGCTGAGTGACTGATCACACCAAACTGTCAGTGCTGAGTGACTGATCACATCAAATTGTCAGTGCTGAGTGACTGATCACATCAAACTGTCAGTGCTGAGTGACTGATCACATCAAACTGTCAGTGCTGAGTGACTGATCACACCAAACTGTCAGTGCTGAGTGACTGATCACACCAAACTGTCAGTGCTGAGTGACTGATCACACCAAACTGTCAGTGCTGAGTGACTGATCACACCAAACTGTCAGTGCTGAGTGACTGATCACATCAAATTGTCAGTGCTGAGTGACTGATCACACCAAACTGTCTGTGCTGAGTGACTGATCACACCAAACTGTCAGTGCTGAGTGACTGATCACATCAAATTGTCAGTGCTGAGTGACTGATCACATCAAACTGTCAGTGCTGAGTGACTGATCACATCAAACTGTCAGTGCTGAGTGACTGATCACACCAAACTGTCAGTGCTGAGTGACTGATCACACCAAACTGTCAGTGATGAGTGACTGATCACACCAAACTGTCAGTGCTGAGTGACTGATCACATCAAACTGTCAGTGCTGAGTGACTGATCACATCAAACTGTCAGTGATGAGTGACTGATCACACTAAACTGTCAGTGCTGAGTGACTGATCACATCAAACTGTCAGTGCTGAGTGACTGATCACATCAAACTGTCAGTGCTGAGTGACTGATCACACCAAACTATCAGTGCTGAGTGACTGATCACATCCAACTCTCAGTGCTGAGTGACTGATCACACCAAACTGTCAGTGCTGAGTGACTGATCACATCAAACTGTCAGTGCTGAGTGACTGATCACATCAAATTGTCAGTGCTGAGTGACTGATCACACCAAACTGTCAGTGCTGAGTGACTGATCACATCAAACTGTCAGTGCTGAGTGACTTATCACACCAAACTATTAGTGCTGAGTGACTGATCACATCAAACTGTCAGTGCTGAGTGACTGATCACATCAAACTGTCAGTGCTGAGTGACTGATCACATCAAACTGTCAGTGCTGAGTGACTGATCACATCCAACTATCAGTGCTGAGTGACTGATCACATCAAACTGTCCGTGCTGAGTGACTGATCACATCAAACTGTCAGTGCTGAGTGACTGATCACATCAAACTGTCAGTGCTGAGTGACTGATCACATCAAACTGTCAGTGCTGAGTGACTGATCACATCAAACTGTCAGTGCTGAGTGACTGATCACATCAAACTGTCAGTGCTGAGTGGCTGATCACACCAAACTATCAGTGCTGAGTGACTGATCACATCAAACTGTCAGTGCTGAGTGACTGATCACACCAAACTATCATTGCTGAGTGACTGATCACATCAAACTGTCAGTGCTGAGTGACTGATCACATCAAACTGTCAGTGCTGAGTGACTTATCACACCAAACTATTAGTGCTGAGTGACTGATCACATCAAACTGTCAGTGCTGAGTGACTGATCACATCAAACTGTCAGTGCTGAGTGACTGATCACATCAAACTGTCAGTGCTGAGTGACTGATCATATCAAACTGTCAGTGCTAAGTGACTGATCACATCAAACTGTCAGTGCTGAGTGACTTATCACACCAAACTATTAGTGCTGAGTGACTGATCACATCAAACTGTCAGTGCTGAGTGACTGATCACATCAAACTGTCAGTGCTGAGTGACTGATCACATCAAACTGTCAGTGCTGAGTGACTGATCACATCAAACTGTCAGTGCTGAGTGACTGATCACATCAAACTGTCCGTGCTGAGTGACTGATCACATCAAACTGTCAGTGCTGAGTGACTGATCACATCAAACTGTCAGTGCTGAGTGACTGATCACATCAAACTGTCAGTGCTGAGTGACTGATCACATCAAACTGTCAGTGCTGAGTGACTGATCACATCAAACTGTCAGTGCTGAGTGACTGATCACATCAAACTGTCAGTGCTGAGTGACTGATCACATCAAACTGTCAGTGCTGAGTGGCTGATCACACCAAACTATCAGTGCTGAGTGACTGATCACATCAAACTGTCAGTGCTGAGTGACTGATCAAACCAAACTATCAGTGCTGAGTGACTGATCACACCAAACTGTCAGTGCTGAGTGACTGATCACACCAAACTATCAGTGCTGAGTGACTGATCACACCAAACTATCAGTGCTGAGTGACTGATCACACCAAACTGTCAGTGCTGAGTGACTGATCACACTAAACTATCAGTGCTGAGTGACTGATCACATCAAACTGTCAGTGCTGAGTGACTGATCACACCAAACTATCAGTGCTGAGTGACTGATCACATCAAACTGTCAGTGCTGAGTGACTGATCACATCAACTGTCAGTGCTGAGTGACTGATTACACCAAACTATCAGTGCTGAGTGACTGATCACATCAAACTGTCAGTGCTGAGTGACTGATCACACCAAACTATCAGTGCTGAGTGACTGATCACATCAAACTGTCAGTGCTGAGTGACTGATCACACCAAACTATCAGTGCTGAGTGACTGATCACACCAAACTGTCAGTACTGAGTGACTGATCACACCAAACTGTCAGTGCTGAGTGACTGATCACACCAAACTGTCAGTGCTGAGTGACTGATCACACCAAACTGTCAGTGCTGAGTGACTGATCACACCAAACTGTCAGTGCTGAGTGACAGATCATATCAAACTGTCAGTGCTGAGTGACTGATCACATCAAACTATCAGTGCTGAGTGACTGATCACATCAAACTATCAGTGCTGAGTGACTGATCACATCAAACTATAAGTGCTGAGTGACTGATCACATCAAACTATCAGTGCTGAGTGACTGACCACATCAAACTATCACTGCTGAGTGACTGATCACATCAAACTATCAGTGCTGAGTGACTGATCACATCAAACCATTAGTGCTGAGTGACTGATCACATCAAACTGTCAGTGCTGAGTGACTGATCACATCAAGCTATCAGTGCTGAGTGACTGATCACATCAAACCATTAGTGCTGAGTGACTGATCACATCAAACTGTCAGTGCTGAGTGACTGATCACATCAAACTGTCAGTGCTGAGTGACTGATCACATCAAACTATCAGTGCTGAGTGACTGATCATATCAAACTGTTAGTGCTGAGTGTCTGATCATATCAAACTGTCAGTGCTGAGTGACTGATCACATCGAACTAACAGTGCTGAGTGACTGATCACATCAAACTGTCAGTGCTGAGTGACTGATCACACCAAACTATCAGTGCTGAGTGACTGATCACATC
Organism: Cherax quadricarinatus; assembly: GCF_026875155.1. Lineage (NCBI taxonomy): Eukaryota > Metazoa > Arthropoda > Malacostraca > Decapoda > Parastacidae > Cherax > Cherax quadricarinatus. The sequence goes on along the minus strand of NC_069399.1, from coordinate 92,465,437 downwards.
AAACTATCAGTGCTGAGTGACTGATCATATCAAACTGTTAGTGCTGAGTGTCTGATCATATCAAACTGTCAGTGCTGAGTGACTGATCATATCAAACTGTCAGTGCTGAGTGACTGATCATATCAAACTGTTAGTGCTGAGTGTCTGATCATATCAAACTGTCAGTGCTGAGTGACTGATCATATCAAACTGTCAGTGCTGAGTGTCTGATCATATCAAACTGTCAGTGCTGAGTGACTGATCACATCAAACTGTCAGTGCTGAGTGACTGATCACATCAAACTGTCAGTGCTGAGAGTCTGATCACATCAAACTGTCAGTGCTGAGTGACTGATCACATCAAACTGTCAGTGCTGAGTGACTGATCACATCAAACTGTCAGTGATGAGTGACTGATCACATCAAACTGTCAGTGCTGAGTGACTGATCACATCAAACTGTCAGTGATGAGTGTCTGATCACATCAAACTGTCAGTGATGAGTGACTGATCACATCAAACTGTCAGTGCTGAGTGACTGATCACATCAAACTGTCAGTGCTGAGTGTCTGATCACATCAAACTGTCAGTGCTGAGTGACTGATCACATCAAACTGTCAGTGATGAGTGTCTGATCACATCAAACTGTCAGTGATGAGTGACTGATCACATCAAACTGTCAGTGATGAGTCTCTGCTCACATGAAACTATCAGTGCTGAGTGACTGATCACATCAAACTGTCAGTGATGAGTCTCTGCTCACATGAAACTATCAGTGCTGAGTGACTGATCACATCAAACTGTCAGTGATGAGTGTCTGATCACATCAAACTGTCAGTGATGAGTGACTGATCACATCAAACTGTCAGTGATGAGTCTCTGCTCACATGAAACTGTCAGTGCTGAGTGACTGATCACATCAAACTGTCAGTGCTGAGTAACTGATCACATCAAACTGTCAGTGCTGAGTGACTGATCACATCAAACTGTCAGTGCTGAGTGACTGATCACATCAAACTGTCAGTGCTGAGTAACTGATCACATCAAACTGTCAGTGCTGAGTGACTGATCACATCAAACTATCAGTGCTGAGTGACTGATCACATCAAACTGTCAGTGCTGAGTGACTGATCACATCAAACTGTCAGTGCTGAGTGACTGATCACATCAAACTGTCAGTGCTGAGTGACTGATCACATCAAACTATCAGTGCTGAGTGACTGATCACATCAAACTGTCAGTGCTGAGTGACTGATCACATCAAACTATCAGTGCTGAGTGACTGATCACATCAAACTGTCAGTGCTGAGTGACTGATCACATCAAACTGTCAGTGCTGAGTGACTGATCACATCAAACTGTCAGTGCTGAGTGACTGATCACATCAAACTGTCAGTGCTGAGTGACTGATCACATCAAACTGTCAGTGCTGAGTGACTGATCACATCAAACTCTCCCTTTATATTTCTTCGCAGTTTCTGATATTAATTTTCTGTGTTGAATTGAAAAACAACAACTGAGAGGTTAAACATAATTTCCCGCAATAAAGAGACGCAGGTGTTACACGTGTTACATACACTACCTACACACCCACCTCGTGAACGATGTCACTACCTACACACCCACCTCGTGAACGATGTCACTACCTACACACCCACCTCGTGAACGATGTCACTACCTACACACCCACCTCGTGAACGATGTCACTACCTACACACCCACCTCGTGAACGATGTCAAACTACACACCACCTCGTGAACGATGTCACTACCTACACACCCACCTCGTGAACGATGTCACAACCTACACACCCACCTCGTGAACGATGTCACACCTACACACCCACCTCGTGACGATGTCACAACCACACACCCACCTCGTGAACGATGTCACAACCTACACACCCACCTCGTGAACGATGTCACAACCTACACACCCACCTCGTGAACGATGTCACAACCTACACACCCACCTCGTGAACGATGTCACAACCTACACACCCACCTCGTGAACGATGTCACAACCTACACACCCACCTCGTGAACGATGTCACAACCTACACACCCACCTCGTGAACGATGTCACAACCTACACACCCACCTCGTGAACGATGTCACAACCTACACACCCACCTCGTGAACGATGTCACAACCTACACACCCACCTCGTGAACGATGTCACAACCTACACACCCACCTCGTGAACGATGTCACAACCTACACACCCACCTCGTGAACGATGTCACAACCTACACACCCACCTCGTGAACGATGTCACAACCTACACACCCACCTCGTGAACGATGTCACAACCTACACACCCACCTCGTGAACGATGTCACAACCTACACACCCACCTCGTGAACGATGTCACAACCTACACACCCACCTCGTGAACGATGTCACAACCTACACACCCACCTCGTGAACGATGTCACAACCTACACACCCACCTCGTGAACGATGTCACAACCTCACACACCCACCTCGTGAACGATGTCACAACCTACACACCCACCTCGTGAACGATGTCACAACCTACACACCCACCTCGTGAACGATGTCACAACCTACACACCCACCTCGTGAACGATGTCACAACCTACACACCCACCTCGTGAACGATGGTGCGGCGCAGCTCTGACAGAAGGAATAGGAGGAGGAGGAGGAGGAGGAGGAGGAGGAGGAGGAGGAGGAGGAGGAGGAGGAGGGGGAGGAGGAGGAGGAGGAGGAGGAGGAGGAGAAGGAGGAGGAGGAGGAGAAGGAGGAGGAGGAGGAGAAGGAGGAGAGAACTCAATGAAGGAATATTAGGTGAGGTTTCTCAGGAAAGAGGACAAGAATTTCCTGATGCGAGTCATAGTCGTATGATGACCCACAGTTGGAGCTTTCGGTCATCTGACCGAGGCCTTCCGCTGGCTTACCGGAAGCAGCTAATAATCAACTGAACTGACCATTTTGAACGACAAAAAAAAACGGAAGTAATGTACACATTTTCAGTTCCCATCGCTCATATTACTTTATGTCTTATATAAATGTTGGGAGTAGAGGTGACATCACTCACCTACCCCCCGTCCCCTGCCACAACATCACTCACCTACCCCCCGTCCCCTGCCACAACATCACTCACCTACCCCCCGTCCCCTGCCACAACATCACTCACCTACCCCCCGTCCCCTGCCACAACATCACTCACCTACCCCCCGTCCCCTGCCACAACATCACTCACCTACCCCCCGTCCCCTGCCACAACATCACTCACCTACCCCCCGTCCCCTGCCACAACATCACTCACCTACCCCCCGTCCCCTGCCACAACATCACTCACCTACCCCCCGTCCCCTGCCACAACATCACTCACCTACCCCCCGTCCCTGCCACAACATCACTCACCTACCCCCCGTCCCCTGCCACAACATCACTCACCTACCCCCCGTCCCCTGCCACAACATCACTCACCTACCCCCCGTCCCCTGCCACAACATCACTCACCTACCCCCCGTCCCCTGCCACAACATCACTCACCTACCCCCGTCCCCTGCCACAACATCACTCACCTACCCCCCGTCCCCTGCCACAACATCACTCACCTACCCCCCGTCCCCTGCCACAACATCACTCACCTACCCCCCGTCCCCTGCCACAACATCACTCACCTACCCCCCGTCCCCTGCCACAACATCACTCACCTACCCCCCGTCCCCTGCCACAACATCACTCACCTACCCCCCGTCCCCTGCCACAACATCACTCACCTACCCCCCGTCCCCTGCCACAACATCACTCACCTACCCCCCGTCCCCTGCCACAACATCACTCACCTAACCCCCCGTCCCCTGCCACAACATCACTGCACACTCACCTACCCCCTGTCCCCTGCCACAACATCACTCACCTACCCCCCGTCCCCTGCCACAACATCACTCACCTACCCCCCGTCCCCTGCCACAACATCACTCACCTCCCCCCCGTCCCCTGCCACAACATCACTCACCTACCCCCCGTCCCCTGCCACAACATCACTCACCTACCCCCCGTCCCCTGCCACAACTTCCCATAGTCCCTGCAACAACCCTTATTCCCTTACACCCCTAGCCCCAACTCCCTTTGAGGGAAAGATTGACGAGATATTGATTAGTGATTGGCTCATCTCTGTGATTCATTAGTGCTAGTTAGGCACGAGTGGTCCAGCTGATGATGGCCAACTGGCCACTGATGATACACGCTGATCTATATGTATAACTGTGTCCTGAGAGAGCTCATAAACGAAGATATATATATTTTGGGTACACGCCCCAGCTCTGAGGAGCTGGATGAGATTTTCGCCTTATAATCGGTGATACACACGTAACAACATGTACTGTATATGCCACCTTTATATCAACAATGACCTGACTATGGGTCAGGTAGGTGATCTTGGTTGCCAATATGACGTTTTTCAGAGCATAGTTCTAGCTGCCCAGACAACTTTTGTTCCGAGTAGGGCAATTAGATTTAACAAAAATGATCCCAAATGAATGAACAATAGATTAAAACATCTCATTGGTCAAAAGAGAGGCATATATAGGTGTATCAAAAGATGGGATGGGCAGTTAAGAAATCAATATATTCAATTAAAGAGAGAAATAAAGAAAGGAATAAGAAAAGCAAAAAGGGATCATGAGGTTAAGGTCGCAAGGGATTCAAAGACTAACCCAAAAGGGTTCTTTCAGGTATACAGAAGTAAGATTAGGGACAAGATTGGCCCATTTAAGAGTAACTCTGGTCAGATCACTGACAGTGATAAGGATATGTGTGAAATTTCAATACCTACTTCCTCTCAGTTTTCACCCAGGAAAATACTAGCGATATTCCTGAAATAATAGATTACGTAGAACAGGATGATAAACTATGTACGATTGCGGCAACTAGTGACATTGTCCTCAGACAAATAGAGAAACTAGAACCTAACAAATCCCCAGGCCCTGATGAACTGTTTGCAAGGGTGTTAAAGGAATGTAAAGAGGAACTTAGCATACCTTTGGTTAATCTTTTCAACATATCACTACAAACTGGCATAGTGCCTCATAAGTGGAAAATGACAAATGTAATAACTATTTACAAGGCAGGTGACAGGTCCTTGGCTTCGAACTATAGACCAATAAGCCTTACCTCCATAGTGGGAAAATTTATGGAAACAATAATTGCCGAAGCAATTCGTAGCCCTTGACAGCACAGATTGATTAATGAATTTTCAACACGGTTTTAAAAAAGGGCGTTTTCCCGTCTTACGAATTTACTAACTTTTTTCACTAAGGTGTTTGAGGAGGTAGATCATGGTAATGAATATGATATTGTGTATATGGACTTTCAGTAAGGCTTTCGATAGAGTTTCCCCACCAGAGGCTATTGAGGAAACTTAGGGGACACGGAATAGGAGAAATTTTTTCCTGGGTAGAGGCATGGCTGACAAATAGACAGCAGAGAGTTTTGCATAAATGGGAGAAAACAGAATGGGGGCACGTCACAAGCGTTGTTCCTCAGGGTCAGTGTTGGGCTGTTGTTGTTCACAATTTACATAAACGACATAGATGAAAGGGGAAAAAATAGCGACATAAGCAAATTTGCTGATGACACCAAAATAGGCCGCCCAATTCATTCTAATGAGGACATTAGAGCACTCCAGGATGATTTGAATAGACTGACGCAATGGTCGGAGAAGTGGCAGATGCAGGTTTTTAAAATAGACAAATGCAAAGTTCTAAATGTTGGACAGTTAAATAACCATGCCACTATAAACTAAATAATATAAATCTTAAAACTACCGATTGCGAAAAGGATTTAGGAGTTCTGGTTTGCAGTAACCTAAAACCCAAAACAACAGTGCATTAGTGTTCGCAATAAAGCTAACAGAATTTTTTGGCTTCATATCTAGAAGTATAAATAATAGAAGTCCTCAGGTTTTCTTCAACTCTATATATCCTTGGTTAGCCTCATTAGACTATGCTGGCTCAGTTCTGGTCCCCCGTATTTCAGAATGGATATAAATTCTCTGGAAAACGTACAAAGGAGGATTCCAAAGATGATCCCATGTATCAGAAATCTTCCCTATGAGGATAGACTGAGGGCCCTGAATATGCACTCTCTCGAAAGGCGTAGAATTAGGGGGGATATGATCGAGGTGTAAAAAATGGAAAACAGGAATAAAATAGAGGATGTAAATAGCGTGCTGAAATTTCCAGCCAAGACAGGACTCCCCAGCAATGCTTTCAAGTTGGGAAAAATTTAGATTCAGGAAGGATATAGGAAAGCACTGGTTTGGTAATAGAGTTGTGGATGAGTAAACAAACTCCCAAGTACAGTTATTGAGGCTAAAACGTTGTGTAGTTTTAAAAATAGGTTAGATAAATACATGAGTGGGTGTGGGTGGGGGTGAGTTTGGATCTGACTACTTGTGCTCGGGGCTGGTACAGTGCTCCATCCTTGAGTGGGGATGAAACCCGACTGGTGGGCCATTGGGCTAATCCGGGGGGGGGGGGAGGGACATGGACCTGCTCCGCATGGGTCAGCAGGCCTGTTGCAGTGTTCCTTCTTTCTTATGTTCTTATGTTCTTATATTATGTAAAAAATATTCCTATTGGTTAAAAAAAAAAAGGGTGAAAAGAGGGGGGGTAGGGGAAGTGGAATTTAAACTGCTTCAGGAAAAAAATCCAAATAATCTTCCTTGAAGCCTTTTTTCCCTTAATATATATTAATATATATATATATTATATTATTAAAATATATATTATATATATATTTTAATATTTATATATATATATTATATATATATATATAAATTTTATATATATATATATATGTATAAAATTTTATATATATATATATATATTTATATTATATAAAATATTAAAAAATATATTTAAAAATATATATATAATATATTTGTCACATTACACTAGATGTTATGCCAAATCACCACACACCCAAAACACACACACCATAGTATGTAATTCACCCCACACACGACATTTGTAATGTCACCTAACACACACCCCAAGGTGGTAATGACCTTCAACACGCACAAGATTGGCAATGTCACCCCACACCACGCACACAGGGTTTTGGGAAAACACCCCACACACACAGGTTGGAATTCACCTCACACACACACAATTTGGGAAAGCCCTCACACCACATAGGGGGTTTAAAGCCCTAACACCACCACTCACACAGGTGTGGTAATGTCACCCAAACACACACAAGGGGTTTTTAATTCACCTCCACACAACACACCAGGTTGGTAAGTCACCTCACACACAGAGACAGGTTTGGTAATGTCACCTCTCACCACACAAACACAGGTGTGGTAATGTTCCCTCACACACACACACACACAAACACACAAAACCGGGTTTTGGCAATGTCACTTCACACAAACCACAAAACACACACACAACACACCACACACGGGTGTGGTAATGTCCCTCACCACACACACTAGGTGTAAAAAACACCTCACACACACAATCTTGTAAAATTCCTCACACACACACATAGGTGCAGAATGCCCCTCACACACACAACACACACACACACACCACACAACCCCCACCACACACACACACCCCACACACACACACAAACACCACAGGTGGTAATGTCACCTCACACACACACAGGTGGAATGTCACCCACACAACACAGGTGGGAAAATGTCCCCCTCACCACCACACAGTATAGTAATGTCACCTCACACACACAACACAGTATGGTAATGTCACCTCACCACACACACGGGTATGGAAATTTCCCCTCACACACACAACGGGTGTGGAATGTCACCTACACACACACACAACACACACACACCCCAACACAAACCAGGTATGGTAATGTCACCTCACACCACACACGGGTGGGTAATGTCACTCACCACACACACACCACACACACACGACACACACACCACACCACAGGTGTGGTAATGTCACCCAACCACACACACACACAACAAAGGGGTGTGGTAATTCACCTAAACCCCAACACACACACACACACAACACACCACACACACACACACACAGGGAGTAATGTCATCCGCACACACACACACACACAAACCACACACACACACCAGGTGGGTAATTCATCCAACACACACACACACACACACACACACACACACACCACACCACAGGTTGGTAATGCACACCACACAACCCACACACACACACACATATGGAAATATGTAGCAACAAATGAAAGGAGGCTGAGGAGGGGTTTTCCCCAAGGGTAACGGGATTAATAAAAAAGCCGATGACCCCAGGGGTTTCCCCAAAAGGGTGCGGGAGGAAAAAAACCAAGGGGTGGGGAATGGAAGAAATATAGAAGGCAAAGGCCCAGGAAATAAGGGAACATCGTAGACCCAAAAAACAAAATAGCCAGATAAGAAGGGGGGCCCCAAAACAATATGAAAATGACATGCACAAAGCCAAACTGACCCAAACGTTGTACGCCCATCAGGAGGAAACACAGTCAAGGACCAGGTAATCAGGTAAGGAAGGAAGGAGGGGAACAACAAGAAAAGACCGGAAGTATGTGAAGAAATCAACAAGAGATTCAAAGAAGTTTCACAGAGGAACAGAAGGGTCCAGAAGACGGGGAGGTGGGCACACCCCAATCCTGGACACAGTGCACCAACCCAGGAGAAGTGAAAAGGCT